>NW_010729116.1:3321819-3376036 GCF_000365185.1 Nelumbo nucifera | reverse complement strand
TCATAATCAATGCTTCTATTTGAGTATATCTTCTTGATATACAAAACTTGCTTTATAATTTTTTATGGATCCCTCAATATTTATTTACACACTAGGTTTTTGTTTTGATAAGAACAATCAATTCCCAAATTTGATTTTATTTGTGGTTTCACACCATATCATGTGTTTTCCATAACATCTACAAAGACAGTAGGATCATATAAAAAAACAATAAAATCAACATATGGGATTGCTTATTTAAATGTAATAGTCCATTAATCTCAATGAAGGGAACCCTTTTCTTTGAAGAGGTAAAGTAATTAGGCTCAAAAGTGTAAGGTTAAGTATTTTCTGTTGTGGTTTAAAAAACGACGTGGAAGTGGAATCAGAATCACTTTGGCCACTGGTTTACAAATCAGTGGTTTGACCGTTCAATGACTGGCCACTGCATTGCCTACACGCCCCCGAAACGATACGTACGAAATTTCGAACCTTTGTGTAACCCACTTTGGTGCATCAAGACTGACCGTTAAAGAAAACATTCGACTCCACTGCAGATACAATCTTCGGCGTTTGTGGCTACTATTCACTGAGTTGACATTGCACRGTGGCTTTTGAACATGGCAGGCTTTTAAGACCAAGAGCCCACCTTAATAGTGTAATTTTTAAGGGTGAAACCGTGAAACAACTTGGTATCGGTACGGAACGAAGATGAAAAGAATAATTTGCTGAACAGGCAATGTTTTTTAACTACCACACAGTTTCATCTAACAAGTAATCCTCAAACCATTCTCCCATAACTAGTACAACTATAGCCTAAGAGCTCGTCCCCGGATTGGGGGGAAAAAGGAACAGGGAAACAGTGTTCAGATTGCAGGTTTGCGAAGCTCAGTTGCACCATGAGCAAAGTGACATCGGTCCCCAAATGTGCAGGAGCCCTTTGAAAAGTTCTCGCACAGCTTCGTCTTATAGTTGCTTGGTGGCACAGCAGGTGCCGCTGGTGCGGCTTGGGCCTTCACTTGGGCGGCGGCTGCTACCATTGAACCAACGTTCACAATCAGCTCACGGACCATTGCGCTGGCTTGCTTGATCTGATCAAAGGTACCCTCGAGCTCGATGTTTCTCAGGTTAGGATCTGATTCGTGCTCCCTTATGGAGAGCTTGGCGCCTGTCAGGCGACATATCTGCTTTGAGTTCACACCTCCTTTTCCGATGATTGCACCAGCAAGGGAAGCATCAACACTAATCTTAGCAGTTGCAGAGGCACCGAAGCTCGCTGCAGCGGTGATGCCCGGGGGTGGGGGCTCAAGTCGGCCAGCTAACCTGCCTGACATCAGTCCCATGATGCGGGGATCTTCTTGGGATGGGGCATTGGCATTGGGCTTGCCAAGCTCCCGCTCGCTATGGGCAAAATGGCATTTATCCCCAAATTTGCATCCTTCAGCTGTGTTGAATTTGTTACACATGCGAGTCTTCACAGTTGAGGGAGAAACACCATCAGGAACATGTGGTGGGGGCACTGGATTTCTTGAGGACGGAATAGCTGGGTTGCCCAAGTTCGTCATTTGAGCCACCGTGTTTATTCCACCAGGAACATAATGTAGGAAGTGGCAACCCTCGCCAAATGGGCATCCCGCAGTGCTGCAGGAGACATTAGAAGTGAAACAACGAATTAGAGCGCAAAAATTGTTGAAGAGAGAGAGTGAGTGCAACAGTTCCAAGAATGCTATAAAAGTTTATAGACAACTTAATTTCTAAAATAGAGACATGTTATCTGGACTCTTTTTTTATTAGTAAGAGATCAGGAGGATTATGCAATTAAAGTCATATAAGCCTTCTTACGAACTGAGACACAAACACCTAACAAGTAATTTAATATTCAATTCTACAGTGCAACAGCCAATTGGTAGGGCCAAACCGGCATGTCTAATGCTAAATGCACATAAATAATAACCACAACAAATAAACAAATAAAAAACAAAAAGAACTACACAAGCAGAAAAAAGGCGATCAGACACACAGCACAAAAATAGTACATACACAAGATACACGATAGCGTGTACTAACAGATGCATGCAGTCGAGCAAAAAATTCGTAAACACCATCACTATGTGCCAAATGCACAATCAGGATCCCTTTTCTCTACAAACTACATGAGCATTGTTCCAGCAGAGAAAACATCCCAAAATATGCACTTGGTTGAAACAACTTAATACGTACAGACAAGTTTATGTCAGCAGGGCAACCATATGAAGATCTTAAACAAAGAGGGGCTGGTGATGCTCTGAAACAGCGTTCTAAGACAGGCCAGACCGGATGGTTGACTGATTACCCAGTGACTTTTTCAGGTCCCAGTTAAATAACATCTTTTACAGTTTGAACAGGCTAACTGTCATGCTCCAAATCTGATTGAGTCTTACAACATTGCTCTTAAAATACATGTCAAAGGGCAACTATTTGTTCTCATGATTAAATATAAATAACTCCACGTGGCCAACTATCTCAATATTGTCCAACTAGTGAGACAGTCAATGTCACAATTCTTTATGGAGAAAGGAGTTACAATTGACACCAAACCATTTATACCTGGCTAAATACTATTCACCATTAATAAAAATACAGGTGTGATTATTAAAACATCACATTTCTTTATTTAACTTCAATCAAGTTTACTCCATTTCTTTGGAGATAAGAGAAATAAGAATAGGTCGCAAAGCAACTGGAACCTGGTTCCACTTCATACATTCAGCCAAATTACCCCAAGACCAAGACATTGGCCARTTCTCTTATATTACTTTTGCATTTTCATTTTGATGCTTTTATGTTCGTGTATTTTTTTTAAATTACGGTTTCCATTTTTAATTAATATACTAATTTTAATATTTTATTGATTTATTTTGAATTTTTACCTTCTTTTGCATCTTTGAATTTTTTTCAGATTTTTTTTGAAAATTTTGTGTCTCGCTTCAAAAAGGCATGCACCTCACCTTGTGCCTAGGGCACAAAATGCCCTTGTGCTTTTAAAAGACTGACATAGCTATTATCTGTAATACCTGGATAGTGGATACATGTTCAGTGGTGCCAACACATGTCCAGCTGTGTCCTTGTCATRTCTAGATTATATGGCACATTACTATTTTAAGTATTTATGTCTAAAATAAATGACTTCTATCTACCATTATCTGCAAACTATGCAAGTCCATATTCTGTTTAACCACTGAGAAAATGCAACTGTATAGAGATTCAAAAGAATCAAACTTGAAGTTCCAACCTGAGTACTATACCTGATACACATTTTTTTCCTACACTAAACAGACAGTACACAACTGGCATTACATTATACATGTGTAACAAACCATACACATTAGAGTAACCGTGTATTACAGAAGTCCTGGACAACTAACACACAAATTGCCTTAGTGAAGTGCACAGAATGGTGTAACAGATCCAGGGTCATCAAACCTAGGTAACAAAGATACTACCACCTTACAGGGAATATAACATAAGCAACAGCTATGAGATTGTGTAGATTACATGGATTAAATTAGTGGTGCAAGTCAGATCAGTACAGGTTAGGTTGAGGTCAACCCTAACCAAACCTTAGCAGTTGAACCCCCAACCCTAAACTTAACCCATCCTGAAGCTGGGATCAGATTGACCCGACTTCAAATGATCTTGTTTCCTAAAGACTCGAGGATTGAGGGCAATTCAGTTTTAGCATTATTATATGTAAAAGGGCAAAGTTATTAGGCTTTTGAAAAAATTTCCCATTAAACTTAAAATTGTTGATGCACAAAATATACAAATACCTTTACGAATACATGTTTGTGTAACATTTATACTAAGTCAGGTTTGGGTTGAGATGGGTTGGCCAAAGCCTCAACCCTTACCCACCCCAAAGTTTAGTTGGGTTCATACCTTTCAACCCTAACCCTAAATCGAACTTCAACCCTACCCAACCCAATATGCATACCTATTCTCAAATGCATATTACAATGCAAAACTGGAAAGGCAAACTTTTTTTTGACAAGTATTTTGGGAAAGGTAAGTTTTGAACAAGTTGCAAAACTGGAAAAACACTGCAATATATCAAAGCTATGACAATGAGACATCTCCCCTTAGTTAAGCTAAAGGATCACCGGTTCAACTTGCTGTTTCAGTTAATAAATGCAGGCCAAATCAAATCTCAGAAAAGCATGGGGCTGGGGTTTAAAATAACTTCCATAGTCATGACATGCACAGAACAAGCATAAACATACTGATTTCAACAGTGCTGAGAGAAGTTTCACAGTATAGTTAAACTATGAGATGATGATTCTTCTACAGAAAGAAGGTGAGAAGGCACACAAAATTGCTCCCAGTAGATCCTTCTAATTAAAGATTAGTTCTAATTGAAAATAAACTCCCACATTAGTAATTTGTAAGCAAAAGAAGGATAAAGTCAAGAAATTTCTTTGCTGTCAAGATAAAGTCAAAGGCCCTATCTTGACTATTGGGGAGTGTGCCGGAGAAGTAGCTTCACCTCAGTCTAGTCTCAAGGCTGAAACAATGAAGCAGTTTGAGGTGCGACCGTGTTCCAAAGATGGCTCCTCTAATCCAACCTTGTTTTAGGAGTAATGAGTGGATCAGGCCCTTGATTTTGGTAAGTTTTTAGGCATGTCTTTTGCAGAGAAGCAAGAGGTCCAAGTTCGTGATTGGTTCAAATCCAACATTATGGCCCATCCACCAGGTTCATTTTGCAGCTCGGGATCAGACTCAAAATTCGGGTAGCACTTCATCTGATCACTCCTTCACTAATATAGATTTTCTGCCAGGTTGTCGATGGTCCAAAAAGCTTTTGGATTTCTTTGATGATGTGATGGTTCAGAAACCTAGACGTAGAGGTCTTCACAGTACTAGAGGCAGTAATAGAAGAGGTAAAGGATAGATTGCTCGATAGGCCTTTTGTAGCAATATTTTGAATGAAGGTGTGCTTTGTACTTTCAACTAGTCTAGTAGTGTGCTCTGATGTGTCTGTATGCAGATTGTGGCTGCTTCAGTGGTCTCCTATTTTAAGGTCCTTGTGTTGTTTTGTTTGGTAACTGGGCCTAGTCACAGTGCTATGTGGGATTGGGTTTAGGCCTTTTTTAGAGGTTTTTTCTTTTTCTGTTGAGGCTGTTTCTTTTTTTGCCTCCCTCTGTATATGCTGTGTATACTCTTCCTGCAATCAATACTTTTACCTTTTCAAAAAACAGAAAGAGCATATTACTTACCATCTGTTCAGCCATTTTCAACTCCCAAACCAACACACAATGAACAACTCACACAGTAAAATACATGTCAAAAAGAATGGAGGACACAATTTTCATGGTGTACATGCATAAACTCACTGAAGAAAGTAAAATATTAAGCTTTCCAAGTCTTCATATATCAATAGTTGATTAATATATCATTTAATAAAAAAGTGCATTTATATTACCACCACTGTGCAGATATCGTGTAAACGGCAGTAATTCAACATTTAGTAAATTATAATATTATGTTTATATTACACAGCCCCTATCATGTTGACACATTTTAGATAGTCATTAAATATAGCATTTTTGTAAAATGCATCGTAAACTATTGGAAAGTAAAAACWCACGGCACTATTATCTTCAACTACAGAAAAGAATATGGGTATTGAAAAGTGATACGAGAATGACTTGGTAAAGTAATAAATAGAAATATCAGGTGTGGTCATGTAGGACAACATAAGCAAAAAAAAATACAGTTTTAGCRTTTGAAATTAAAGTAATAGCACACAAATTTTGCAATAGGTTTTAGCCGGTTGACTCTTTTATGTTCTGAGCGTGTCCAATATCTTATCTTCATGAGCAGTATTTTAATTGGTAGCCAAACTAATCGAAGACTTTAACTGAGTTCACAAGATCTGATAAACAACTAAATGCGGCATTATTAGAATAATATGCACTTTTATTGAGGAAATCTTTCATAACCCGATACAACTGCCTGTGAGCTAGACAACCTCGCAAGTGATTTTTTCCAACTGTAATCTCATATATCAACCATTATCTCTGTTCAAATAATCTTTGTTAACTTGATTAGAGCAATAAGTGGTGTGGACCTGTAATCACAACTTTACATGACCAATTCATTAGCCTTTTGATAACATTGTACTTAATTACAAAAAATGATATAAAGAAATTATTATTAATAGTTGTAAACATTTGGAATAGAAACAAATTAAATTAGAGAATTTATCTTAGATAAGTTAAGATTAGAACCTGAAAAACTTGGTGCATGGCTTCGATTTGCTTCCTATACCAGGTGTAAAGGACTCCATTTCTGTTGCAGAACATTAATTACTTTTCCTCAGTTAAAATTCCAGTGAGTTATTAATCCGGGAACTCCATGAATATCCAATGATTGCATTAACATTATTTAGTAGTTAACATAATTAGAAAAAGTTACCCTTTTATAAAGATTAATAATATTTGATATTAAATTGAATCAAGACAGAATAACTATTATTCTCAAGCAGTAAATTAAAATTATTTCAGCTTTGCCTCGTACCATACAAACATATACAGATCTGAGAAGGTGAGAGACAAAGAAGAATGGTGCAATTTCTGATTCTTCATATTCTTCTTAGGTTAATTTTTAACAAATTTATATCCAAAAACTTCTTTTCTGAAGCTTGGAACCACGTATACACTTATGAAGAAGTTGGATTGGATCCTTGCTCACATATACTCGACGAACGAGAATCATTATTAATCTACGTTAAGGCTATGGTCCTAAGGTATCAAATAATTTAGCTAAAATAGGGGTACCATAAATATTCAAAATCTATATCTTCACCTACAATTGAACGTATGGAATTGCATTTCCCCTGGTTTAGGGTTCGTGCAATCAAACAAATAAAAAGGGGGAACCAACAGAATGCAAAAGTAAATATACATATGCACATATGATAATAACGATGATAGCAGTAAACACGTTGCAGTACTTTCTTAATGCATGAAAATACAGACACAATCAATTAGAAATGAACAAGTACTCCAAGTCACACCAACCCCACGTACAAGTTTCCCACAATACGAAACTCCAATGCTCTCATGCTTCATCCAATAGATAATAGAACTCTTTAAGACACAAGAATCTAACTTATCACCCAAAAAAAGAGATACAAGAATGAAGGATCTAAATGAAACCCTAAAGACACTAGAACATAAACTAATCAGAACAGAGTTTCAATGAGAACTTAACTCCCTCAAAAGAGAAGAAAAGGGATAAAAGGGCAAAGACTGAAAAAATAGCGTTAGACCACTTCATCAAACCCAAAAATTAAAAAAACATGAAAAGAAAAGAAAACCCAAAGATCAAAGAGTAACAAACATTACAAAGGGACTAAAAACCCTAGAAAAAACTGGGTAAATAGAGTGAATAATGAGAAACCACAGATACGAACCTTGCTTAGGACGCTTAATTCCTCCATTGCCATTAAAAGCCAGGTCACCCCTCCCTCTCTTGCGCGCAGCTCCAAAGTCCATGGCAATAAGTGCAGATCGAGATCGGAAAGAAACCGCTAGAACAAGGAAGCAAAAGAGAGTGATGGGAAGAAAAAAGAGAGATCGCCAAAAATCCTAAAAAAGCAAAAAAAAAAATCCTACGGAAAAGTGGATAGCTAGAGAAAGCAAAACCCTAGGGTTTGCAGCAGGGACAGAGCAAACGAAGGGCCGGGGTTTCTAGAAGAAACGATAGGGAAGGGAAGGATACGAAAACACGCAACAAGTTGGGAAGAGAGAGAAAGAAATAAATGCAGGGTGGGATTTCAAATTTAGGGTTTAAATGATTAATTGGATTTATTGGGTAATTGGATCCAATCATCCCAAACAGCCCGTGGTTGCTCAAGTCGTGGGTCATGGGCTTTTTATGTCACCGCCTCACTTGAGTATTCTCGAATCTTTGTACTGGGTCGAGGATAGCGGCCCATGGACCTGCATTTTGGGCCCTGATCACGTCAGAAGACTCAGAACTAAGCGATTCAAAAATCGCTTTTAACTGTTTGGTTGCCAATTTATGAAAAAATAGGTCGGGACCCTTGCGGTGCAATTCCTAAGTATTGTTCATGCCTCATGTTGCATATCTCAGTTGGGATGCTGGTTGATGTCCTTGCCCTTATTTATTTAGGTGATATCTTTGACCCTTATATAAGGTATTAGAAACCCCTCATTATTGGAGTACCCAACATCACACAAGTAATAATAATAACCTAAACAAATATGACAATACATATTAGTTTATCAAATATTAATATTAGCCCTTTGATCTTGTTATCCTAATTCTCAGGGTTTATTATCTACCTTGTAGTACTTTTAAGTCATTTCTCCTTGAAATGGCAACACAAAGGACTACAAGGTATATATGTAAATGAATTCCATATATGGGGAGCAAACACCTAATGCATTTGTTGCAATTTCGTTCTTTCTTGTTAAATATCTATGCTTATCCTTTTCAGACACTCGGGCCCTAATATATGTTCTATCAAGAGCCCTTAGACAATTCTATAAAACAAAACAAGAGAGATAAAATTTAAAATTTCAACCTTAAAGGTTTGTTATTTGTAATGAGTAGGAAAGAATAAATAAAAAATGGTCACACCTTGGACCACTTCCATTTCTCATCGTTTGAGTTTGCAAGCACAAATTCATGTTTTTTAAGTAGGATTTCATGTAGGCGTAACATTGCATTCAACACCATGTTGAGGTACTTGCTTATGGTGGACCCAAACCTCCTAAAGTTCTATTATTGCTCCCTATTCTTGACATCATGTGATAAAATATTTAGGAAGCATGCAACCATTTCTTCCACCCCTACATGTTTACTACATCTTTCTTACATTACTTAATAATTCACATAACCTCAAATAACTAGTCTTATCCATTCATATATGATTTATACATGACTAATTCGATTCCATGACTATAGTCTTAAGGTTTGAAAGCCTATTCATAAGCCTTTCCTCTCATGACTCTTTCTCAATCCCCTCTTCGTCATAACTACGCAATACCCTGGAGACCATCATCCTTTTCCTCCTCATTGCAATCGTAATAGCAACCAAATTACAYAAGTGTGTTGCATCATCATTTCATAATAAATGGAAGGGTAAATTTCTTAAACTACCCCAAAGGTTTAGGAAATTAACTAACTCTACCCCTACTGTTTCAATATTATCTTAAAGTACCCCTACTGCTTCTGACAATTATCACAATCATTAAATCATAATGGAGACGCATGAAAAGTCATTTTTACCTTTACATTRAGAAAGGGCGCCAAATAGTAAATTACTATAATTAACATAACAGGCGTCTTTTGGATCTTCCAATCAAGAACGACAACCGACCTCTGCCATCTGTCATTTGTCGTCACTGGAGAGATCGCCGGTGAGTGTTATATTCCAATGAGATTGGGATAAAACAAGAGAGGGTAAGAGAAACCCAGTAGGCTGAGCAAGGCGAGATCGTCGGTGATCATAAATGACAACGATAAGCTGAGCAAGGAGGAGATGACAAAATGCTTAAGGATGCAAAAAGATGCAAGGCAGAGCAAGGAGGAGATTACATTCCGTTCAATTTTTTTCTAAGCACACCATTAACGACAACCAAAAATACCCAAAAACCTATAAATCAAATCAACCCTCTATCTCTCTCTCTATGTTCTTCTGTGTTTCAGGTTGACATAGAAGATCTTCTATGCCGATTGGTCAAATCGACAAAGACAAGAACAAGTTATATACTAAGAATATAAATCAATAAAAAGTCCTCCCACAAAGATGAAAGATGAAACGCCAAACAAGTTCTAAACATAAAAGATCCATACTTCATGGATCGACGTGATGATACAGGACGGAACACACCTACTATACATAAATCTAATCAAACACATCGCTTGCTATTATAATCGATGACCAGAACTCTTTCATAGGCAATGAGGAGAACTCACGGAACACACCTACTATACATAAATCGATGACCACTCAAATTAGACATGCAATAAGCTACTAGAATAAAAACTGCTTAAGATGGAAAGAAATGCAGAATTGTTGAATGGTTCACTCTATGAAATTTGCTCTCAAATTTCCTACTTCACTTGTGTTCTTATTGGTAACCAATCATGGATAAATCAAATGGCCACTACCCACCTAGAAATGCCATATAACACACAACATAAAAGTGGAATAGRAGGGCATAAAATGCTAGTTCAGCCCATTGGTGCCCCATTGATCCAAAGCAAAAACAAATTATAAGGTCTAGACTCTAGCAAGTTTGTTTTCTAAATTGAACAAAACCAATTCATCATTTGAATTCTTGTTAACAAAAATTAATAAGTAATAAACAAAAAAAAAAATCGCTTTGTGTTTCATTAATTTTATTATCCGGAGGAATTAATGGTAACACCAAACCAAGCTCTACTGTAGTGATTTGTTTCCTGGACCTTGACATCTCAAGTTTGGAGATGTTCACCGCATGAAACCAAATTTTCCTTGATGRGTTGTAAGCAACACTTCAAGCAAAGCGTGCATAAATAAATAAAAAGAATAAATACATATTGATAAATAAATAATATACAGAGATTTATTATTCTTTAATTTTATTATACAGAGATTTATAATATACAAATCAATTATTTTTTTTGAAGTCATAAACAGACCTAGCCATCTTTATTACATATACAATATAAACTTCTTTCCCACATAAACCATACTGATTTTTATAGGTTTCAAAATGGTAGACATATTGTTGGGAAAATTCCTATAAAAGCATATCTAAGGTCAAGAAGGTTTGATATTGACCCTCGTTGGAAATTTTGCAGACGAAAATGAAGTTGCATGGCATCTTTTTGTAAAATGTAAACTACAAATTGGGAACATAAATTTGGCTATTGGTAATGCATGAAATATGGAAATAATAACGATGATCAATAGTAAAAATAACGGTTCCCTCTAAAAAGTAGTAAAAAATGGAAAAAAGTAAGAAAATATTAAAATAAAAAGAATGTTCTACAAAAACAAAGTTCTCATTTAATTTTGGGCAAATTTGTTAAACTACTTTTTTGGTTTAGTTAATTGACCAACTCTATTCTTACTATTTATATTCTGTCTTAAAATATCCCAAGTTTTCTGACAATTGACTAATTACTTCCCTGCCGTTAGGGTTCCGTCACAATCCGCTCACATGCTACACCAAGTGATTGTTATATTTTGAGAAAATAACAATAATGCCCTTTTCATTACTGGTATTGATTTATCGTTGAAAACTTTTCCAGTGCTGAGGTGTTTTCAATAGCTCTCTCTCTCTCTCTCTCTCTCTCTCCTCTCCCATTTCGGTGAAGTTTTGGAATCCAATAGGAGCTTGTCACTATGTAACGTACATTTCTGGAAATAAAAAAAGAAGACAATACCTTTTTTCTTACTACGTTTTTCTTTAAGGCCCTGTTCGCTTTTCGGTAAGTTACTTACTCGGGTAAATGTAATTACTTGGGTAAGTGGGGYAAGTTTTTCCTAAGAAACACTTACCCGAGAAAGTGCATTTACCCATGTTCTTTTATTTCTCAAATAAATAAAGTAATGACCATTTTAGTCATAAAAATACATTATTAAAAGGGACATTTTTGTCCTATTCAAGTGTTGTCAACTTTCCTCTTAGGTGGGAAAGTTATTTACCCACCTAGGAGATGGGTACCACTTACACTTTTCCTGATCCCCACATTAATATGAAAAATGAATATGAAATTCTTGGTCAATGAAAATCAAAATCCCATGGATCAACTTTCTTCCATCTCAAAATCCAAAAAGAGAACAACCCCTAATATTCTTTTTCCTCTGTACAGAAGGATCTCGAGACGCAGAGTCCGACAAAGGGAGGATGACAACACCAAAGAAGAGAGTACAGACTATGGAGAGAAAAGAGCAAAATAAATAGAAAGGGCGACGTCTGAACTCTGAACTAGAGTTTTCACAGATTTTCGAGTGCGTGTGAGATGGAAAGTTCCATTAAAGGTCCACTACTTAGAAGTCAGAAGATAAAACACAAGAAATTTCTTCGTCCTATAAGAGATTACTGACAACTCTCCCCCAAAGTATTTTGCTCCAACCTAATTTAGCAGAATTTTAGCTAAGAAGAAATCAAGGAAAATTTTTCTTTGATCTCTAGCTGAGAGTCTTCAAAGGTGGATGATGCTTCGACTTAAGGAAATAAGAGGTAATTGCATGGTTTTTAAAAACGAACCAGTGATCGAATCGGTCAGGGGTTCGGTTATCAGTTTGAAYGGTCTGACCATTCAATCCGAACGGTCGGCCCATTCTGGCAAAAAATAAAAAATTTAAAAATTTGAAAAACAGTCAAAACCGTTCAAACGGTTAATCGGTAAGTTCAGCGGTTTACTGACCAAAATCAATGGTTTTGGGGGAAAAAACGGTTTTAAAGGAAAACAAAACCGATCAAGTGATTGATTCTCAGTTTTCCAGTCCGACCGTCCAGTCCGATCCCGTTTTGAAAACAGTGGGTAATTTCAATTACTATAACGCCTGTTCATTTCTCTCAATGATTTCTTCTTTGGTGTAAACAGTTGTAATGGCGCTTACTGTAAATCAATTGACAGGAAATACAAGACAAGTATGGCAAGATTTGGTGGATGACGACCATATCACACCCATTGCAGGGGATGATCTTATCCTAAGTCTCTATTATTCCCTTTTGTATTCCTTCGATCTCAATTTAGATGTTACTAATTCTAAATTACACTACTTAATTGCGTTTCTTGTTTTATTATTCCCTTTTAATGCTTACTGAAAATTAGAGCATTAAAAGAAAATTAGAGCATATAAAAAATGGAGACAACAGGGACACAGACGAAGACAGAGGCGGGGGCAAATATGGAAAATGGAAAATGGAAAATGAAAAATGGAGATGGAGGAGACGGGTACAAAAATAGAGACGGATACGGAGGCCGAGGCAGAGCAACGATCTGCTTCCTGTCTTTCTGAAAATTTTCATTGATTGGGTTTTATTTTGAAAATTTGAAAAACAGTARAGGAAAAATTCAACATTTTATTTTTTCCATTAGCATTTAACAACAGAGTAGGGGTACTTTAAAATAATATGTAAATAGTAAGGGTGGAGTTAGTCAATGGAAAGCAAGATTTTAAAAACCAACCTGGAAACGAAACCACTTTGACCACTAGTTTTTGGTCAGTGGTTCGATCATCTAGGTCAAACGGTTCAAAAGTTTTAACAAGATAAAATCATCTCATCTTACCCATTGAATTGGAATATTAGGGTAAAATGGATATAAATATCATGAGAACAGGGCTTGGAATGAGAGTGAGAAAAGGCATTGTCGTTTAAGAGAACTTAGAAAAGAAAGAAAGTAGAGCTTTGGATCGTCGGGTCAGGTTTATCCCATTTTAATTGATTTTCCTATATTTTCTCAGTCAATTTATTAATTCATTAGTAACTAAACTTCATTAATTAAACAATATATAATTTCTTAGTAATGAAACCATAATTGCTTAGATATTTTCATTAAACAATAAWTTAATCAACTTTTGAAAATTAATTTCAAATTTAGTAATTTAAGAAAATTAATTTCAATTTCAGTAATTTTGATATTTTTAGTAATAATTAGTTTTTGATATATTTAGAAATTTTATAAAACCAAGTTAAATTTCATTAAGTTTGAAAAAAAAAATCATTTCAATTAATATCGCACTTAAGCATTAATTTTCAAAAGTTTTTAAATAAATTTATTGATATCTGTAATTATTGAAAATATCAATAATTAATGAAAAAGATTAATAATTACTGATATTTACTGAAAATTTTCAATAATTACTAAAAAACAATTAGATGTGATTTACTAGAAAAAAATTACTAATAAATAATTACTAAAAATTAATTATTAAAAATGTAATTTCATTAGGATGTTCAAAACATTCTATTAAAAACTAGAAAGTGATCCGGCACAGCCCACATTTTGGTGCTGCTTGCATTGTAGTAGGTTGGGGTGCCGCCTGCATTGTGATTGTAACAACCATTTGGAAAAAAAAAATCATCTTAAAATTTTATTCCATATGAACAATCAATAACTACAATAAAAATATAAAATGATTAAATGAAATTAAAAATTTATTATAATAAAATGATTAAATAATGTATTGGGATTTGGGCCATGTCGCAAACCATGCTGGCACGGCCGCAAGGGTAGAAAAAACCATCGGTCTAGCCTAGCCCCAAGGGTTGTACCATACCTGGCACGACCCTTCACTATAGTTGGTGGGTTGTGCTAGGCATGGCCTGTGGGCGGCCCAATCTGTTTTTACACCTCTAATGGTTGTATTTTTGGGAAAAGTACGGATAGGCCTGATTCAGATTTCTAAATCCCAATCCAGTCCTAACAGATTTCAAAAGTCCAAATTACTTGAAACATTTGATGGATAGATTCCCACACTATGTATGGCAATTTGTCTATATTGATGACTTGGAAGAGAATATGGTTTTCCATGTCATTTTTTCTTATTTTTTTGTAAAATTCAAAAATACTCTTCAATTGTAAAAGACCTAAATAGCCTCCCTTAACATTTTCTAGCTTAGGGCTCCTTTGAATTTGTCGAGGGTCTTGAATTTCATCAAGACTGCAACGGAAGGAATGAAAGCCAAAGTTCCTCTCTCTCTCTCTGGATCACCATTAGACCTGATCCGAGTTATATACATAATATATAATCTATAATATTTAATACTTAATAAATATTAAACATATATATTTATTATAATCAGGTCCATTGGGTCAGATCCGATTGTATTGAGAATCGATCGGTTCGGTTCTGGGACCCTATTGGGTCTGGGGTAGCTTCCAGGTCCTTAGTATTTCATGTCAAGTCAGTTCTGGTTCTAACTGGTTCCAACCCGTTGACAACCCTAAATTATACATCAAATTATTGATATAATACATGTTTATACACATATATGTATATATAATATGCTGATGTGTCACAATCTTACCTGTTCAATCCAAATGACTGAATTGGTGATCCACGACATAGAGACAAAAACCATTAAACCTTTGGGTTGGTTTTTAACATTGGGTAATATTTTTATATATAATATCATAAAAAGGCACATATAACATATATATAATATTTATATTTATATAAATTATAACATATTTTATGTCATATAATATAAAATAAGATAAATTTATGATGATAGAAAAGTATGATATTGGAAGAGCTTTAACCAATCAAAACCATGTGAATTTTGATGAATACTACTTATTTATTACTACTTTTATGATATCAGTTGATTGGTAACCAATCAGGTTGTATTCATGAAAATTCAAAAGGAGGAGGGGGTTAATGATCAAAGGTCTTTTGGTATTAATTAAAGGAAAAACAATATATTAATTAAAGGAAAATCAATACTATAAAGACATGGTACCAGAAGAGTTTTGCAATCAAAGCACCCCGTGAATTTGGATGAATAATTGTTCATGAGCTTTTCCAATGTTTTGTCTGTATGGTATCATAGTCAAACTTATTAATTAATAATATGATGTATATATTGCTACATAGGCCATGAGCCAGGTCTGGCCCAGCCCATAATCACCCCCTAATTTGAACAGTCTCATATTTGCACCACCTATACCTTTAATTGCTCAAACCCAATTGGGGCTTGGATTGCAACCCCCATCAACCAGATTTTGAAACCCCCTAGTTGAACAGACATTGCCCCTAATTTGTAGATCTTATAATTCTGGAGCCTCTTTCGCCCATATAACAGACATGGCACAAGCCTTCCCTGATCTCCTAAACTACGTAGTTTTAGCCTATGTTTGGTTTGAAGGAAAAGGTAAGAAAACTTATACAAGGTTTGTGAACTACCTTTCCCTACTTTTTCCTTCAAACCAAACACAGCTTTAAAGACTTTATATAGATGGATAAAAGTTGCAAAAGAACAGATATAAATAATCTGGGCTTCTCATGTTTAATATCAACTAAAATTTTGGGAATACAACCCATCTTAATTAAATCTTAAAAGTCAGAAAAGCAAGAAAAGGAAAACTTAGATCAATTCACCTAGCAAACCCCATCTCAAACCCTAAAAAGTATCAAAAGAAAGCCTACTAACTAGAACCCATCTCTCAGTTTTGAATCAACCTTTCTCACTGTATGAAATCCTGCATTAAAATGGAAGCAACCATCCCTTGCAGCTTTCTCCTTAGGGTCATGCTTCTCTATCCCTTTGATACTGATCAGAAATGAAATGACTGTCCATCTACACTACATAATTCATCATCTGAACTACTAATTTGGATTGTTAATTCCTGATGAAAGAACTCCACGCTCTAATACCATGCTTATAGACAGTCATTTCCCTAGATTTTCAGTCTTAACTAGACTTGTCTAACTGCATTATCTGATGCTTGGCCTTCCGCCATCTCAGTGCCTTGCGCATGGCACTCAAGATTAATGCACTTGTACCACTTAGCACAGAACAAGTAGACACCGAAATCAATGGCCGTCAGCCCGGCAAGGAGGAAGTAGAACCTGTCCATATGACCGGAGTTGAGGTCTCCGGGGATCCATCCCGGCTTGTTATTCTTGGCTGTAATCCCCATCACCATGTGAACCAGCAAGCTACTGACATAGTTTCCTAATGAGATTGAAGCCATGCAAAGCGAGCTCCCGAAGCTCTTGATTCCGTCCGGTGCTTGCCCGTTGAAGAATTCCAACTGCCCCACGTACATGAACACCTCCGACGCTCCCACCAGAGTGTACTGTGGAATCTGCCAGAATATGCTCAGTGAGCTAATCTCATTTCCGGGAGTAACCTTTTCGAGTCTTTGTAGCTCTGTGATTCCGGCAGCCACCATAGCTAGCATTCCGATTACCAGCCCTACACCCATTCGTTGAAGCTCCGAGAGACCCTTTGGGTTCCCGGTTAGTCTACCGACGACCGGCACGAGGATTTGACGGTAAATGCCGGTGAAGACTAGAACGCTGCAGATGTCAAAAGCAGACATGCTTGCAGCGGGAAGGTGGAAGTTGCCAGCGTCGGAGTTCATGACGGCTCCTTGCTCAACGAAGAGTGAAGCCATCTGGGTGAAGACGACAGAGTAGATGATGGTGCAGAGCCATATGGGCAGCATCTTCAGGACACATTTGGCCTCTTCTACCTGCGTCACCGTGCAGAGCCTCCAGGGGTCCATTGGTCCATGTAGGTCACTCTCAGTCATGGTGGCTGCCTTGTCCAAGAACCTGAACATATTCAAAGAACACAAATGAAGGTGGTTGCAGTAATGAAATGGAGGAAATGGGCCACATCCAATTAGGTAAACATGTGATAACAATGCTTCAACTATACGTACTAAGTACTAACCTACCCAGATAAAACTGATCAACAAGCCAAAAGAGAGTGCAAATGATGAGTTGAGAGCAAAAATAAACCAGAATTTACTGCAAAAAAAAGGAGTCGACATACAGAATATTTGTGTCAATTGCTATCTTACCCAAATTCATCACTGTGCAGAATTTTTCTGCTCCCTTTAATTGCAGATTCTGGACCTTCCAACTCATACAATTTCTCGGCATCTTTAGGAGCAGTTACCTTCCATTTCCTGAAAGCTGCATTAAATACCTGAGCAACACGGGGCAATGGGTTGCCACATGGCTTGAAGTGCCTATATCTCGGCGTTCCCACCAAGAAGAGGATGAGAGCTATAACTGCAGAAGCTGTGGAGGTCAAGAACCCCAGAGTCCATTTGCCGGAATCTTCAAAGTAGACCAGAATGGTGTTGGAGAAGAGAGAGCCAACATTCAATGCGAAGTAAAAATAGCAGAAAAAAGCTGGCTTCGAAGGCTCATCAACCTGGTCGGATCCCAATGTGGCTATGGTTGGTTGGTGCCCGCCGTATCCAAAGGCAACGAGGTAAATTGACAGGTAAAAGATGGCGATGCCAACTGAAGATGCTGGCCTACAGTCAATTACTCCATTTCCACAGCCCTCCGGCTTGATCAGAAACAGCCAAGATGACAGTGATAGCAATACCAGACCCTATTCAACAAGGAAAAAAAAATCCATCATTTCTGATTTCTGGGTTTGGGTAAATGATTCTGATAAATGAAATAGAAATACCCAGGAAGATTTCATTAATATTTCAGTAATCAGAAGAGAAAAAGAAATTTGGGTACCAGCACAAARACTAACTGAAAGATTGCACAGGTTAAGTATCGGCCCCAGTATGAATCGCTGAGGAATGCACCGATCAGTGAACACATGTAAACCGTCCCAGTCCACTTGCTAACGYTGTTTGCAGCATCAGCATTCTCTTGCTCAAGAACCCTAGTCAAGAACAGGACCAAGTTCACACCCGCACCAAAGAAAGCAAGCGTGGCTAGACCCTGATTTGCTGCAGCATTCACCCATTTGAACAAATTAAAAGATTACAATCTGAAAAGTAGAACTACTGTAATATACATAGAAACTAATCTGGTAATTACCCAGCAAGAGAAATGCAGGCTTCCACCCTCCTGAGTTCCCTCTGATTACACTGTTCTGTCTCCCGTTAATGGAGCTCTCTCTTGTAGAAGAAACCTCTACATGTTCATTCTCAGTTGAGTCTCTGTTCAATTCTTCTCCATGTCCACTTTCTACCACCTGCTTTATTTAATATAGGAATAATAATAAATGATTGAAACTGAAACAGAAAACTAAGAAGAATTCTGAAGCAACAGACTTGAACAAAATGGTTGAAGGGCACTCCATTTTGTTGCTATGTTGGCAATCTAGCTGGGCCATAGACCAGGTCCTTGCTTGCCACGTAGACCCATGCTTACGTGGCATCCCCTGAAAGCTGAGGTGGAACCATCTCATACAGCTCAGCTGGATCACAATCCACAAATTAATCCAAGAACTCACCGAAGTTCCAACGTTCAGCACAACATCTTTGTTGCCGAGTTCCGAAGCCTCCATGGTTTACTTCTTTGGAAAACACAGACAGGAGAATATCTGTTAAAATTTATTGAAAAAAATGTGAAGAAAATAATTTAAAGGACTGCATATTCATTCTTGAAAGGCTTCACTGTAAACATGGAATGATGCTCTTCCTCTGTTCAAGCTTAACGTACTGATTCATTCTGGGACGTTTAGGTGGCAAATGAAAAGGACTAGAAGACTAAAGCTCAGAAACAAATTTCAGATGCAACCCAACAAAATTGGAGCACTATTACTGAGAAACCAAACTGTTCGTTGACAGAACTCTACTTAAAACAAACAAACAAACAAACCAGAACGATAACATAAACAGAACGAGAATTAAAGGACTAAACAAGTATCCTGAAAATACCTGAGCAAGTGAAGAGACGTTACAGACAGAGAGAGAAGTGAATAGAGAAGTGAGGAGAGAAGAGTGTGAGAAAGGTAAATATATAGGGAAGCAAAGAGACGAAAAGGGTCGTTTTCAGGATTTTAATTTTTGTTTAGACAAAAGTGGTGGATGGCAGAGAAGGAGAGACTGTGGTTTGGAACAGTATCTACCACGAACTGGTTGCTTCTTCTATTGATTCTCTCGGGTTAGTGGCGGGTATGCGATTGAACGCTCTTGTGGAAAGCGATATGTTTTCCTGCTTGAATCATTTTTGGATTTATATATTTCTGTAAACTTTATTTTCCTCTGTTATCCCCTGTTTTCTTTGTAATTCTAGTAATCATGTCTTTTTGCACAAAAAGAACAGAGTAAAAGTTATTCCAGAAAATCCAAAACTTGCTTTTACCTACTCTCTTCATGTAAAGTAACAGAGAGAGAGAGATCCACTTCTAATGTCACCATCTACCAAATAAAAGATACTAGAATATGCTACTCCATGGCTGATGATTTATGGGTAAGAATCCAAACTATTCTCAAGATGACAAGAATCAACCGACGAGTTTATAGCATTCTCCTTGTCCTTTCTTCTGAAAATATATTAACAGAACTACAGAAGTTATCCAGATTTCACACACACACACAAAAAGGAAAGTTTCACCAAGAAGACATTGCATGTTTGAATCTAAATCTAATTTTGGGAATGCTAATTGGAATAAACACTTAGGCCCCGTTTGGTTCGCGGGAATAGGGGTTTGGAATTGGTTGGTTAGGCGGAATCGGAATCTCATTCCCATTTCTGCTAGAATATTTGAGGGAATGGCCATTCTCTGCTCCTTTCTTGGGAATAAAATCCCATTCCTACTGATTTTAATTCCCATTCACATTCCTGCCTGAACCAAATAGATTATGGAAATGGACCATTCCGATTCTGATTACGAAGATTTTGATTCTGATGCAAACCAAATGAACCCTTAATTTGGGCCATGACCATATCAATAAGTGCTTATTTGCGGATTTGCCTTTAGAAAATAAGTCCAAAAAATAAACAATTAAAAATAAATCCAATTCTTTTGTTCTAATTTTTAATTTCTTATTTCCTTTTTGACTTGCCACATCATTTTAAAAAAATGCCTATACCACCGTGTTTGAAATAAGTGTTTTTTTCACCAAACACCCATACCAGTATCAGAATCTTTGATTTGTTGTCATGAGCCCCACCTTGAATCAGATGAAATGACTTATTGTTAGGTACACTGCATTAGATCCAAGGCCATGATTTTTTTTAGTCGTACTTATTTTTAAACACTTTTTTTAATAAACAGTTATTTTTCAAATAAGCACTTCCAAACATGGGCTAACCATTTCTATGAGCTTTTCCCCTGGGCAGTAAATACGATGAGAGTTTTACAGGTTAAAGGGTAKWTTACCAGAATTGTTAATTAACTAAGCAATCAAGATGATTAGTGGATTGGATAAAACATGTGGATGAGATAGTGAACCGTTTATAGGAAAAGGGATTCATCGGAGGGGTTGCCATCACCAACCCCACCTCATTTATTGACTTCTCGCCACTGCCCAAAACTTCTCAAAAGTTCTGGGGACATCTCAGTCCCTCAAACCAGGAAGAAAGCATCAGAACAAGATCCTATAACAAGTTAGAAAAAGCGAGAAGTAAACAGTCAAAGATAGAGAAGCGGCGGCCTACCCTTCTTACGATACTTGGTAACTGACAAGGTGGTGTGTTCCCAGTTTCTGCCGGACTCCGGCGAGGGTGATGAACGGATGTCGAGGAACAGACGTGGCCACGCCGGAGAGCCAAATGAACCGGTGAAACCTTTTGACATTTATGAGTGAATGTGGGTCAAATTTCACCGGCAAAAGACCACACTCTACTCTTTCAAAGATCAGCGATTTGCTTCTCTTTAATCTCTTGTTTCTCTTCTTTTCTCTCTAATGAAGGTTAACTGGGGAGGAGAGAGGGAGAGAGAGACTGTTTGATCGATCAGTTCCAGGTGATTTTCTTTTGACGATTTGTGTGACGAACTCTCCTGTTCGAACTTAAAAACTGGGTCTCCCATTCAACTAACTGTGAACTGTGAATCAGAACGAATCGGTTAATCTATATTTTATAGGCGAAATACCGGGTGGAAGTTTAGACCGAGTTTGGCTGTTCGTTTCGAGGGGTTCCGTTTGGAATGCTCCCTCATTTCCATTGCGTCGCGTGACACGGAGTCACGGACCAAACTTTACCACAACGTGGCAAACAGATCCCACGGCCAGAAACTAACGTTTGGATGGACGTGCCTATCTAGGCTATCTAGTTACAACTAGACCTGTTCATGGGCCGGGTAGCCCGACGGCCCGGCCCGCACCCTGGCCGGGCTTGGTCATATAATTAGGCCCGCGGGTCTGACCTCGGGCTTAACACAGTAAGCCCGACTGTATTTCGGGCCGGGCTCGGGATTTGTCAAAAAAGCCCGGCCCGAGCCCGGCCCGGCCCAACTCAGTATTATATATTTTATAAAATATATAATATGTATTTTATATATTATATAAAATATATAAATAATATAATATTTATTAAAATATATATTTATAATTTAATATATATATATATATTATTCTTTTCTTTATAATTTCAATCTATCTCTCTTTATTCAGCTGCTTCAACATTAATAATAATAATAATATAGGCTAAATTTCGGACCCGGGCCCAGGCTCGGGCTTCGGGCTTTTTATGAGGGCCGGGCTCGGGCCCAATGGTCGGGCCGGGCTCAGACTCAAGCCTTAAAAAAATTTGTTAATACACAGTAAAAGCCCAGCCCGAGCCCGGCCCGGCCCGGCCCATGAACAGGTCTAGTTACAACAGAATAAAATAACAGATCGGGTCGAACAATATTGGATGTATTTGGTCCAAATTTGATATCTCATTCGGATCAAACTGAAAATGATCAAAATATTGCGTAATTATAAGCAAAATGCTTTTATTTTTTTGGAAACTATAAACAAAATGAACTTTGGTTTCGTCTCTCATGCATAATATGACTTTGAAAATAAATTCTAACAAAACATCGAACTATTATTTTACTGAAAATATAACATTCAATATATCAAACCTTGTTAACTACATGTGATCAGTTACATGAATCTCATTCACTTCACCATTTTCTTTTAGGGTTTTGATTGGTCAAAACTTTTTCCATACCATATCTTTCCTGCATCATAGATTTTCCCTTTCTTCTATTAAGTAATGCTTTAAGACTTGGATCAGAGTAAAACTGAAATGCTCTCTAGGTCCCGGTTTTACTTCTTAATTGAGCAGTTTGCCCATTAAACCTTCTAAAACCATCATTTAATTGGGACCCAAAAAAAGCCACTGGTCTCGGTTTTCACAATCCTACAATATGGTCCAGGCCAAGTCTTAAAACATTACAATTTTAAGGATTAAAATATCGATAAGATACACATATATCCATATTGATGTATCAAAGACTTTTTATTAGTAAGATTTGACTTTTCAAAGATGTGGATCCCAATCTTTTGTTCATTATAAATAAAAAATAAAAATTTAAAAAAATGTCAGTATTTAGTGAGGTACGTTTTGGTATTGAGTATATTTATATTTTAATCAATATTGGTGCATATCAACATGATTAAATCGGTTACCCAAAGCTGGGTATTGGTGCATATGGACATGATTAATACTCTCTTCTTTTTTTTTTTACTTTTTTTTTATTTTATAATTGTTAGGGGGTTAGGAAAGAGACCTCCAAACTTTTAAGTACTTTAAAACACTTTTGTATAAGTGTATCCACGTGTATTAGGACACACCGATACAAATATGATACACTAAGGGGTATTATCATATCGATATTTTAATCTTTGATTCAATTTATTATCTATAAAATAAATAAAAAGCAAAAAAAAATATTTAATTATGGATGTAGATTCTAAAATCTAAATATATAAATTAAATAAATAATAAATAATTGAATTAGATAAACAGTTAGACACCACCGGTAGACCTAAATGAACATATAGAAAACATACTATTTACAACTCCAATGGTCCTAGTTCCTTTGCCTAGACTCCATGATTATGCGGTTTCGAGTCCCACTATTGCCACCTACCTTTGAAAATTAATAGTGTGTTGTGTCAAATGAAAAAAAAAAAAAAACTTAAGACTTGCATAAATCACTTTTCTGGCTACATGAAAATTTGTTAATATATGATGTGACAATATTGCCCCTTCATTTATRACACTTTTACAAATAAACCAATCATTGTACAATATTATATAAGAAACAAAAAAGCATTGTTAAAGCATTTATCCGGGCAAGTATTTCCTATAAAACATTTGCTCAAATAAATGTAGCCAAATAAATGCTTTACCATTTAACAAACAAGTCCTAATTCCTAACGGCCAAATAAATGCTTTACTGTTATAATGGTTGAATATTGTATTTGATGCTATCAAAACTCAGTTCAAGCACTTTTAAACATTAATTTAAAAGCCCATTAGGCTACTGTTATAGCCCTATCACTGCATCTAACATTCCTAGGCATTTAGGTCTTATTAGTTGCTTTGATTTTTGGGGATATGTTATTTCCGTCTTGTGTAGCCTCTCTTCATTTGTTTTATAAAAAAATTGCTCTCCCTTTATCAAATTAAGACATGGTACATTGGTTTGATGAAATTTTAATGCATCTGACCTCTTTCCCACTTGAACCATTGACTAAATATACGAGGCACTTTTTGTAAAAGTAAATTTCTAATCAACAACTCCTTTTTTTTCATGGTGATAATCTTATTATGCTTTCTATTAGTATAATTATTTTGATCATGAATCAGGATTTGCTTCTCACAGAGTGCATCTCACATCAACTTCACATCCCAATCCCATCATGTACTGGGAACATCTCCTTATGAATAACACAAAGTACGGGAGATGTTCCTGATGTATGGCTCGGAGGCATTGTAAAGTTGGTGTGAGAAGCGATTTATGAGGAGCAACTTGGGTCTCGGTGATGAGTACAATTATGTTGGTGACCTAATGGTTGAGATGTCACTTGATGTCCCTCTGAAGGCACATGATCAAATCATCAAATTCACATAACTGCAAGCTCTCTATGTTAAGCTAAATGGACCTCACATGTCTCAACCCCCTAATCCTATGTAGAGAGTAGTATCTAATAAATGAACCAACCAATAAATGGGTCCCAATTAACACATTTTCCTTTTATAAGGGTCTAAATGGATATGTTTTCTTTGGTATTGAGGCCATTTGAGAGGGCTTCTATGTTGGAGGAAAGGTGTGGTGATTTAGCCATGGCGACTGAGCACCTGTATTCCAAAGAAGGTACCTGGAGTAGCTTCCCATTTCGGCCATACCATCCGAAACACAATGATTGACTTTTTGGATTTTCACCAAATACAATGGCATTCCCAATGTGGGGCCCAAATTAGAATGCCAGAAGCCACATTATGAAAACTAGAGGTGTAAATCGGGTCATGTCGCCTGCAATCTAGCATGATTTTGAGCCAGCTCAGCACAATGGTTCACGGGCCGTGCTAGGCTTGGGGTTTCAGGTCCGTGGGTCGGGCTGGCATGGCGGGTCGTGCCACACACGACCTATATATATATTATTAATATATATATATAATATTTATATATTTATATATATTATATAATAATATATAGTATATAATATATTAATATAATATACAATTGTTTTCAATCTTATTATACTATTTTATTTAATTTTTGTATATATAAACAATTGTATACATCAAAATTCATATAAAATAATAGTTTTAAGATTTTTTTTTCAATTTTTTTTAAATAAATAGTTTTGGCCAAGTCCATGGCCTGACTTGGCCTAAGGCTCGACCCACGGACCATCCCGGCCAATGGCATGGCATAGCATAGCACGAGCGTGCGGGTCGTGCCATGCTGGCCCAGTACGACCTGTTTTATAGCTCTACTGAAAACCCTCCCAAATGGGCATCAAGTCCTAACAAAAATAATAGTTATCATCATAATAGAAAAGAAGATATTACAATGAGTATAGTTCGAAAGGGACTTAAAACTCGTGATAAAAAGTCCATTAGACCACAATATTCCATCGGAAATCAAATTAATTAAAGAAACATGTAAAAAGACCAATTCCATTACTCATCACCAACTCTTACAAAATGGCACCAACTTAGTGCATCGCCGGTAATGGTACTGTCAGCACCACTGCTAACATATATCTTTTCATCCTTCTACTCTACTCTTATTAAATGCAAGATCTTTATTTTAAGTTTAATTTTGTTTGGTTCTAATCAGTTCCTCTTTTAGTTAGGCTCTTAGTTTCTTGCTGAGTATACTTAAGGAAAGTTTGGCTAGGGAGGGTTTGTAACCAGCTCTTGTGCTAGTTGGTGGTTTAGTTTAGAGGTCTTGTCATCAAGTCGTTTTGTTGTCTAGGTGGAGAGAGGCGATGGAGTTCTCATTTGCGGTTGAGGTTCTCTTGCCACCTGGTACTTGTGTTCTCGCTTCTCCTTACTCTAGGTTTTGCTTTTCCATCTTCTTCATTTCTAGTTTACTTCCTTCCCCACTTGTCATTTTTTCTCCCCTTGCTTTCTTTGTCTTCATTAGCATTGACCTTAACACTTTGAATGAGACCTTCCAAAACATTCTACATGGCAAATAGCCAACGGGAATAGAGGTAGTGAATATTCAAAACCATATTCCTCTAAACCTACATGAACATTGATAATTCTCCTTCATTTGTTACAACATCTGATGGACCAATTCTCTGACCTAAAATAAGGCTTGTATTATCTTTGGAATCTTAGTCCCAACATGTTACTTATAGCCCCATTCCCGAGAGGCCACTTTCATCTTAGGTTCCATTACGAAGAGGATTTCATTTGTATAAGAGACAATGGTCCTTGGCAATTGAATGGCCAATGGATTATCCTTAGACCCTACAAACCAAGAAGACCCTGGTATGAGTGGAACCTCCATGAAATTGAAATATGAGTTCAATTGCACAATTTGCCTTTTGAAATCCTATATGTAGATATAGGAAGGTCAATATTTGAAAGGATTGGTCTAGCTCATTCGCTTTTGATGGTTCAAAACTTTGTTAGAGAAAAAGTTATGATTTTGTTAAGGAACCTCTAAAAACTTATTGTTTTTTCAATGCCCAAAACTAGGTCACTTTCAAATAAGAAGACCTTCCTTGGGTTTATTACATCTGTGGTAAAGTTGGCCATCTCTTTCGGCTCTATTCCCAACCTCTTCCACGTAGTAATGGCCATTCCCTTTATTAATTTTTTAATTAGCATTCAATGAACCTTCCTAGACATTTGCTGAGAGTTGAGTTGAATATGTGATGAAACAGGCACCAACCTTATATCCATGAATTTTTCACCTTCCACCCCAGCCAGAAGCATGACCTGAGGTACAATCCATCCATATTGCTCAACACTCAATCCCTCAACCCATTAAACAAAACCAAAACTTATCTGATGACACTCTAGCACTTACCTTATCCCCTCAGTCAAAAAGAGTTGAGGCCTCCATGCATCCATCAATTTCTCTAGTCGGGGTTTCTTCTGAAACTTTTCATCTTRCTTCCAATATGCAAGCTATGCTTAATCACATCCTCTTGGATGATACCCTAAGTATATCATCCATTTTACAAGGAAAATGACCACATGTTGACTTTATTTCAAGTCTTGAAATTGAGGATGAAAGACCTGATCTCCCACTATTTGATCAACCTGATCTCCATAGACAATACTACAATTGAAACTCCTGAAGTCTTGAGGGTAGTGATGGTTGTTGGGTGGACTTCCTTACAGTATGTATCGACTCATCTTGCATTTTTTATCAATGAGGGTAGTGATGACTAGCCCAAAACAGCCCCACTACCACCAATGTTAATCCTAAGCTAGAACTATTGAGGGATAGCTCATCCCAAGGCAATTCAGGGCCTTCAGGATTAGGTACATTGCCACAATCYTGATTTTATATTTTTTATGTGAAACCAAAATCCCTAGAGAAAAAATGGATCATCTAAGCCTCTCAGTTGAAATATGCTAACTCTTATTTAATTCCTCTTAAAGGGTGAGCCGTAAATTTAGTGGTCTTCAAGAAGTTTGGTTTGGTTGTTTCTATTTTTTTGTGGTAAACGAAAGGTATATTTTTTCTGAAAATCTCATCTCCTCCTCTTCTGGACCATTGGCTTATTGGCATTGTGTCATTCAAAGTCCATTGAAACTGGTTTTGGGCAATTTTGAAAAGTTGGTTATAAATTGTTGATCTTCCTTTTCTTTCTTATTAGTGACTTCAATGAAACAGCTTTTGTAGAAGTTCATGACCCTTGCTCTTCCCATGCTCCTAACTATCTAACACCTCGTAAGTATCGAAGTCTTATTTTTGACCAAAATATTTTAGAGTTAAGTGTTAGAGAGGGAGGCTTAAATTGGTCAAATAAATATAGGAAAGGTCATTGCCTGGTCCATACCCTGGATAGGGCCCTTTCCTCTCTTAGATGGGGTTCTGATATGAGGTCCAAAGTGGGGTTCTGATCACCGTCCCATTATCTTAAAGACCAACCCTAGAACTCAACAACTCTTAAAACCTTTTAGATTATATGAAATGTGGTTGTCAAAGCAATCTAGTAAAAAGGTTATTGAGGATGGTTGGAATTTTCACATAAATGGCCACACAACTTATAAAATTGCCTTGATGATGGACCACATTAAATGTTACCTGATACAATGGAATAAATCCGCATTTAAAAACCCCCAAGAACAACTTAAGTGTTTGGAGAATCAAATTATGGTGGTTGAACAATCCTCACTTTAGGATAATGAGAAAATTGAAGACATGTATAGACAATATGAGGATCTCTCTAACTAGGTAGAAAGTTTTTGGAGACAAAAGTCTAAACAATTGTGGTTACAATCAGGTGATAAGCCCCAATTATTTTTATAAAACTACCATTTTTAAGCAAAAAATGAATTCCATTGAGGGAATAAATAATGACAGTGGTACTTGGGTGCTAGAGCATAAGGATATAGCTCAAGTTTTTATCTCCTACTTTTCGGAGCTCTTTACGGCTCTAACTTCTGGGGATTTGCAACCTTTATCTTCTCTGTTTAATCCAACCATTTCAAAGGAGAAAAACCAGCGATTAATGGTCAGTCCTTTAATAGAAGAGATTAAATAAGCTCTTTTTAGTATAGGAAGCCTTAAGTCCCCTAACCCTGATGGCATGTCGGCTTTGATGTATAAAGAATGTTGAGATCTGATGAGAAATGACTTGGTTCGATTTTCCTAGGAATATTTCCAAAACAAGAAAATGCTTAGATAGCTAAACCATAATTTTCTTTGTATTATTCCCAAGAAAGTAGATTATTCCAAAGTCAAGGACTTTAAACCCATCGGTTTATTAATTTTCTATACAAAATCCTAGCAAAGATTATTGTTAATCATCTCTACTCTCTCCTAGATAAATGCATAGCTCGTAGCCAAACTGCTTTTGTTCTAGGCCGACAAATATTTGACAAAAGAATAATTACCCATTAAATGTTCCATTTTATAAAGCATCACAATAGGGGTACAAGCTTTGTAGCAATTAAATTAGACATGGCAAAAGCCTATGATAAATTGCATTGGCCCTACCTACTAAAAGTCATGAGCCTATTAAGGTTTTCTTCTGACTTCTGTCAATTGATTAAGGAGTGTATATCTATTGTGTCTTTTTCTATCCTCATGAATGGAACCTCATAAGGTCATCTTTACCCCTCTAGAGGTCTCAAACAAGGGGACCCTTTATCCCATTATCTCTTTATTCTGACTATGGAGGGTTTTTCTAGAATGTTGCTTCAAGTAGAATCTGAGAACAAATTTCAAGGAATAAAATTTCACCACCCTCTCCTTCAATCACACATCTCTTCTTTGTTGATGATGTCACGCATGTTGTTTATTCAAGCCCATAGAGAAGATCGTGACAACCTTAAATCTCTTATACATTAGTTCCAAGATCTATGTAGGCAGTTAGTTAATCTTGATAAATCAGGGATCCTTTTAAAAAAATATACATCTCAAATTAAAGTCCTTGACCCTCATGCTAGATACCTAGGGATTTTTATATGTTGGTCTAGGAATAAAAATAGCAGTCTTTCATTTGTGCCAGATAATATAACAACAAAATTGAACCAATGGAAAGCTTCTGCCTTTAATCAAGCTGGAAAGTGTACCTTAATCTAAGTTGTTCTTCAATCTATTCATGTCTATCCTATGAGCATTGTTCAATTCCCTCAAAAAACCATATCGAAAATTGATAAGCAAATTAAAAATTTTTTGTGGGCTACGTCTAAGTCAAATCCTCATCCCCATAGATGGTGTGCATGGAATAATTTAGCCTAGCTGAAAGGGTTTAGCGGTCTTAGTTTTAGGGTTTCCAAAATAGTGAATTTGGTTTTTCTAAAAAAGTTGGATTGGCACTTCATTAAAGAACAACATAAACTTTGGGCTTAGTTTTGGAAATCCAAATACCTTAGAGATAATCTATTCTTTCCTTATTCCATCAAAAATTCCAGATCGTTATTTTGGAAATCCATGGTTCCCAAACTTTGAGAGATGGCTCAATAAGTGGGATATTTGGTGAGTTCAAACTCTTCAATCGCAGTAGATAAGGTTCCTTGGGTGAAAAGTAACAACAACTTTCATTTACTTCCTCAACCTATTTCCTCAGTTTTGGTGAATATCCCAATTTTGCCTTTTATTGTGGATGGCTCTTGGGATCAACAGGCTCTCTAGCACCACTTTAGTGAGGAGGTTATCAGAGACATTCTTAATACTCCTATCTTTCTTGAGGATAATTCAATTAATTGGATTTAGACCCCTCATTCCTCAGGCAAATTTACTATGAAACATGGCTAYCTCTAAGCCTAACAATATCATTTTAATTTAGTCTCTTTCACTCAAAGAAAATGTTTTAAATTCATTTGGAAGCCGTTAGTTTCTTCTCGATACCCTCAAAACCAACTATTCCTTTGGAGAGCAATCAATAGCTATGTCCTAATGAAAGAGTCTTTGTTTGTAGCTCCTCAAGATCATTGATGTGTTTTATGTAATCAAAACTCTGAAACAATTAATCACTTATAGCTCTTGGAACATTAATCTATAGACTATTTTTAAAAGGTGTTGGTTGAATTGTGTGAATGGTTTACTTTTGTCTTTACTTAATTAGAACTTATGCAATCTAGTCATAGGTTGGTATGCAATTACTTTGTATTTTATCTGGTTTGCAAGGTGTGAAAGGTGCTTCAAAGATAAAAAAACTAGTTCCTCATAGAATCATTGAAAAAATTAGTACCACCTTTCAATCTCTCAAATAGCTAAAACTTTAGACCATGACTATTTTTATTTTTCAAAGTACCCCTAGGGGATTCCCAATGTGCAAAATTATGTAGATATTTTGGAATTATAATATAGTTAGTTTATCTAACAAAATAAAATTAAAGAAACAAGTGAAACATTACAAAAGGTAATGGAATAAAAATATCAATATCTTACATCCATAGATAAAGAAACCAATGATAGATCTATTAGTGGAAAAGACTAAAGAAATCAGCTCCAATGAAAGAACAAAAAGAAAAGATAGGACAATTCTAAAGAGAATAACACTTGAAGACTATTGGAGTTATTAAAAAAAATTATTTGGCATTCCACAAAATGCATAAAATTGATGAGCCTATGTTGGTAAATTGGACCAATTAGGGGGCATTCTACAAAATGCATAAAATTTATCAACTTGTGTTTTTTGTTTCTTAAAACAAAAAACATGTTATTGGTTGTGTGTGCGTTTTTTTGCTGATGTGGTGATCCAAAAACAAATGAAAACAAAAACATTCATGTTGTAGAACGCCCCCTTAGTGATTGTTTGGTTGGAGGAATTGATTTAGCAAAACCATTTTCAATAATCACTGATTTTAGAGGTTTGGGGAATCACTATTTTTTCTAAAATACATATTTTATAGAAATAACGCTAATAAGGTTATAATAATAATAATAATAATAATATTAATAATAATAATAGGCAAATGCCACAACATTGTTGGTATGTATGGGTCACCTCCCCCCCCCCCCCTTGGGATGGAAATTTCCCCATTCCTATAAAGTATGTATGGGGAGTATATATGGTCCCTACCCCAATCCCACCCTATTGCCATTCCTTATCCCCAAAATTCTCCAAAGCGTTAGCATCACCCCAAGTCATGGATATTAGACTAACATATTTCTCTTTTTATTTTTAAGGAATTAATCTTATCAAACRAGGTTTTGTACATAACATGGGGAATAAGCCAATGCAGCAAATTTAAGGCTACAATTGGAAGTGCTTCTCCAATGGATTTTTTGTGCTWTTTTATGTTACAAAAGCTAAAATCCAATTAAAAAATATTGGAAAAAAAATTCAAAATAGACTTTAGCATAAAAATTTATTTTAAAAATTAAAAAAAACTATATTTAGCTTTTTTATATTTGCAAGAAGTCATTTTAAACCAAAAGGCTAGTGAACAACCAAATATTAGAAAAGTGCTTTTCAAAATTTGGCATTTTCAGAAGCATGTTTAGACCAAAAAGCATAAACAGTATTGACAAATTAGTTCCTCCAACCAAACAACCACTTAATTGGCCACTCTTGAAATGTGGAACATCATGGGTAAGTTATTGGTGCCCCAAACTTATGTATGCTTCTGATTCTTATCCCTTCAAACCTTTATTTATGGTAGTTAAGTAGTTCTAAACCTGAAATAGCATGGATTTGTTAGTGGAGTCATTCTAGATGATGATAATGATAATAATAATGTATCCAAAATTTTCTATAAATATTTAGTTTTTTTTATTTTTTTGTTTTTATATTTTATATTTTTATTATTAATCAGATGCAGATTGCAAAATTCAAATTACATAAATACCTCATCGAAATATGTGATAATTGGATCAAGTTGTGAAGTTTCAAATATCATTGATAAGCCTACCTGTTTGGTTAGATTCTTCTTTTTGTAATGTTTTTATCTTTTTTATGCATTTTTTTTTCATTTATCAAAGAAATATAAGATTTAAATAGAGAGAATTAAATGAGATGAAAAGTAGTAGTTCAATTTACATTTTAAACCTCACAATTAAATAGGAACTAAATTAAAAAATGAGTATTTAAGTCAAAAAAAGTTTCACAATCTTATTCATATTTTCATAGTAGTGTAAATATAGAATTATAGATGTGTTCAATTTTTCTACAACTTTTTTGAGTTTCTGTGAGTAAAAAATAATTTTGATATGTCACACTTACTTTTTGTTTAATACGATAATTATATAATATTATACATGTCCCTGATTTTTTTAGAAAAATTTATGTGTTTTYTCATTTTTTGTATTTTTTGTATTTTATTAATTTTTATTATTTATTTATGGCATTAAATGTTTATACATTTTCCCTAAAAGTTGAAATATTGATCTTTGCCAAAGAGTAAAATAATTTTATTTTTTGTCAATTCTAAATTATGTATTTCATTTTCATTATTAATAAAAATAATTCTCATTCATTACACTTATTTTTTAATTTGATTAATAAAAATATCATAAATGTGTCTATTTTTTCTATATTTTGGTAATTTTCTATATTTATTTGTATTTTAAAAGTTTTATTTCCTAACTATGACTTTAGACATGTTCATGGGTCGGGCTTAGGCTTAGCTTTTGCTAAAATTTGAATGGGGCCCTGTCCGAAGCCCATGCCCAACACAATGAAAGTCGGGCCTGAAGCTCGACATGTGAACAGGTCTATGTGACTTCATAGGTTAATCAATTTGATTCAAGTAGTTGAATTGCTTAACCACCACTTGGATAATGAGTGGTTTTGCTTTTGAGTCAATTTTAAAATATATGGGTTTATATTGTAAAAAATATTGACATAAATATAATTAGTAGCATTTATTAGTGAAAAATAAATTAAATATATGATTTAATTAGAGAAAATTGGAGTTAATACCTTTTAAGTATAAGACTTAATGAGAAGGGATTAAATGAGGTGAAAAGCAATAATTGAAGTTACATTTTCAACCCTTACAATTATAGATGGAATAAATACATAAATATGGGCATTTTAGTAGTATTAAAGCTATAATAAAATAACTTTTATACCCTTTCTCAAACAAAGAAATAAATGGTTATTTTAGTCCAAAAAAAGTTTCACACTACATCCACACTTTTATATAGTACTAGTAAATGTGCACATGCTTTGCACGTGGTAATTCTAGATGATGATAATGATAGTAATAACGTATCCAAAATTTTCTATAAACTATGTATTTTGTATTTTTTTGTTTTTTTTGTTATTAATCAGATGCGGATTGAAAATCAAAATTTAATTACATAAACACCTCATACAAATATGTGATCATTAGATTGAATTTTGAAGTTTAAAGTATCATTGATGGGCCTACTTGCTTGGCTACATTCTTCTTTTTTGTAATATTTAATCTTTTTGGTGTATCACTTTTTTTGTTCTTTTTTTTTTTGATAGAGGGAATTGAATGAGGTGAAAAGTATTAGTTCAATTTACAATTTAAATCTCATAATTAAATAGGGACTAAATTCAAAAATGAATATTTTAGTCAAAAACAAATTCAGCAATCTTATTCATATTTTAAATAGTAGTATAAATATAGAATTATAAATGGTTTAAATTTTTTTCTGTAACTTTTTTGTATTTTTTGTGTGTAAAAATAATTCTAATATATCACACTTACTTTTTGTTTAATATGATATTATACATGTGTCTAAATGTTTTTTTTTGCAAAATTTATGTATTTTTATATTTTATTATTTATTTATGACATTAAAGGTTAATATGTTTGACCCAAAATTTGAACTATTGATATTTTCCAAACAATAAATAATTTCATTTTTGGTTAGTTCTAAATTATGCATTTAATTTTCATTACCAATAAAAATAATTATTGTTTATTATGCTTATTTTTTTAATTTGATTAATAAAAATATCATAAATGTGTAATTTTTTCTACATTTTTTGTAAGTTTCTATATTTATTTATATTTTAAAATTTTCATTACCTAACTATGACTTCATAAGTTGATCAATTTGATCTGGATGGTTAAATTGCTTAGCCACCACTTGGATTGAAAATGATTTTGTTTTGAGTCAATTTTAAAATATATGGGTTTATATTGTTAAAAATATTGACACAGATCTAATTTAATAAGATAAAATGGGATTTGATACCTTAAGTATAATGCTTAATGAAAGGGGATTAAATGAGCTAGAAAGTAATAATTGAATTTATATTTTCAACCCTTACAATTAGAGATGGATTAAATATACAAATATGGCCATTGTAGTAGCCATTAAAGTTGATATTAAAACTATAATAAAATGGCTTTTATATCCTTTCTCAAGCAAAGAAATAGAAGGTAATTTTAGTCCAGAAAAAGTTTCACATTACATTCACACTTTTATATATAGTATAGATATAGATAGATTTTGGATGGGCTGTACATTATGATAACCCTTCTAAACCCTAGAACCCCCAACCTGGAGGAAGGTGGGAATCGAGCGACAGAGTCATTCTAAACCATCCAATGATCTTCAACACGATGCAACAAATTGGGTTCTTTTTTTTTTTGGATGGGCTATACATTAGGATAACCCTTTCAAACCCTAGAACCCCCAACCCAAACGAAAGCGGGAATCGAGTGGCAGGTTTCTGCTACAACCAACTAAGACTTTACTGGTCTTGGCACCTTTTGTGGATTGGACCTCTGTTCCCCGGGATAAACTTGAATTCGTAGCTCTCACCAGTATTAGAACACACACTTTATAGACTTAATGAGGGCCCATCGCATAAAATGGCCTTATTGATCGAATTAGAAAAAACTTTTTCAAACAAAAAACTAGGGTTGTAAATCTTGACCCCAACCCATTTGACCCACCCAATCTATTGGCAAGTCAATATGGGTCAAATAACCCATTTGGGTCAGTGGAAAAGGGTCAAGATGGGTTGGGTCRAGGGCACCCATTAGGGTGCAAGATGAGTTGGTTCGCACGGGTTAGGATGGGTTGGGTCAAAGTCATCTCTATCTATACTTGCCAAATCTCAAAAAAAAAAAAGCAGTTGAAATGACTCGAACTCAAACCTCTTAACACGTCTTTATCTCATTAGAATTCCAAACCACCATGCTACATTTCATTTTGAAATTAAAAGTGAAATAAAAAGATTTTATTAACTTTCGTGTTCACATGCAATTTTACACAAAAGCACTTTTACAAAAACAATTTTATAAAGTAATTTTATGAAAAGGACTTCTACAAAACACTTTTACAAAAGTACTTTTACACGAAAACACTTTTATAAAAATACTTTTACATAAAAGCACTTTTGTGAAAGCACTTTTACGAAAGCACTTTTACACAAAACCACTTTATGAAAGTACTTTTATGAAAACACTTTTATGAAAGCATAAAAGCACTTTTATAAAAATACTTTTATGAAAGTACTTTTACAAAAGTAGTTTTACACAAAAGCACTTTTATGAAAGTACTTTTACGAAAACACTTTTATTAAAGCATAAAAGCACTTTTTACAAAATTATTTTTACACAAAAGCACTTTTATAAAAGTACTTTTATGAAAGCATAAAAGCACTTTTACAGAAGTACTTTTGTAAAAGCACTTTTATAAAGTTATGCATTTTTTTTCATTTTCTGCTATTTTCTGTATTTTCTATAATTTTTGGTATTTTTTCTGCATTTTTTGCAATTTTTTGGTATTTTTCTACATTTTCTACAATTTTTTGGTGCTTTAATGCATAATTTTTGCATTTTTCTGGTGCTTTCATGCATTGTCTGCAATTTTTCTGGTATTTTTTGCATGTGTTATGATTTTTCTACAAAAGTTCTGATTTTTCTGCATTTTTTAGTACTTTTTTGCATTTTCGTAATTTTCTGGTATTTTTTGTACTTTTTGGACATTTCTTCTATTTTTTAGTATTTTTTGCATTTTCTACAATTCTCTACTAATTTCTGCATTTATCTACAATTTTTGCATTTTTGGGTATACGGATTGATCTAACTTGTTTTTGTCACGTGGCAATCTTAAGAGAGATTATTCTCTCAAAAGTTATTATTTCGGGTATACGGGCCGTCCTAACCCATTTTTGTATTTATAGGTGAAAATAAGTGGGTTAGTATGGGTGAGGGTGGTTAACAGTCAATATGAATGGGTCAAGTGGATCAATTGAGTGGGTCAGGATTAGGGTGTGTTATGACCCTTTAACAAGAATTGATGATGCATGGATCATGATGGGTTGGTGGATTAATATGAGTGGGTTGGTGTTCAACCCAACCCACCCCACCCATTTACCACCCCTACAAAAAACAAATTTATACGGGCGATATTACTTCAATTAGGCAATTTTAAATGGGGTTCCATCATGGAGAATAGGTTGGGCCAGAACTCGGATTTTATAGGGTTTGCACATGGGTGTACCCTCAATATGTGAACTAGTGAACTAGGAGACAAGGGGTTGACAGAAAAATCCTGATTCAATCTGTAATTCTGTATTCGCTTTATTGGGCCCCAAGAGAGCCGTGCACCTAAAACTGGTCGGTGGACGAATGGTTCGACCATTCAGTTATGCAAGATTAAATGTCAAAAAAAATTATTAAAAAAAAATGGTTTTAGATTATCTTGTAGACTAGACCATTTGACATCAAAATAATAAGCCAATATTTCTAAAAATCATTGTCCAAAAAGGAAAATTCTGAAAACTGGGCAACCCAAGACCCATTTGAATTTTGTTTGGGTCATTCTCGATCTGAAGGATGCAACCGTTGGGTCGATCCAGGACTAACAACACTGAGACGTGATTTGGCATTATAATTTTCCTATAATGATCCTTTGTCTCATATACAGTGTCCCCATCAGAACTACTTCCAAATAAGATATGAAGGGTGGTTGGCCAACAAGGAGTGTGATAATATGGAGGAACGTACATATTACGCTGAAGTACAGCTTATCAACCTTGAGCCACGTCTTTATCACCTGTCCTTACTCCTTAAGTAGATAAGCAGTCTCCCATCACATGGCTCTCCACCTTCTTGTAATTATATTAATCTCCATTGAATCTTGGGCTCTTGCCTTATTCTTGTTCGTGGCCCATTCCATGATCTGATCTGACATTTTTCATATGGATGGCAGTGCTGGGTACCTAGCCTTCGTGGCCCTATAGAGTTGGGGATGGAGACTGTTTTGATGGGGATGGGGAAGGAGATGGGGATGGGGTATTTGTCTTTATCCGAGATTTAAGATGGAGGTTAATTTTTTTTCCGACAAGGATTAAGATCAGGAATGGGRATTTATTTAAGGTCAAAGTCAGGGATGGAGAGTAAGGTCTCTGCCCCATTAGGTCATTACTGTGGAGAAGAACCAAATTGGCATTTTTTGTCAAGGTCTGTGGTGAATGCAAGGGATTGGGGTCCAACCCACTTTGTATATGGGTCCTATTTTCAATATAGAGAATGCTTCAAACGTGCATGGAGAGAGTATGGTCTCCCATAGAGGCATAGGCAATAGGCCAAAGTTTAACCATGTTACATTCTTCTATGCTACTAAGGGTCCATTTGGTTTGTGGGAATAGGAGTTTAGAATCGAAAATTCCATTTTCAACTGTTTGATTGAATGGAATCGAAATCCCATTTCCATTCATAATGAAAAAGGCATTGAACCAAACAGATAGTAAAAATCCATTCCTGCCAATTCTGATTCAGATTCTGATTCCTATCTAAATCAAACAGGTACGAGGAATAAACCAGTATGATTCTAATCCAATATATTTTTATTTATCAATCAATTTAGATCATTTAGATCTTGGGTTTATCAATATAATCTCTCTCTCTCTCTCTCTCTCTAACTGTATGGGTGTTAGGTAGACATTTGGGGACCTAGAAGGATAGAACAATTGGCATCGATCCATTGATCCCGAATCCAACTTCAAACGACCAATATGGAGTGGGTACAACCTACTTGGATTGACAAGTTGAGTGGTCATTTATATGGCAGAAACTGGCTGGCCCTGCCCTAATAACAATAAAAGAGAAAAGATTAGTAACAAATTGGTTCAGTGGTCTAATCAATCCAACTCTGTTTAGATATAGGTGCCACTAGGTAAGTTGGTATGAGCCCCCAAAAGGGTCGGAGTCTTGAGTCCAAATGCACTGTCCCAACCAGATGAATTCAACATCTCAACTAGATCCAATCTGATTATTAATCATAATCAAATCAGCTTTTAATATCTAAATCTGAGATAATCCGAGAGTCAAATGGAATATAGAGCTTCCCAAATCCGTTGAAAGCCCTAAAATTTGAGTTCGAGCAGGCTTTAGCTCTATGATAAGTCGATAACTAATATCCATCATCAGAAGAGAGGAAAATAAAAGAAATTGAATGTATAGTGCAGCAGCAAACTAGCCCAGCTTAAAGCCAAACCAATGGAGCTACGATTTCATTTAGGCTGCATTCGGCATTTCTTACTTTAAGGATTTATCGCTTTTTGCAGTTAAAATATGCCTTTATAAATATTGAGTTTTTAATTGTAAAAACACGCCAAACGCAGCCTTAGCCAAATGAGCTTTAATATTGGACTTCCAGGCTATGTTCCAGCCAACCAAGTTCATATGGACGAGGCAATCTAGTTAGCTCGGCTCATTTACAGCCCAACCTACCTGCGGTTGAGAACTGGTGCCATTTATGATTTTATGTACTTAGAAAGATCTGTAACTTGCCCTAATATGATCTAAAAAAGTTGTTAGTTTTTAATTTTGTTTTGCATTTTTAGGGCAAATTGTATATCAGTACCCTATACTTTAAGGGTAGAGGCCATTATCACCTAAACTTTCTTTTGCAACAAAGACCCTTTAAATTTTTAGATTCCAACAAAGACTTTTTTACCCTCCGTTAGGTTGAGTGACGGAAGAAGTTAACTTACCAAAATATCCATTCAAGAAACTTTTATAAAAYGGAAAATACAATAAGAAAACCAAAAAATTTATATGAAAATTTGGAACTGCAACTAACATAACATGCGATTAATATCAATTAAACTAGTAGCAAATGGAAATTAAAAAATTGCTAAAAAATCCTGAAAAAAGGATAGTTTGGAGATTCAAAATAAGTTAAATAATCACATAAGAATATTTTTTTCAGAGTTAACCAGGGAATGCTAATGGAGGGGGTCAGAATCTGAATATTTAAGAGTCTTTGTGACTTTGTCAAAAATGAAAATTTAGGGGAATAATTTCCTCTACCCCCAAAGTACAAGAGTAGTAATTTGTAATTCACCCATTTTTAATTAAAAGGCTGGGGTTAGTTCATTGTGAATCTCACCAATCTAGAAACTTTGAGTGCCAACCCAAATTGGTCGCTCAGAGGAAGCTAGGAAGCTAGATGGCAATTTAACCMGTTCCCATGGGGCTCCGCCCAACCCTGCTCCAATTGGTGTAAGTTTCAAGGAAACCCAAAACTCTAGGAATCAGGGATGGTATTTGTCCACCCCACCCTAACTTTGGCCTTGAGCCCATCCCAACTATATATTAATATATATCATATTATAATATATTATATTATAAAATATAATATCGTTTTAGTTTCAAAAAAATAAAAATAAATAAATTTGCAAGTATGAAAGTATGAATGATTGGGGTAGGGCGGGGAAAATTCGAGAATCTCCATTCCCCACTAACGATGAGGATAAGGATGTGGGGAAGGGCATTTGAGTTCAGGGGCGGGGACAGATCCTGCAAAACCCAGCCTTGCCCTCACCCCATTGTCCTTCGTAATGAAAATGGTGTTGTTTGTCTATGCTTTTGTTGCCTGCTTCAAGTGGAAAGTCTAAATCATAAATTAAATGCCATATATAGATAGTTTTTTTTTTCTTGGCTTAAAGATGGCACTAGACTGTATTAATCAAAAAAACATAAGGTTATTAGTTATTTTTTATACGCCTTAGATAGACATGTCAACATGTCCGGTCCAATGCAGGTTAAACCTGGCCCAAAGCTATTCCAACTTGAATCTGAAATAAAATGGGATACGGAACCCTACCTACCCCGTCTTTCAATGATAACCCTATACTCTAATTATGATTCTACCCTTAAGATATGTTTGGTTTGATGGAAAATAAGAGAAATTAATTGGTTTGAGTTTATGAACAATATTTGACACGGCATACGAATACAATTTGAATACAACACAAGGTTAATGGGTTTGAGTTTATTTTAGTATTGTTCATATTAAAATTGTATCAGTCTGTTTAACATGTCAATTTTGGATTGACCCAATTAACTCAAAAAGAATTATGGTAGATAAATATGACATTGAATGATTTTTATGAATTTGTTTAGATACTGAATAATTAAATGTTTATTTTATTATTTAAATTAATTTATTATTTGATTTAAACAAGTTAATTGTGTTAATTCAGGTTATATGTGTCATTTAGGCTCTGCTTAGAAAGAGTACAAATACTGTAAAGTGCACATGCATACAAAATAATACCCTACATATTTGTATTTATAATCAAGTTAATCGTATTAATTCGGATTATACGGGTCGTATCTTGTTATACAAATAATAAATATGTTGTGTTCATGTTTGAAAAGTTGGCATAATTAAACAATCGTACATGTCATATTTATATCGGCCCATATATCCAAATACTCAAGCTTAAGGTCGATTGGATAGGGCAATACTCAACACAACACAAATGTGAAAAAAAAAAAACAAACAAACAAATTACCACCCTTAAGTTTAAAGGTTGGGTCAAGGCAATTTTACCATTTAACTTTGGTTTCTAGTGATGAGAGATTATTTGGCCATCAAATGATGTGACGACACCTAGAGTGATAGAACGATGAGGTGATACCTCAGTGATTCTAATCATTTCGCACACCTCGGATCACTCAACTAGACTGAGATGCCACATAACCTCGATTCAAAAGTAAGTTAGTTGTCTCCGATCTTCTTGGGATCACGATACCATGTCAACGGAGTTCATCTTCTCCCTGCCCGATTGGGACGGACTTGGATAAGTCTTATCAGCTTATGTTGAGTCTGTTTTCAAGTGCGAAACCAACTCCGGACCAGACGGGCCGAGGATCTCAGACACGCATCATGAGGCCCACAGCAGCTCGCCTCTAGCCTTACAAGGTACACGCGATTCAGCTCTCTCAATACTCTAGTAGTATTACTTTCAGCTCTCTTAAAAACCTTCAATTCACTAACTTAAGCATCAGAGTATCCACACCAGATAAATCACCCCAGACACTCTGAACCTTAAAGTTAGTGTATATAATGACATTGGTCATGCACATATCCTCCAACCAAGAAGGAGCCAAGTATTTTTCGACTGGGTGTAGACTTAATCTTTGGCAAGCTTATGAGTTAAGATTTTCGTAGTGATCAATTATAGGAAGAGGTTTTATGATCCTATAGATATGATTGGGTGAAATATCCTACTTCCTCTTTTATGAATGAATTCCTACTATCTTTCCCCRAAAGAAAATCTCGTTTGTTGAGCTTTGTTCTTAAGGTTGCGTTTGGTTGCAATGCAAACGCAAATATGTACACTACATATTTATCCATTTTTCGGTTCATGAATGCAAATACAGTTCATATTTTAAACCATTTTTGCATTTACCTTGTTTGTTTGAAATCGGTGCAAAAGTATGGGCCCATCATTAAATGCTCCAACTATCTTATGCTCAAATGCCTTAACTTTGGTCAAAAAATTAATTATCAAAAGAACATAAAATTGTATCCAAAAAATAGGTACAATAATTCTCTCTTCTCAAAGTATAAAAGTATCAGAAAATACATTTTTACTCTGATAATCATTACTTTTTTACGTATCAAACAAACGCTCGCAAATACAAACCGGAATATATAAATACCCCAATTCGACATTTGTATTACAAACAAACGGAGCCTAAAATGCAAGTGTGCAACTACCAAGTGAGTTGGGACTTGTGACGGTTTAGRCCAAATCTAGTTGAGGTTGGGATCTTGTTAAGTATCCCCACCATACCTAACACATGTCACCATGCACAAGTAATACATATACGTCAATATCAATAATAGCAATACCATTAAATTATGTAAACAGCCTTTTCTTTTCATTTTCTGATATAAACCCTAATATAATGAACAACAAAATCAACCCAATCTACCCTTTTTCTTCAGGTTGAGTAGTCAAGTTTGGGCTGTATTCGGCCCAAGTTAAATCCTAATTCAGTTTCAAAATAATATAAATACAAATATGTATAATATAAATACATACAAAATAATCGTGGGGTGCTACTTGGGTAAAGTTAAGTTGAGAGTATTAAATTTTCAATCGACTCGAAGCCTCAAACCCTAATTCAAGTCCGATAAATTTAAAATAAAACAATGCAGTTTGTGTCTTACCTAAAGAAATAAGGCAGTTTGTGGTGAAATTTTCTCAAAGGTTTTAACCCTTGAGTGACCACATCTCATTAATTAGAAGCTTTTGGTAACAAATAATGGCACTATAGTAGGGAATGGAGTGTATCACTATCTATGGGTAGTGTGTACAATCATGTCTTGGAAGATTTTAGAATTTGAGCAATGAAAAACACAACCTCCATTAAAATTATGGTTAGGACTTTGGACCACAAGTGGGATAGGCTTAAGGGTGTGCTGTACTTTTTGGCATTTGTGTGTTGTCTTTAAGGACTCTCCCACCATTAGCCACCCCTTGAAAGGACAACTGCCCATCCTCATATGGGCACCTATCGAATTGTTTGCCTTTCTAGTAGTAGTATGTGACGTTACTCCTTAGGGTGAAAGCAACATTCAAAGATTGACTACTGGGATTTGGAGGTTGAGATGATTGAGAAAGAAAATCTTTTTTGAAAACCCAAAAGATGTGGTGGGTTTTAGATAAAGATCTTGTTAATTTATATATCGTTTGATTGGAGGCATATCTTTCCGTGCATCTTTCTACGTGAAAATAAAATAAAAAAATGGTAAATTTCTTAAACTACCCTTATGGTTTAGCTAATTGACTAAGTGTACCCTTACTGTTTTAAAATTGACTAACGTTGCCCTTGCTGTTTTTGACAATTGACTAATTCTACTCATATCGTTAATATCCGTTAATATTCCGTCAGAACCCGTATTAATAATGTTTAAAATTCTTTTAAAACCCAATATTACCCCTCCATCATCCCCTTCCTCTGATCGACAACGCCTTCCTATGACCAGAGTTGTGTCTATTGTTGTCGCATGCTCTACTTGGGATGAATCCAGGTTTCAACTCTGACACCGGTTGTAATTCTCCCACACTCAAACTACTACTGCAAGGCTCCGATAGAGCATGGGAAACCCCATTTCCAGCATCACCGGAATCATCATTCCCCTTGAGGCTATGACTTAATCTGCTTTCCTCCACTCTAGACGAATAAACGGCATCAATTTCATCTTTCTTCATCCTCGCCGATACTACTAAATCAAAGAAATCATCGCCACAGGGCCCATAATCGTTTAGTTTCCTCTTGGAAGGAATCCCATCGAGGTGTTGATTGATGCAACCGATTAGAGTTTCTCTGGAATACATAGCAGTGGGAACCAAAAGTGGTTGTAGTTTTAAACTATTAAAAGGGAGATATCCATGTAGTTGTACTCTTAACCCTGCAGTTTGTAGATGTGATGTATCCAGCCGACTATCCGGAATTCGGAGAATGGAAGAACTCATCACAGGGTGAATCACCGGTAGTCATTAATGGATTGGTCAACTAGGATGGGTCATCCAACTGGGATTCCATTGGCACGAAGTGGCTGAAGAAACACCACCTCCGAGATTGTAATAGAACACCCCACCATCTCCCGTCCTCAATTCCTCAGCCTTGGCCACTTCCAAGTGCTGCAATGATGATGACAAAGATAACAAAATCCCTTGGCTCTCCACACCCCACCAATTTTGTTTGTGATATTGAGATGAGTACCCGTGTTTTCACCTCGGCCACCACCTTGGACCCAAGTGAATTGTGCTGGATGAATTGAGCTACTACCAAAGCCCACTCTGGCTGTAGCCGCAACTCTGTCCAACTGAAATCTCTGTAGATAAGTAGTAGTGGATGGATTGGGAAGCAACATATGAATGGGGTAGATGACGACGAAGGTGGTTGTGGAGGTGGAGAAGGTGACCTTGTTTGTGGGTTCATAAGCAGCTGTCGAGTCCACATATGAATTGATAGGACTGGGCTCCCACAATGATCGCCGCCGTAACTAAAAATTATGTCTTTCTATATTCAACTTCGGTCAACATTAATACTCCAACCTCAAAAGTACGCCTCAACTCTATTTGGTGTCGCCGACAACACCCACTTCCTAGAACTAAACATCAATTAGGGTTGTTCACGGGTCGGGTTGGGTCGGTTTACTGATGTTTTTCCAACCGACCCGACCTGGTTGGGTTACCTGAAATTGAAACCGAAACYGACCCTATGTTAAGCAAAACTGACCTGATCGGTTTTAGTCGATTTGGGTCGGTTTCGGCTCTACTTAGTGGTGACTTAGTTGCTGTACAACCTAACTTTAAGTTAGGTAGGAACTAAGTAGGTTGTAACTACTAACTAGGAACTAACTACTAAGTCGGTTTGGTTCAAGTCGGTTTATGATTTTTTATAACCCGAAACCGACTAGTGCTGAAGAAAACCCAGTCGACTCAGGTTGGGTCGGTCCAGGTTGGTCGCTTTGGTCAGGTTGGGTCTTCTTATGAACAATCCTAACATCAATCCTAGTTCCCCCAGAATCAAATCGAATATCAGTCCTTTACAAAAAAGAGGCAAGTAAGCAAAACAAAGCACCACAATAAAACGATGAAGAACTGAGTTACGAAGATAACGCAGGTTGATTCCCTGCTCGGATCAAATACCATTAACCAGAAAGAATTTGTAGGAGATGAGCAGTCACAAAAAATATCTGAATGGCCATCGGCATCTCTCAGAACTGGGCATCGACATCCCAACCCAGAACTGAAGAGAATGTCAATGACCATATGAGATTTCCGCTGCAACTCCTCCACCTATACTCTCTCTCTCTCTCTCTCCTTCTTACTCTTCTTCCTCTCTCTTCCGCTGCAACTCCTCCACTTAAGAGGAACGCTTCCTCCTATCTTTCATATTTGAGAGTCTTCCAGTGTCGAGATTCGGCGATGTAGAAGGGTCCTTGATCTCTGCTCTCAGGTCTCAGGCTCCTCCAAATCTGATGCTATTGATATGCTTCCTTGGGCAAGTCAAGTGTTGTTAAAAAGACTTTATTCTAAAGCGGAAAAGGAAACCATGTCATCTTGTAAAGGTATTCTTGCTCTAGTTCCTGCCCTCGCTCCTCACTAGCTATGCCTGACCTTCAAACACTATGGATAAGGGTCTTTTCGAGTGGCGGGCAAGAAGATCTTTTCTAGTCTAGGTCTCAAATCACCGGAGTTTTGCGAACGTTGGGACTGAGAACCACTACCACCACTTGCCACTGCTATTGTGCTTTCCCCTGTGACACCATAGAAAGAGAACGAGAGGGAAAGAGTGAAGAAATGGGTTTCAAATCAACTGAGTTTTGTGAAGGTTGGGACTGACGCCACCACCACAACTTGTCACTACTGTTGGTGCTTTCCCCTATGAGAGCACCCCTCACATGCAATTTAAAGACCCAAGCAAGATTCGCAGCCCAGTTCAGCGTCACAACACTGGTCTCGACTTCATCTTCATCCGATGATGATAACAATGATGGACATTCCATTTTGCCATTTGAGAATTTGAGATCCATTGGTGAAGATTTTCGAGTGGCGGGTTCTAGTAACTACAACGAAAACTGAGGGCAAGGTTTTAAACTGAGGCACCGACATGACGCAGTAGCTGCGAAGATTGGTTCTCCTGATCTGACTTCACCAACAGCCAAAGCGTTGTCCAACTTCTCTTAGTCCGACTTCACCACCACCGCATCTCTGTACAGGATTTGAAGAAGCAAACCATATGCTCAATTTTTGGGGGAATGGTTAGTTCCCGTCAAGGTCAATGGCGTCTCTAGCAATGGTTCTGTCGCCGCCAACCAAGATGTCATAGTCATTCAGTTACTCGCAATGGGTCAACAATGGGCACAATCCCATCAGTGGAAGGGGTTTGAGTTTAAGGGTAAGACAATCATTTTACATTTTTCGGTCTATCTTTAACGACCCTGGTAATGTTTAGACAATTGTCTGAAATAGTAGGGGTAGTATCAGTCAATTTTTAAACAGTAAGGGTACACTTAGTCAATTAGATAAACCACAAGGGTAGTTTAAGAAACTTAAATGCAAAAAGTTTTATTTCTAGCTTTCCAAAATAAGTTATAATCACCTTCAAAAAAAGTTATAATCAAGTCTTTCATGTCTTTTTTAGATAATATTTCAGCGGCTAGATCTTCCCCGATCAAATGGAAAAAGATGAAAGCATAGGCTACTGGACTTCTAAACAGCCTACAACTCACACGAAAAGATGTGCTAAATAGGGCATAAGACTTGGCATCGGGCTTGGATCCAACTTGGGCCCAACTAGTGATGGTTGCCTAAGGCAGCTCTTCATGGGTTAAGTCTACCACTCATCGGCCTCCTAATATCTAAAAAATTCTCTTCCTTTTGGGTGGTTTGGCTCATCAAAATTTTCCAATTCAACCTAGTGAACTATAATATATAGGGTTCATTTCGTTTGTACCCGAAATTGGTACCAAATTCCTTTGGAATCAGAACCAGAATAGTCTATTTCAATAGCCTATTTGGTTCAAATGGGAATTGGATTCAAAATTAAAATCAACTACAATGGAATCTCATTCCTAAAGGAATGAGAGGGAATGGCCATTCTCTAAAATGGGAAAATGCCATTTCACTAGGAATGAGAATTGCATTCTAATTCCACCCAACCAAATAGTTAGAATCAAATGAACTATTTCGATTTTAATTCCAAACCCCTATTCCCATGAACCAAATAGGCTTATAATGTTGTCAGTAAGTCAGATTTGATCTATGTCAGGGTAGACCAAGTCTTGGCCAGATAAATAAATATGCAAAACCTATCCAAACTAGACCCTATATTACCTAAAACCAATTATTAATGGAGACCATTGGGTCAAATTGGATAAGAACCGAGTATAATTGATAACCATGTGTTTAATCTATAATTTGACAAAAAAAAACCTATTTACTTTTTGACAAATTTGGATATCATAATAAGTTAATATTATATCGCGAGAAAATAGGTTTTAGATAAATATACATATACATAATTATATATAAGCGGTTGAAGTCCTAATCAGTCCAATAACCAAACCTGATTTAGGCCCAATTCGGGCACATAATCCAGACCTAAAACCTATATAATTGGGTAGGTTTGACACTGTCAACTATCGAGTCTACCTGATCCATTGTTGGAAGGTTAGGATCCACTATATGAATGGCCAAACTATGATAGATGGCCGGGTGAAATTTCAAAAATTTCCTAATCCTTTTGGGAATCGAATTCCCTATGTTTTGAAAAACTAGATTTTTCAGGATCGGTCTTGCATTGAACCGGACCAGATTTAAGGACAAATAAAGAGGGAGACAAGGTTTAAAGTATCGATACGATACACCCCATATCGGGCATATCGTATTGTATCTTTTGGTCTCGATACACCTATTTACAAGTGATTCGGGACCCTAGTTTATTTCAGTAAAAAATCATAAAAAAACATCTTTAAAAATCATATTTTGAAAAAAAAAACTAAAAAAAACATTGAGCGTGTGTTTTTAAGTACCGATACGCCCCTACCGATACACAGGGGCATATTGATACTTTAACCATGGATGGAGATTTATACCTGATACAGATACCACAAACACAGATCCCAGGGTGGAAGTTCATGCCCAAATTAGTCCTAAAACCAGTCTCCACTGAAGATGGCGCAGTGTATAGGTGAAGTTGTTTTAGCAAAACTACAACCCAACTGCTTTGATCGAATTAGGGAAGGTGAGCCTGAAATTCCTCTAAATTTTTCTTACAAAAATTGAAAAAAAAAACTTATATCTATCAGTCCTTGAAAGCCTAGGTCGTGATAGGGTTTCTTGGAAGACAAAAGAGAACAAGAGAGTGGTGTTTTAGTCTGGTTCACCCTCTTTTTCTTTTATCTCCTTATGGAGCACTCTCCCAATCAAATTAGGAGATTATCCAAATTTAATTTGGATCTGAACTCTATCAAGAGATAAGCCTTATCTTCTTAAGAAGATGGGTTCTTCATACCCATTTCCAAACCTAGATTTGACCAAGAGCACATGACCCAAATCATGTGACACCTTACATAATCTTATTAATTATGGGCCTTAGGCCCATTTTCTTCAAAGTTTCATGACCCAAGATGTTGCATTGCCAACTTAGGCCTGATTTGTATAGCATGGGACCCTACAATGACCTCACATAAGTCCACGTGGGTTCAGTTCAGCCTTTGTAAAAAGGCTTGGCCGAATTCACTAATAAACGTAATGAACCCCTGAGCACATCACTAAAAGTTCAATATAGGTTCAATATTTACACTTAAATGATCCTTGAATTCAGTCATCCTATGAAGACCCAAGGATAATGGACTTAAGTAAGATAAAACTCATCAAATAATCAACCCTTAATAGTCTATTACACTTAACATCTCGGTCCATAATGATTACAGCACTGCCCGACAAGGAATGACATCTCCCCTAACTGCAAGGACACTTAACTCTACTTGGATGAATCCCAGGAATTAAAACCTTTTACAAACATTTTTCATAAAACATAATATATATATATATATATATATATATTATAAATATATTTTTCAAAACCAAATCTCAAACAAAGTTGAAATCCACTATCGACAATTTAGGTTTCCATCAGAGAAAGTGTAAGCCCTATCATTCACTTTGTTCGACAAAGGGGCTGATTCTATCACTATGATCACCCACTCAATTGAATTCTTAGACTGCCCCAACATACCTAAGTTTTGATCCTTATTGGATCTCGTTAATTGGCATATCAAAGACAACTCAATCCAACACCAAATGCAGTACCATAATCAAGTTTAGGGATTATGTGTAACTTTTTAGTTTTGCTCATCAATTTCCAAGGTCTAGGGCATAACTAGAAAATGGTACAGGCTCAGTGCTTCATCCAAACACACACTGTATGTACTTTAGGTCTAACCCTAGCAACTGAGACAAGCTACCCCAACTTCTTTGGCAGCACATCAGTGTCAACCTTAGTAAGATAAACTCCTCAAACCTATCCAACAACTGAGAACATTCTAAATTAGCATGAGTCTCATAAGTGTCCAGTTTAAGGGGTAATTTCACATAAACATACCAATATCAACATGAAACAATAATGTATTTTTATTCATTTACAATAAATGTATCTGTACATCAATCTAATTGGAGCTAAGGGCATACACTGTCTAACACCCATTGCAGCCCCAATAAAACAGGTGTGTGCTTGTCCCAAATAGCCCAACTATAACATATTGTTAAGGCCTATCCTCTAAATCTTGGTTGGACTAAGGAAACTATTATAGCATTTTGGGATCACTTATTTTTTAAGTACTTATTATAGGACAAAACCATCCCGATAAATTTTTCAAATTTACACTAAATGCCCCTGTTATAGAAAAGCTCCATTTGCGTGTGAAGACCTTTTTAATTTTTACAACAACGATGATAAGGAACCCAAGCAGAACTCACATTACAGGTATGGRAATTTCCCACACTTTTCTATATTTCCTCTTCATTTTGGGCAAGCTTCCCTGGTGGTTTTATCTAATCCTTTAGTTTTGTGCCATTATTCCCTAGATCTGCAATTTATGAAGGAGATAAACCACCTAGCCAACAACAGTCTCTAGTTTGGTGAATTCTAAACTTTTTTTTTTATTTTTCCTAGCTATTTACAAATATATGATCATTTTTTCCCTAGCTATCATTGTGAATGAGAATGCTAATACCTGAATTATTTATATAGAAAATGTGGTTAACAGTTTATATTTGCTTATGATATTGATTGCAATTGTTTTGTGACTAATCAAGAAAAACATTATTTATTGTTATTGAAATATTAATCCGAATTTGTTTTGGTGCTTGAAATATTTGTCTTCTGATATTGTAGTTTTTTTGTGATTAATTAGAAAAAATTGGTAGTAGACTTTTTTTTATTTATAATTGAAGTGATAATTTGAATTTGTTGTGATTTTTTTTTGTGATAATTTGAATTTGTTGTTGTTGTTATTGCTTCAAGAAGTATTTTATTCAATTGTTTACTATGTTTTTTATATAAAATAAATTATTTAATAGAGTCATGTATGTGACATGTGGGCCCATGAGTTCTAACCACAGCTTCTTACCTCATTTTGTAACACCAAGAGGGCAGTCTTTTTTTGGATTTTGAGAGGGGGGGAGTTGGTACCAAGAATCCCATATTCATTTTTCAGATTTATGTGGAGATGAGAAAAAGTTTATTTTCCTGGGAATCACTTACACGGGTGAGTGATACACGGGTGAGTGATACCCATCTCGTAGGTGGGTAAATAACTTTCCCACTTAAGGGGAAAGTTACTAACACTTGAATGGGACAAAAATGCCCCTTTTAATAATGGATTTTTATGGCTAAAATGGTCATTACCTTATTTACCTGGGAAATTAAAGAACATGGGAAACTGCACTTACCTGAGTAAGTATTTCCCAAGAAAAACTTACCCAGGTAGTTGCATTTATCCAGGTAAGTAACTTACCAAAAAGCGAACGGGGCCTAAATCTATTGTTTCGGGATAATGGAAAATATTCTACATGGAATAACAATAAAGAATGTATTATTTACATCCTTTTTTAAAAACTATGATTGTTTAAATCCTTTCTTACTAGTTCAATTCACATCTGTTTTGGTTTGCTCATAGTCCTTCTAGCCCCTTCAACTTGTAGCATGTCCTTTCTTCTTACAGGTGTTGTAGATGGTCTTCTATACATGTGACTAAATCATCTTAACCTACTTTATATCATTTTATAATATATTATAGTTACACCTAGGCTTCCTTCAATTGAAATCATTTTTGGTCTAGTGTTTCTAATTTTTTCTATTCATCCATTCCAACATTTGCATTTCTACCACATTCATTCTTTGGACTTTCTTTCCTCTTTATCAACTTTCAGTCAAACAAAACTTCTCTCTTTCCTTTGCATAGGTTTTTATTTAGTTCTAGCATGAAACATCATAACCTGACCTTGTTTTTCTCATTCCCAAAGTGTTGCATGTCCTATATTCTAAACAAGCGTAAAGAAGCAATGATCCACCATGAAATGAGTTCTACATATACTTAAATGTAGGGGTGGATTCGAGCAGAGTTAAGCCGAATATCTAACTATTTAAACTCGACTTCCCAATAAACTATAAGGCTCAAGGAGACTTGAGCTTAAATTTGGCTTGAGTCAAAAGCTCGTAATTTCAAGCTTGGATCAACTTGAGCTCAACTACAAGCCAAACATTTTATAAAAATAAAAAATTATACATATAAAAAATATTTTTATTTAACATATACAAATTAAGAATTATAAAAACTAATTATTATTTATATATAATAAAATATTATATATATAATATTTTTATTTTATATATATTTATATATATTATTTTTTATATGTACAACATGCATGCATGCATGTATGTATGTATGTATGTATGTATGTATGTATGTATGTATGTATGTATGTATGTATGTATGTATGTATGTATGTGTGTGTGTGTGTTTGTGTGTGTGCATATATACATGTATATATGTAAAAGTTCAATTAGACTCATAAGCCAAGCTTTATTGAGATCAAGCTCAGAACGATTAGCAAATGAACATATATATTGGACTCAAGTTCAATTCAAAACTCAATTTAAATCAAACTGAATTGAGTTTTTCATGAACCAAGCTCGAATAACTCGTGAAAAGCTCAGCTAGTGTCCACTCATGATTAATCACCCCAAAACCAATGACCACCCAATGACGATTTCTGTTCCTTGCTCAACAATGTCATGGCCGCCATGACCACCAACAAGCTAAGGCGTGTGCTTCTCAGATGTTGAGGGCTCATTTGCTTCTCCATTCGATGTGATGCAGCAGGAATTGTTCATGACTTCATGTCATAGGGCGGGCTTGACCCCAGTTAGAAGAACCTTTAAAAGTGGCTTTTCGCTTATGCCAATAAATAGAATTCGGATTAGCTGAACGTGATGGCTGTTGAGTTGGCTGTGTAACCATCATAATTGTTTAATGTATATAAACATTAAACAGCCAACTGTTGAGTTGGTTCCACAGCCCGCTGAACTGCCATGAGTTCGATTAATCCTTGCTCCAATAAATAGCCAATCGGTTTCAGCTCCGCCATTTTTGACAAATGTGCCTTTTTCTAGCCGGTGCAGGGACTGCTATGCTAGTCCAGACTTGACAATCTTACAATTGAAAGCTTACTTGCTTTAATAATTTGATAGGTGGGTGTAATTACTGGGGAAAGAGACTAATGTAGGTTGGGTTTGAGGGTTGATATGGGCCACTGCAAACGAATGAGTTGGTTCATCCAAATGGGTCTCATCTATCTATCTATCTAAATCCAATGGAGTGAGTGTCTGAACTAGACACATCAGCCCACCTTGTGGCTAAAAAGAACGGTTGGAGATATGCAACCAAAGGTGCTTGGTCGAGCTGATGGCAACACCCTCACCCTCACTAAGTGCACGGTCCCGTGCAAGCGACAGGCTTAGCTCAGACCTCACATTGGCATCTGAGCTTCAACAGGTCAAGAATCTTACACGTAACAACTCACTTGGTGGTCTAAGAGACACGTTCTTCTCACATTGTCCTCTTACTGCTTTGGGCACCATTGCAAATGCAGAATGGTGAATTTGCACTCTGATTTGGTTTTGCATGTGTTTGGTAAGAATGTGTTTTTTTTTACTGAAAATAAAAATAAATCTGTTTGCTCCAACGTTTTTGCTTCGAAATGGAAACAAAATTAATACCAAAAAATTAAGCAAACTTTGCACTCAAAGTTGATCAATGTAAAACAAGTGGGTTCCAACCTTGAGATTATTGATGTTTGCACCTATCACAACTAAACAATACACGTAAATTTACCAGTGCAAAAGCAAATAAAGTTTGTGCTCATACTGGACCAAATTTGCATTCACATCGGTATATTAACAAAGACAGTTATTGATCTGTAACAGGGAGAAAGAATTTAACAGGCCTTACATTTGGCAGCATTTGGACCTCCATCTGAWTTATGGACTATGGTTAGGCAGACCTTGGAAGCCAAGGGTAAAGCCCAAAAGTTGGTCCAAGCCCAATAAATCAGTTTTCAAGGTAGCGATCAACCTCATGCCTCATGGATCATATTTGTTACAAAAGAGGGCCAATCTATTTTGCTCTCAATTAGGAGTTGCTAATTATTCGAGTTCGGCTTGTGAAAAATTCGATTCAGCTCGGTTTAAATCGAGCTTCGTGCTGAGTTCGAGTCCAGTGAAACTCGGTTCATAAGGCTCGTAAGTCTAATCAAGCCTAGTATAATAAATAAATATTTTTTTATTATATGCATATATACATACATACCTATACTTATAAATATATAAATATAAAATAAATAGTTTTTATTATATATATATATATATATA
>NW_010729116.1:3167689-3321184 GCF_000365185.1 Nelumbo nucifera | reverse complement strand
CAAGGTAGGCTTCACAAGCTGGAGACGGAAAGAGTCAGGTCAGAGTAGTGAAAAGTTGGTCCGAGGTGAATACTGCACAAATCAAAATGTACCAATTGGATAAATGCATGTTGGTCGAGAATCGAGATTGTTAAAACTTAAGAACAAATCGGTTTCAGATTGTATCAACAATTGGACACCCTAGCGCCGTGGTTTGTCCAAATACACAAACCAATAGAAAAATCGGGGATATCTCACTGAAATCCATCTCACAAATTTTTATTTTATGGTATAGTCATAATAATTTAAGTATATGTTTGGCATCGATGCTATAGATACAGTACCATTTTTTTAGAAAATGGAGTTGCTGATGTRCGGGTTGAAAGCACCTTTTTTCTGAAAAAACGGTGTCATTTTTGTTTGTTTGGAATCGTTACTACCTGGTAGGATGTTTCWTGGAGCAACAATAACTTTTTCTGTTTGGTACCAATGCTCCAAGAAATGTTTGCTGCACTGGTATCCATTATCCAGTGCCACCTCACATCCTTTCTGGTAACAACCAGCTGTTGCTCCAGGAAATGTCAAATTTGACATTGCTCCAAGCCCTGCCTTCCCAATTTTCAATATATGACTTGGAGTACCATTTTTTATGAAAAACAGTTCCAAACAAATACCCATTTCCTGGAGCACCATTTTTCCCGATATAGTGCTAATGTGATGCAGAGCACAGCAATGATGCCAAACAGACRCTAAAACTCTCAACACCCCAACTTATCATACCCCTTAGTGTCAGGTTCAATTTGAGGTCCGTCACACCCTGTTTGGAAGGGCTTAACTTTGATTAGATGATGGAAGAGGCTTCACCAGAGAGCTGTCTCAACGGCTTTACAATGACCACAGTGGCTCTCCAGATTTATAGTTAAAATACTACGCTGTCTTGGTGGGCTCCAATTCATAAATCTAAAAGCCACTACATTCAGTAAACTAGGTTAAGATACATTTGATATTTGAGGTTGCCTCAGGCCTTCAGTGAGTAAACTTTATGATACATGGGTATTTGAGGATGAGTATGAGGCTAGGCTTTGTCACAGAGGTTCAAATAGACATCAAATATTTAAACCTAGCTGGGCCTAAACTCAGCACAGATTCTGAGCCTGAGCCAAGCCTGAATTTAGGCTTCAACCCTTCATGGCTTCAGTTCGGATGAAGTTAGGGGTGCAACTTGAATGAGCTTGAGTTGAGTTTTTGTCAAAATTTGAATGGACCTGACCCAAAGGCCCAAAACCAAAACCAAAACAGTGTAAATCTCATTGGAAAAAGTTTAGATGGCAATTTTCTGTATGATGATGAGTGTGATCATCACAGAACAACTTGAGCAGTTTTATTCTAGTTGCCTAGTTTGAGGCTTGAACTAAGATTCTAGGTAGGAATGACAATTTTCCCCATTCCCCTGATCACTGTGGGGATCCACCCCAAATGGGGCGGGGATGGGAAATTTTCATCCCCRTTAGTAGGGACAGGGCACGGACAGGGAGAGCACTGCCCGCCCCATGGGATCCCCACTAATATATGTATATATGTATGCATACGTTATATATGTACATATGTATACATACATCTATATATTAATATTTTTAAAAAATTGGTTGAATAAGTTTGAATCGTTTCTAATAGGATTGTAAATTTTAATTATTTTATTTTTATTTTTTAAATAAAATAAAAATAAAAACAAATTTGTTAACATAACAAAAAATCATGGGGAATGGGCTTGAGTTGAGTTTTTGTCAAAATTTGAATGAACCTGACCCAAAGGCCCAAAACCAAAACCAAAACAGTGTAAATCTCATTGGAAAAAGTTTGGATGGCAATTTTCTGTATGATGATGAGTGTGATCATCATACAGAACAACTTGAGTAGTTTTATTCTAGTTGCCTAGTTTGAGGCTTGAACTAAGATTCTAGGTAGGAATGGCAATTTTCCCCATTCCCCTTATCACTGTGGGGATCCACCCCAAATGGGGCGGGGATGGGAAATTTTCATCCCCGTTAGTAGGGACGGGGCATGGACAGGGAGAGCACTGCCCGCCCCATGGGATCCCCACTAATATATGTWTATATGTATGYATACGTTATATATGTACATATGTAYACATACATCTATATATTAATATTTTTAAAAAATAGGTTGAATAAGTTTGAATCGTTTCTAATAGGATTGTAAATTTTAATTATTTTATTTTTATTTTTTAAATAAAATAAAAATAAAAACAAATTTGTTAACATAACAAAAAATCATGGGGAATGGGGATGGGGATAACCTTGTCCCCATTAGCAAGGATGGGGATTTTTGCAGGGACGGGGATGGGGAGAGGCCATTTCTAATTCTCCCTATCCCCGCCCCGCCCCGTTGCCATTCCTAATTATAGGGCTAAAATTTAGAAATGTTGGGCTGGACTTGGGCTGATCTTTGCAACTCCAAAATCCAAATGGCTGCATATTTGTAGTTCTACCCAAGGTTTTTAAAACCAACCTGGAGAACGAACCGGTCAGGGGTCTGGTTCCCGGGTCAAACAGTCGGCCTGTTCTAACAAAAAAAAATAAAATAAATGGTAAAAAATGTTCGAATGGATCAAATGGTTAACCGCCCAGGTCAGCAGTTTGCTGACCAAAATCAACGATTTTTGGGAAAATTTTGGTTTTGGGGAAAAATGGAACCGGTCACCTGACCGATTCCTAGTTTTTCCAATCCGACCATCCGGTCCAAACCAGTTTTGAAAACCATGATTCTACCAATCTATATATACAAAGGAGTTCTCTCACCACAATGCTCACACAACCCTCCTCCCCTCATTTCTGACATATGTGGTTAGTTATTTTTAAATTAAATCATAAAAAATATAAAAAATCAAAATAAAAAAAAACCCAACCTTAATTATCTATTATAAAATCCACCCACTACTCAAATAAAAACCCTCCCAAGTCTTAATTGATTCTAATAAAACCCATTATTGTCCCCCCCCCCCACAAATCTATATTAAATTGCCCATGCATAGCTCTTTTTAGTTCTAAGTTCTAAGTTCGAGTTAAAGAGCACAAACAATCTTGCATATTGATCATAATAAGCAAGATATTTACAATCCCACCCCTTACTCTAATATACACTATTAGTGTAAATTTTAATAAAAAGGGCTTTTAATGTTTGGTAAGGTAGATAAAATGGATGGTTGACTATAAATTGAATGGTTAATTTACAGCACAACATACAAGATAATATAATAATTATTAATTATGATAAAAAATAGTAATTATTAAAATTAATAACTTATATTTTATTTTGCCCATTATGTTATGAATCCATGCGAAACATTATAAAAATGATTTGCACACACCACATCTGGGGAATTTAGTTTAATACGAGCATACAATAGGTGATTTAATTTGATATTGGGCACACTACAACTGATATGACCACACCACATTTTGCATCCATGGGTATTGATTTTAACATGAAGAGGACTTTGTTATTTAGGGTGGGGCTCCAAATGGATGATAAGTAAACCCAAATTTGATTTGTTGATATTTGAAGTAGAAAGCATTTCTTTTTAAACATCTATTTACCAACTCAAAAAAAAAAAAGTATGAGCTTCAAATGGTAATTACCTATATCCTCTAAAATGTTAGTGGTATCTCCACGAAAAAACTCATTTCAAATGATGTAGAATCAATGACATAAGTTAATGTTTACAAATAAATTTGATTTAATCTCTTAAATTAAATAACAATTCTACATATCTAATAAAAAATTGGCCTATACTTACAATATAAATAATGAGTTTCTAACAAAATTGATCAGAATACCTGCCCCATACTTAGAGTATAGTGTTGTCTTTTTTAATATATATTAAAACTATGTTTGGTTTGAAGGAAAAAGTAGGGAAAGAAAGGGAAAAGTAGAAAAACCCATACAATGTTTGTAAAGGTTTCCCTATCTTTTCCTTCTTTTCCCTACTCTTTCCTCCGAACCAAACACAGCCTAAAGGAAAGCCCTTGAAAAGAGAGCCACTCCCTCAAATACATGGCATTCTATTTGTTCAATAAACAATATCCAATAAGTGGGTACTTTCCACTCTCAAATAGAAACTATATTCCTCATACATGTATTTATCCACTTTCACAAAAAGTGAAAGTTAACTAAACTCTCGGAAAAAGAAAAGTGATAACTTTAAACATGTGGTTATTCATAGAAAAAAAAAGTATCCACTCCAATTCAATTTTAGACACACGGCTACTTATAAAAAATTATTTATACCAAAGGATATGGAGCCCATATTAATATTTGTAATTCAATTTTCTAATTTAAATAAAAGGAGTGATTATAAATGCTTTTAAATTATAAATTATACTTGATTTCATTATTTAAAATAAATAAAAATAAAATTTAATATAATTACCAAATAAATAGTGAACCTCAAATAAAATAATATTATTACAAAAAACATATAAGTGTAATTGCCCCCGTACTTAATATGGGGTCATTCTCTAGTAAGGCATAAAACTACATAACTACAAAAATGAAGATGTGAGTTTCAATAGGTCCAAAGCCACAAATATGAGGGCCCATTTTGGGAGGGTAAAGCTGAAGATTCAGCTAAATTGGTTTAACTGCTTTGAAGCACTCCCAATAAACTATTCAAATACATTGAAGCAGGCAACCCTTCAAATGGTCAATTGACAAACAATTTTGGGCTGTGATTTTTAGCTAAGCATAGCTTATAGGACGTCCATGTAGGGCCTACCTTAGAAATCTAGAAGTTGCTTCACTTCAACCCCCTATCAAATAGGCATTGAGAATCTCAACTCCAACTACTAATGACCCATCAAGGAAGGTTGAGTTGAAGATTCAACTAAGCTGGTTCATCCAAAGGTTAACAAATATGAGATACACCACGAGTGGATTATATATATCTCTTGAGTCATGTGCCTTCGTGTTGGATCGATAAATGGTTTTGTTTTTGTATATTGACCCCTTTTGGACTAAAAAATTGAAAATTATAATTCTAAAAATTTAAATAGTTTTAATTTTAAAAATTAAAACAAAAAATTTAAGATTTATTTTTTAAATAATATAAAAATAATTTATTTTATTTATTTTAAATGATTTATATGTTTATGTTACATATAATTTATAGGTTAAAAATGAAAACATGTCTATTATTTGAAAAAATAGTTATTATTTATATAAAACATTAAATAAATAAATTTTCCTAAAAAATAATAATTTTAATTATAAAAACTGAAAAATTAAGATGCAAGCTTTTCCCAAAAATATAATAAAAATGGAAAATTATAAAAATCATTTATTTTATCTATATTAAATGTTTTGTATGTTTTATTTTACACTTATATATAAAATAAAACACTTATATGTTAAAAATGAATACATGTTTATTAATTGGAAAATTAGAGTTATTATTTATATAAAAATACTAAATAAACAAATTTTGCAACAAAAATAATAATAATAATTGAAAAGTATAATTATAAAAGACTGAAATAGAATGATAATTATTATATGATGTGTACATGTTAGAGTCTAGATATTGTTGATTGTAATATTTCTCTTCATATAACCTATTAGTATGGATTTCTCGTGTTTATACCTTATTCATAGATTATTTGGCTTTGGATTTAGTGCTATTGATGCATTTCTCTAACATATCCAAGCGTTTCCATATCTTCTATCAATATGCATGCTTTTTCCAAAGCGTATCTATATCTATGTCCAAATTGTCTAACATAATACCTAATACAAATACTTTGATCCTTAGGTTCAACTACATTGAAACACTTGCCAGGGCTTTTGAAACATGACTTCCAACATTCTGGACTAGACCCCACACAGAAACTTCTAAAACTGTGTTTGATCAAAATCCTGAAAAACCAACATGAACGTTCTAAGTGTCAGAATCATGATTTTTACATCAAGCTACTATAAATAACTTATCCAAAACATGGATGATCAACCAAAGTGGCTCAGACACTGAAAACGTCCCAAATGGAGCCTTATAAAGATTAAAGCGGACAGCCCTTCAAATAGCTAGCCAATGACTGATTTGGGCCCTCCGGATTTTTCACCAAACATATTTCAAAAGTGTCCCTATAGGGCCCATCTCAAAAAACCAAAAACCACTGCTTCGATAGGCTTGCAAATAAATCTCATCAGATTCGGTAAAGGGTATATTTGATTCGATCCAATATCCGATTTGATTAGAATTGTAATAAAAAATATATAATAGATAATATATAATTATATGAATAATATGTARAATATGCATATATAATATATAATATATAGTATTTCATAACTAACAGGTTAGATCGAGTCATAACCGATCAGATTGGAGTATATCCGAAATTTGATCTATTAACTAAACGGATCAACTTTCCCAATCGGACCGACTTGTTAGGATTGAGGAAGGTATCCGAATCATGCTCTTATCGGGTCGGATTCGGTTTCAAACCGATCCGTGTTATTTGCATATACACTTCGCCGTTCAGCTCTCCTAAATGGGTATTAAAAACCCGAATGTACTTGTAAGTCCATGGACGTTGCTAAAAGCAAGGCCCAGGCGCCGGATCATTCATTTCACGCCTTCAAAGCCTACCTCTACTTGTCATCTAATCGGTGCCTGGTTGATTAATTAACCAATTTTGGAGTTCGGATCTGTACACTACACACATTGGCACATTGCTGGCCACTTCCATCTAGCCGTACATCGGGAACATCTCACTACTATATAGCCAATGATCCTGCTGTGCGGCTGGATGAATGTGGCCACTGGCCAGCAATGAATTGTTGTGATGAGCAGATCCGAACTCCCATTTTAGCCAAAATGGTATTAGACTCGCAGGAAGATACCTGCGAACCTAAACCGTAGAGGATTATTGTCATATGCTTAATTCACTCGACATTTCCAAAGCTTCAACAGTTGGTATAAATGGTATTTGCTAAGCACTACTAAAGAGACTAGAGAGGAGGGAGACCTCGATCTCATCGACGCCTCTATAAATCAACTTCCTCAGTGCTTCAGAGTCTGATACCGACTCCAGGGTTTCGACAAATCAGCCGCTGATAAGAACGAGGGGAACTGAAGATTCCCTCCGTTTCTGTCCCCAGCTTTAACCCAGCAACACTTGAACGCCGCGATTTCGGTCGCTAAGAGGTGAGATTCAGCAGAAATGGCGAAAGATAGTTTTGATCTGCTGTTCTATTAAGATATCTAGGAATGCGTTTCGTTTGGCCACAGTTCGCATCTTTTTTTTCGCATTTTGTCCATTTTTTTGTGTACATTCGGATATTAGATTTGTTCAATGTTGATGTTTGCTTAGGCTCCTCTGGTCTGGATAAAGCTTACGGGGCCTTAAATGGAAAATGTGGTTCTTTTTCAACTTCATTTGCAGATTTATGTGTGCTTTAGAAGATTTTGAAGAAAATTTGCGACTTAATTCACTATTAAATGTTGATGATTTAGGATTTATCCGCAGAATTATTTTCATTTATTCTTTTAGGCGTTCTTTATAATATTTTCTTCTTCTGCAGAGTGAGGGTTGAGATTTAAATGCCTAAGTAGGTCTCTGTTCTATGAATTTCTTTTGTTGATGCATTTTTTACTGTACCTGAAGCTTAAATGTTGCTTAAATCTCGGTCTTGCATAAATACGTTCTTGTAGAATAACTCTGATCTTTTTGTTTTCTGTAGATTTCCCTTTGTGGCTTCGGGATTTAATTTATTGAAAATGGCGGCAACTGCGGCTTCTGGCCTGCAAATGGCAACAACAAGGCCCTGTGTTTCTTCATCTCGTAGGATGTTCAAGGCAACCTCTGCTATTGTCTGTGCCGATTCTAAGGGCGTCTCACGTTCTAAGCTTACAAGCTCTTCTCATATATCTTCTGCACAATTGTTCATCCGGAACTTTTCAGCCACTCCTGTTAAACTAAATAAGCTTGTTACAAGGGCAATGTCTGAAGCTAGTGAGAGCAAATCAATTCCAGGGTTGCCAATTGATCTCAGAGGTTTGATATCTCATGTATTTCCTATTCTCTGATACGTATAGATATTTTGTTTTGTCTTTTTTAGAGGTTTCTATGTCCTGAATGCTGGTTTATTAACATCGCCATTTGACCCTTCCCCAAATAATCAGTGGCATTCATGTTTATGCCGAAGCCAAATTAGAGAACATGAAACTCATGGTATTAGTCTAATGAATTTTTCTCTTGATGAATTCCATTGACTTCTATAGTTCATTGCTGCTATATAGTAAGCAGAGTCCATTTTTCTAGAAGTAGAATCCTAAGTTTTATTAATGATTCTGTTACATTCTTAGCGGTCTTTTCATGTGCTACATTTTTAATATATGTTTTCTTCTTCCCCAGCCCTTTTAGCATAAATAAATGGAGAGCATTCTGCAAAGATGATGAAATGTGTATTAGTACTGGAGAGACACTTACTTTGATGATAACTGAAACTAATTTTTCCATGAAACAAATTATACAGTATAACAGAACCAAATGAGTATTCTTGCTCTCACATTCTGTAGTTGTGCTCCAATTCAGACAATATGCCACCTGGGATTTCTGTGCTAATATTTTGTTTGCAGTTGCCCATTCACCTCTTGTATCTATTTTATAACTGTGATAGAGGTCAAAACCTTAAAAAATATGGCCATACAAAGCTGAGTAACCAAGAAAATGTTCCTGGTAGAGTTACTGCTGCATTTCCACGGGATCACCAACCACTTGACTGGAGCACATTTAACACTGCTCATTCAATATATCCTAAAGTTTCATGATCATGACGATCAGATCTGCAGATGTGGAAATATTCAGCTATTTCTTTTCAAATACAATTTAGTAGTCTTTGTCATATTACTGAAACTTTAACTCTTCTTTCCTAACTGATGTTGCACTGAATTTAGTATTATTTGAGTATAATTCCATTTCGGAGAGAGATTTGGTTATGATATGTTTAAGCTATAGTAATCTTATATGGAGTAGTATTATAAGTCATAATTCATAAGTGCTGATAATATAACAGTATATACGTAAATATAAAAAGGTTCTTTTAGTTTTAGGTGACAGGAGCATTCGGAATCTTATGTGCTAGGGGAATGCCACATTGGTTAAAAGGAGAATTTTATAAAACAGTTGTAAGACCAGTAATGTTGCATGGAGGAGGGTGTTGGGCAATTAATAAATAACATGTCCAAAAAATGAGTGTGGCAGAAATGCATATGCTGAGATGGATGAGCAGAAAAACTAGAAATGATAGGGTCAGAAATGAAGTCATTCGAGGAAACCCGAAAGTAGCTCCAATAGGTATAAAATGAGAGATTGTAGACTAAGATGGTTTTGTAACGTGCATAGAAAGCCACCTAGAGGTGGATGGGCACTGAACCAAACAGAATGGAAAAATAGGATTTTTTTTTTTTATCAATGACTGTGAAATGTATTCATTAAAATTAAGAAGAATTACAAAGCAAGGGGGCTAAACAATCTTAGCTCCCTATAACAGTCTATGAGCGTCAAATACAATTACAATAAAGCCCAAAACAAAGAGGTTCTATTAACCCCTTGCCCAGCTAAACCATCTGCCAGTGAGTTTGCACTTCTCTTAACCCATTTGTACTGATTTTTAACATCCTTAGACAGCCACTTGAATTTTCGTTTTTCATTGTTGTACTTCCATATCCTTGAGTTATCTTCTTTTAACCAGTTCACCACCACTTCAGAATCTCCTTCAATAATYAGCTTTCTAATTTGCATACCCTTGGCTCTTCGAACCCCTTCAAGGGCAGCAAGAATCTCAGCCCGCAGGGAGTCTCCTTCCCCAATTGGTCCTGAAAACATAACTAACAGATTTCCATGTTCATCTCTTATTTCTCCCCCTATTCCAGATGGACCTGGATTACCCATATTGCTGCCATCAAAATTTAGTTTAAGAAAGCCATTAGATGGGGGACTCCAGCAAGAGAGTGATGCCTTCTTAGCTGAGGCTAATTGCAATTTCCTTCCAGTTTTTTACTATCTCATCTACTGAGAAGTCTGCAAACAAGGCCAAAGTTTTCAGCCAATGTATCACCCTAATATGGATTACTTCCAATATTACTTCCAAGGTTCTCTCCTTTTCTGAGAATATCCGTGAGTTCCTCTCCTCCCAAATAGTCTAGCATACTGCAGCCCTCATACATCTCCACATAGCCTTGGCCCTTTTTGTTGGCCGACTAGGCATGAACCTAAATAAACTCTGCACATTCAAAGGGGGGGCCACCTGCACCCAAACAAAGTAGTACACCATTCCCAAATGCTTTTAGTAAATCGACAGGAAACCAATAAATGGTATTCAGATTCACCATCAGCTTTACAGAGAATACACCAATGAGGACACAAACAACTGTTGGGTCTTTTTCTTTGAAGTAGATCACATGTATTAGCTCTTTCCAGAAAGGCTTCCCAACAGAAACTCCAAACCTTAGGGGGTATAGGAAGACACCACACCTCTTTATCAAGGAAAGACAGACCCAAAGAAGGAGGTTGAGCTAGAGCTTTAAAGAAGGAAGCACATGTGACCAAATTCTACTGTCGGTCTTTGTAGGCTCTAAAAAAAACCCTTCAAGAATGGATAGCAAGGATAAGACATAATCAAATTCTGTGTCCCTAATTTCCCTTCTAAAGCCCAAGTTCCAGCTAAACCTAGAAGTTGAGTTAGAAGGAACAAGGAGGAGATTGGTTCATTTTTAAGAGTGGAAAGAGTGAAAAGACTCGGAAATTGATCTTTTAAGGGAGAGTCTCCAATCCAGACATCTTCCCAAAAATTGATGAGGTTACCTGAGTGCAAGTCATACCTGATCCATGGAGAGAACAAAGGAAAAATAGCTTGAATAGCTTTCCAAGGTGCTGCTCTTGTAGTCCTTGCCACAATCCCAGAGTCCTATCCATTGTCTGCTACCCCATGAATGTTGCCCACTATCTTCACCCACAGCTTATCCTTCTCCAAAGAAAATCTCCACAGCCACTTCCCTAGTAGTGCCAAATTCCTACTCTTTATATTTCCAATACCCAAACCTCCCTCCCTCTTGCTCCTACAAACCATCTCCTACCTAACCCTATGGTCCTTCTTCTCCTCCCCCGTCTCCCAAAGGAAATCTCTCATTTGTTTTTCTAACCTGCTAGCCACCTTAGCTGGAATCTTAAAGACTGATAAAAAGTAAATAGGAAGGTTAGCTAGAGTAGACCTAATTAAAGTGATTGTCCCACCAAGAGACAAATAGTTCTTCCAAGTTGCAAGTCTCTTTTCAAACATCTCCACAACCAGACTCCAAAACTCATCTTTCTGCGGGTTATCTCCCAATGGCAAACCAAGGTAATTTAGGGGCCAATTAGAAACTGCACACTCYGGGATGTTTGCACACTCCACTATCTCCCTCTCCCCCATATTTACCCCCACTAGATAGCTCTTCTCAAAATTCACTTGAGGTTTGACATTTGCTCAAAGAGTTGTATAATGAGCTTCAGGTTTCTTATTCTATTTAGGTCCCCTCCTTCATAGAAAAGTATTGTGTCATCTACAAATTGCAAATGAGTGAGTGGCACATTCTCCCTTCCAACTCTCCATCCTCTTATTAAGTCCCTGGAGTCTGCTCTAGAAACTAATCTCCCCAAAACCTCTGCAACCATCGTGAATAAGAATAGGGAAAGAGGATCTCCCTGTCTTATTCCTCTCAAAGCTAGAAAGAAATCCACCACTGTCCCATTTATCAAAATGGAATAATGGCATTTTCTTATGCAACCCATCACTCACTTACACCACCCATCTCCGAACCCAAAGTTGACCATCACCTCCAACAAGAAAGACCAATCCACCACATCATAAGCTTTTTCCAAGTCTAGTTTGCAAACCACCCCTTTTTTTTCTTGRATCTCTTGAACTCCTCCAAACTCTCATTTGCAATAAGTATTTGATCTGTTATCTGCCTCTCTTTCACAAAAGCTCCTTAGTTGTCTGCTATGATTGTTGGAGCACTTTTCTAATTCTAATGGACAACACCTTAGTATTGATCTTATAAAGGTTGTTTACCAAGCTAATCGGCCTATAGTCCCTTGGGTGATTTGCATTCCTTTTCTTGGGAACCAAGGCAATGAATGTGGAATTTAGCCCCGGATTTATCACTCCTTGAGAATAAAATTCATCAAACACTATCCTTAGGTCCTCTTTTAAAATCTCCCAGCAATCTTGATAAAAAGCCATCGTAAAACCATCAGGGCCTGGTGCCTTTGATCTGTCCATAGGGAACACTGTTTCCTTTATTTCTTCCAAATCGAATTTCCTTTCCAGCCATTCCTTTTCCTCCAACTTTAATGTAGGCCATTCCAATCCTTCAATCCAAACCCTATTGTTTAGGGGTCTTCTAAAGATAGACCTGAAATGATTTGCAAAAGCCCCTGCAATTTCACTTTGATTGGAAATCGTTGCCCCTTCAATCTCCAAACTTGAGATATAATTCTTTCTCCTCCTTCCATTTGCCATTGCATGAAAAAACTTGGTATTTCTATCCCCCTCTTTTAACCACTTACACCTTGACTTTTGTTTCCAACTTATTTCCTCCTGCAAAAGACAATCCTCTAATTGTTTACACAGATTCCATCTTTGCTCTTTATCCTCTTCTGTAAAACATCCCCTCCCTTCCTTACTATCCAATGCCTCAATTTGAGCAGTCACCATTTGTTTCCTTTCCTCTAGTCTGCCAAACTCTAACAAATTCCACTCCTTGATTCTACCCTTCAGATGTTGGAGTTTTTTATAGAACCTCATTCCACTCCATTTCACTATTGGATTACTCTCAAACCATCAATCTTTGACCTTCTTAATAAAACTCGGATGTCCAAGCCACATGTTTTCAAATCTAAAAGGGGTGGGGCCTGCATTTCTCACCTCCTTACAAATTACTATAGGCCAGTGATCAGATGTCACCCTTGGGAGTGTTTTAGAATTCAAACTTCCCCAATGTTCTTCCCAATCATTTGAAAACAAGTACCTGTTCAACTTGGAACAGATTGGGTTCACTTGGAGATTGGACCAGGTAAAACAGCTATGTGACAATGGGATTTCCTTAAGTCCAAAGGCATCCACAAATTGATTAAATTTTCTCATGCTCATGGTTGACCTCTGCCTAATACTATTTGTTTCTTCCAAGAATCTGATTACATTGAAGTCACCTCCTAAACACCAAGGTCTTTCCCACAAACCCCTTATATTAGCCAATTCTTCCCATAGTTGCCTCCTCTCTCTATAGTCATTCGGTCCATAGACATTGGTTAACACCCATTCAAACCCATCCTCCACCTGTCTAAACTTCAAGGAAACTGAAAATTGGCCTATCAGCTCCTCCTTACCCTCTAGTACTTCTTTCTTCCACATTGTCACAACATCCCCTGCAAACCCCCATGAGGGCAGAAATGCCCAATTAATCCCCCTACCTCTCCAAGCACTTCTTACCCACTTGATATCAAAATCTGCTCTTTTAGTCTCTTACAAGAGAACTACATCTGAGTCTATTTTCTTAATGACCTCTTTTATTACTGCTCTCTTCCTAGCATTTCCTAGCCCTCTGACAGTCCAACTTATGATCTTCATTCCGCTGTACTCTTGACCACTTATTCCTCTTACCCTCACTTATTCCCTTTCCTCCCGTCCCTCTTAACACCAAGACTACTATCTCCTTCCACATCCTTCATCAATATTTCCAATTCACTTAATTTTTTCCTTTTAGCCCTAGTTTCTTCTCCCTTTTTTTGTAGAAACACTTTTAAGACATTTGGATTTTTCACTTTACATCCCAACTTCTGCACAAAAGCTGCCATAGAATCCTCACTAGTCAACTCTCTTTCTTCCGACTTTTTATTCCTCCCTCCTTGTTTTGATTCCTCACCTTTGTCCCCATTCTCCTTAATTTCTTCTATTCTAATTCCCTCTGGCCCTTCCTTCTGTTTATTGCTCCCAACTACTTCCTTTAACAGGCATTCAAGAATTTCCAGAATTCTTTTATTTCCTTTTGCTTCTTCCTCATTTCCTATCTCACCCTCCTGACCCTCCCTGTCTCCACTGCCATCTCTTGCCCTTTCCCCACCTTCACGGGTAGCAGCCTCTGGACTTCGATCTGTATTTGGCACATAGGATAAAGAGCAGACATTAGTATTACAAACTGAAAAGACACAGTTACATGGGTTGATTTGGGGAAGAATGGGATTGCTGGAATTAGAAGTGGAGCCTGTCGGACCCTGAGGTTGAAAATGGGGTTCTTCTAACTCTTTGGTTCGGTTTTGGCAAGAAAACCTTTCCAATTAATTTGGCTAGTTTGTTTAATTCATCAACTTTTAGATGGCCAAGGAAAAGAGGGAGAATCATGTGGAGATTATGGGTGATCATGGGCTGGGCTGGTTTTAGACCTATTTCTTTATATGCATTATATTTAATATATGTAAATATATTATATTATATATGCCATATAATATATGTGCCATTTTATAATATTTATGTATTATAAATATTATAATACAAAATTTAATATTTATGTATATTAACTATATATATGTTAATCTTTAAGGAGCGGTATAGAACCATGGAAGCTATAGTAGAGTGTATTATGGTGAGAGTGGTGTATTGGATTAAAACCTTGGAGGTTTTCTCAGCTTTCTCGATGGATGACTTCTATAGAAAGTGGATAAAACTTAAAAGTAGATGGTACTTTGTCCAAAAAGGTCATAACTCAAATGCAATGGAGGCCACCACATAGAGGTTTCATAAAGTTAACTTCGACAGCAGTAGTTTTGGCAATCTGGGGCCTTCAGGTTTGGGAGGTGTTTTTAGAGATGAGAATGGAGTGGTGAAGGCTATGTTCTCAGAACTGTTTGGGGGATTCTCCAAAAGTGGAACTTTTGGCCGTTTTACAAGGATTGAGGCTAGCGAAGGGCTTGAATCTGGGAAAAGTCATAATAGAAGGTGATTCAAGATTTCAAGGGTGGTTGCCAGTTTGTTTAATTCATGGTGGTCAGGCTTTGTGATGTTATAGGAAGAATTTAAGGAGATTAGGTGGTTGACTGGGAACATGGATGTACCAGTTAAGTGGGTAAAAAGATTGGCAAACAGTTTGGCTGATTCTTTAGCCAAACAAGAGGTGAACAGAGAACAAGTATTTTGGGCTCAATTGTAAATAGTACTTTTGGTTGGGGATAGGTGGAAGTTTCCAGCCTATCTATGATTCTGTAAATATGTATTGTACATATTCATTTGCTGTTTTTTAGTAAGATTTTCAGTTATCTATAAAAGAGGTTACCGATTGGGTCAACTAGGGGGGGCTTCCGTATACAAATCCATCTATTTCTGCTGCATAAAGAGATATTGTGACTGATCCAGACCATCCATTAGATAGGGGATCAACTATTGTCAGGCACATACAGTCCCACAGTGCTTATCAGCCATATGCTCCACCTTGTATTGGTGGTTTTTAGCAATGAATGTTAGCTGCTCAATGTTTAACTTTGTCAAATAAAACTTACCTCAAAAGTGGGCTTATTTTTCACTCATGGAAAGGTATTTTGGACTGAAATTGTTTCCATGAATACAGGTAGGAACAAAGACTTGGTGACTCCCTTTGTGCTCTAAACTGATTTGCCATTTGTAAGATTCCTTGGCTGTGTAGGGAAGCTAACTGGGTCAAAAATCAAAAGTTAATCCTCAGAGAGTTGGGAGAATCAACAGAGGTCCCTCCTATATATATTTATATATTTGCATATATGTATAACTCTTTATAGAAGATGCTTTTGCCTCTCTTTTCTCCCTTTATAATTTATTTCTTTGCTACATGCTCTTCAAGAGATTGTGACATTCACTGTTCAAACAAGCATGCATGCACCTTTGGAAGGCAGGGATACCTTCAACTTCTTGGTGCCAATGACAAGAACACCTTGCGAGTTGTAATTCCAGTGAGAATTAGCCTTCAATTGGTTGAATACCATGATTATGATTCACTTTAGTTATGGTTACTTGCATTAATATTGATATCTGGGGTAATTCTGCTTAGAACTAGATGCCATTTACGTGTTATGTAACGTGTATGAAAGAAAATTAAAGTACCAATTTGATCAAAATGAAAATTTAAGTACTAATTGTTATGTATTGTTCAAGRCTCCTTTTATTTCCTTTACAAAAAAATTGAACAAAGCACTGCAAATTTATCAGTCACCATTTAAATGATTGTTTAGTTGGATATGAAGACCTACTTCTCTTTACAGGTAAGAAGGCATTTATTGCTGGGGTAGCCGATGACAATGGATACGGTTGGGCAATTGCAAAATCACTTGCTGCTGCAGGTGCTGAAATTCTTGTCGGCACATGGGTACCTGTATGTAAAACAACATTCTCTCTACGATCTTTGCTATGATTGCAATAATTTCTAGCACCAATTTTCAATATCTGACAAATCTTTTTCAGGCACTGAACATTTTTGAGACCAGTCTACGTCGTGGAAAGTTTGATGAATCACGCATGTAGGAAAATTATAATTGATGTTTTCCAATAGCATTTAGATGGATTTGAGCATGCATAATATTATCCACTTATGTAAACTTGATCTTCCAGGTTGCCAGATGGGTCTCTTATGGAGATTGCCAGAATATATCCACTAGATGCAGTATTTGACAGCCCTGAGGATGTGCCTGAAGATGTAAGCATATATGAAGAACTTTGGTAGTTCCTACACTGGGCATTTTGCATTTGAAGGGTTAAGCCCATTAAATTGGTATACAATGGTTTTGTGCAGGTAAGAACAAATAAACGTTATGCAGTATCTTCAAATTGGACTGTTCAGGTATCTTATCTTTTATGATTATTTGTTTGATGTAGAATAAAAGTAATACAAGGTGATCAATGTCAAATGAGGGGAATACTATTAAACTTCTCAGAACATACTCTGCTGTAAGGATATTTGAATGAAGTATGGTCATTCCTGCTTTATAATGATATCTGAAGTCTATACACTATATCAATGTTTTAAAATGCAAGAGATGCTAGGATTTTCTAATACAAGAGACGTACACCTCAAGATCTCGTTATTTCAAGAAATGTGAACTTAATTGAGAATAAGTGTTTAATTATTCAATGAAGGACGACAATTTTGTTTAAGAATTCATAAATTAACTGCTCATCATATAAAACGAGGAGTAAAAAGTATTAAGAACTTTCTTACAATCCTTTCAACAATTAAAAAGCTCTTAATATAAAATCAAAATCTCAAATGGGTGTTGAAAAAACCTAAATATCTATACCTATCCAAGAAACCTTAAATGTCTATCCAAATCAAAAACACGCCTGGAAATCTTAAATTGGTCTTTTAACTCTTTCTTTTCATGAGAGCCTTATTTCATTTAATGGACAGAATGCATGTTCTTGAATCTTGACATAAGACACATCAAAGGTTGACATATGTGCACTATACTTGTAGACGTATAGACATGAGTCTCAAGGTTGAACCTCACTAAAGCCTAACTTTGGTTCAAGCCTAAGGGTCAAGGTCTAAGCCTGACATACCCATTTAAAGCAGTGTCTTGTATCATAGTTACCAGGTCCAGAATCTGATAGAGGGGGCATGATCTAAACAGAACTGCTAGTTCTACCTTGTGTAACCATACTCCTAAATTTTTGGGGCACTTCTAAATCTTGAAATCTGCATAATAAACAAAAATACCCCAACATATGTAACAAATTTGTAGCCTATTAATGGGACTTAGCCATCCCACTTTTGTCTGATACAGTAATCCATATTTGTCCTTCCATGGACCTGATAACTTCATTTAGACCAATATAACACAAAGCATGCAAAGCAAGCCATTTTCTTATTATTTTCTCATCTATTCTGGATGTCTTGCAGGAAGTTGCTGAGTCTGTCAAACAGGATTATGGGAGCATTGACATCCTTGTGCATTCTCTTGCTAATGGACCAGAGGTTCACTCTTTCTCTTTCCACTGGTGTTCTTTTTCTTTCAATCTTTGTTTGCACCTAACAAGTAAACATCCTGCATACAGGTCAGTAAACCTCTATTGGAAACATCCAGGAGAGGATATCTTGCAGCTCTTTCTGCATCAAGCTATTCCTATGTATCTTTGCTTAAACATTTCATCCCAATAATGAATCCAGGCATGCATTCCCTTTGCTATTCTAATCAGGATCAAGATTTGTTCTTTTCCCCTTACATTTCCTTGTATAATTTGCAGCACCAAGCAATATCGTTTGAATTTATTATACATATGGTATTTATATTACAGGTGGTTCTGCTATTTCTCTCACATACATTGCTTCGGAGAGGATCATTCCTGGGTATGAACTTGATACCTTGTTTAGTTGTTTTTTAGGTCCTGCAAATTGAACCTGTTATCAAGGAGAAAGATTTCTAATCCAGATTGTTTTGCACATAGATATGGTGGAGGCATGAGTTCAGCAAAAGCTGCTCTGGAGAGTGATACTCGAGTAAGTGTTTCCTTTCCTGGCTAAACATATTGTTGTTCCTTATGTTMTCTCTTTTTTTTTGTCCTAATATATTTTTCTTTCTTTCTTTTTTTTTGTTTTTTTTCCTTTTGCCCGATGCAGGTGCTTGCCTTTGAAGCTGGAAGGAAGCACAAAATTAGAGTCAATACGATATCTGCTGGTAATTCTATTCTTCATCTTCATAATTTTATTGTTTATACGAAGCCATATTTTTTTCCCAAAGACTTGTCTTCCGTCCTCGTATCAGAACATGCAGTATGCATCTCCAGGGCTGTGACTAGGGGTGTATATTTGGTTGGTTCAGTTTGAACCGAGGACCAAACCAACTATTCAGTTTGACCATATCCCTCAACTGAATCGACTGTTCCGTGTTCGGTTCAGTTTTTGTCATTAGTAACATTTAAAAGAAGCAACTCAAAGAATGAAGCAAGCAACCACAAAAAAAAAAAAAAAAAAGAAGCAACACTGGGTCAGTTATGTGTGTCCTACTGTGATGTGAGACTGAGACTGTGACCTCTCTCAGAGACTCAGAATAACTAATTATTACTATTAGTCTTTTGTCCTACTCTTGAGTAGGGCGTTGTGTCTTTTGAGTTTCCCAATCCCATTCACCAGTATTATTAGTCTAGTCATGCAGTCCTTTAATTTGTTACTAACTAAAAGTTCGATTGGGCCCAAAGCCCAAAGGGAGATTCAGGAAAAAGTATAATATATAAAACAGTAAATAAATTAATAAAATATAATACATTTAATATAAATAATTAATTATATGATATACATAACATAGCATTTGGGTTTTCTGTTTGGTTCGGTCAAAATTTTTATGCAAACCGAACCAAAACCGTAAACTGTTTTTTTAACAACACAAACCGAACCAAACTGATATCCAAATTAACCAAACTGAACTGACTTATTTGGTTTGATTCCGTTTGATTTTCAGTTTTTGCTAGAATCAAATTGGAATACAGATGCTGGACCCTTCAGATGACCATAATCACCCCATGCATATTTATATCAAGATCATTCTTTTTACTCTTTTATACCACAGTTACTTAATTGCACAATATTGTCAAGTTGATTTGTTAGATCTGTTCACAATATGAGATGTAATTTTATGCTAAAAGCTAAACCAYAACACGAGATGTTTTGCACCTTTGGCTTTGCAATATGGCGGGATCTATTTAGGGGTGTCAATTGACCAGGTTTGGGTTGGACCCCACCCAAATCAAAATTAATTTTTTAACGGATTGGATGGACCAATAAGACATTGAATCGGACAAGTCCAGTCTCAATGGTCCAAAGTATTTATTGGATTAGATTGGACCTGGTCCATTTGTAATGAATTTATATTGGACTGGGTTGAATTGAACCAATATCCAGTCCATTAACAGGAGAGTATGGGTGTCAATGGACCTGGCTTGGGTTGGACCCTATCTAAATTAAAACCAATTTCAAGAGGGTCCAAAGCATTCATCGGATTGGATTAGACCTGGTCCATGGACTGGATCGCATTAGACCAGTATCTGGTCCATTGACAGCCGTAAATCTATTACCAACTTTTTTCATTGGTTTTTAACTAATATTAGTTCATCGCAAGTTCAAAGAACTTTTTTGGTTGCATGTAAGCATTCCTCAATAAACTTGGGAGTGCTGATAAAAAAAAATCAAGTCGGGAAAGATTGGTACTTTTGTTTTCATATACAACCTAGGGGGTCTTGCTAATATGATTCCTTTTTTCTATTAAAAATTGCCTAGTCAGCAAAATAATTCATTTTTTGCTGATGTGGCACTTGTTTCTCTTCTAGAAAACAATATCACAAATACCCCCCCCCCCCTTAGTTTACTGAACTTTCTTGGTTTTCAGCTGGGGGTTTTATTAAATGATTAAGGTAACTATTAAAATAAATTAACGGTTAAGGTTTACGGAAGTTCTAAACTCTCTTAATGCAGGCCCTCTGCGAAGCCGTGCTGCAAAAGCGATTGGCTTCATTGACACAATGATTGAATATTCAGTGGCCAATGCACCCTTGCAAAAAGAACTATCTGCGGGTAAGTATTTTGTGTCACTTAACCAAAGCTGATTTTGTTCGTCTTGCTTTTCTTTTTCTCCCTATACTCTGATTAAATGTTTACATTACAATCTTTCTGAATTCGAGAAAAATATCTGGCAGATGAGGTAGGGAACACTGCTGCCTTTTTGGCATCACCATTGGCTTCAGCCATCACAGGGGCAGTTATTTACGTCGACAATGGTCTAAATGCAATGGGAGTAGGAGTGGACAGCCCTGTTTTTGGGGACCTTGATATCCCAAAGCAAAATTAGAGCTAGAAATAGCCACAAGTTGATTAGCAACACCGTTTTAGTCGGAATTGCCTTTGGACTTTTTAACTCATCCGACTGACAGTTTTGTGCCAATTATGCCATGAACGTTTCCCTTTGTAGGAATTCATTTTATCTGCTGATTGATGAGCTATTCTTCCACATTTTCGCTTCTTCAAGTTCCTTTTTTTTTTCCCTTTTTGGGTGATACCATTCTCACTCAAACAGTGAAGTGACACGTTATAATTAGTAGAGATAAAAAATTGGAAAAATTCTCAATTATTATCCTGTACTTTGGGCTTAGTGCCATTTCAGTTCCTGAACTTTCAAAATATGTCAATCTGGTACCTACCGTTAATCAGTCATTAAGTGGCATTTGAAAAGACAAACGTCTTGAGTGTCATTTAATTTTTTTTATTTACCATCCAAATGTTGACTAAAAAAATAGTGTCATCCTTTTTTCTAACATTCAATAAAGTTAGGGTCACATATCAGATTTGAGGCATTTTAGTGACCCAACTTGAAWAGAAGAAAAAAAGATTTAGGACTATTTATTGTCAACATTTGGATGGCTGATAAAAAAATTAGATGACACTTGAAGGGCATTTGTGTTTTTAAATGCCACTTATGGCTGATTAACAATTAGTTTTATGGTAGATACTAAATTAGCATATTTTGAAAGTTTGGATATTGAAGTATAAAAAGAATTTTATAAAAATGAAGAATTTCATTAGGATATTTGTCATGTTATTAGCATTAATTAGGTTAATACTATCATCAATGCATGACAAACTCCACGTTTATATGGAATCACTATGCCCAAATACTCGATTATGATTTTGAGTGTCGTTCCATATTGACTAATAGCCTAATACTCGATACATGACATACCATATTTGCATGAAACTGATGACCAAAAAAAAAATCCTGAAATGGTTCCGTGGATGATCGCTTAAGCAAATTTTACTCAATACATGACATGTAGCTATTCTTTTTCTGAGCCTTTACTCGGATTATAAAAAAGTCAAATTTTGAATCTTCGGCCTAATGCAAAGTGTTGATCTTGAGATGCCTAAGAAAGGGGACAACTTTAGACTGTCCAATTCAGCACTGCAAGTTGATCGACATTTGGCATGATCTACCCACTAAACTAAGCAAAAGATAAAATGGCGCACTCCCTATAACCACCACGGACCATTCAAATAGAATCATGGTAACGTTGCGATAATAGGACCTTTTTTTCCGAGCCAGTTTGGACTGCCTCCAGGCCACTTGCACACTTTTGTTTGTGCTTGAACCTGCATGATTTGAGGGAGGGGGCTTGCTGATCACGGAGTCTCAAAGTCCTAAATAGCCATAATCAGGATCAAGGTATCACCCAGAATTCTGAATTTGCTTGGTAGATCATAAATACATTGCATACCAACAAGATCAAGTTGACTAGCAAAGGGAAACAAATACAAAAATCATTAAAGAAGATATGAGACCATTCCAGCATCTCCCATTACATGGAATTCGACATGAGCTAAACAAAAGGATAAAAGATGACGAGCCTCGGCGGAGATGCCATTTACAAAGTCAACCTATCGGTAGAAGGGTTTAGGGTGTAGTTATCAATCTTTTAATCTATATACACAAGTAGAACTACAATTAGACGCGTTTTGCAGCTCATTACTATACAAACTTAATAGAACCCTGATCGTATTCCTCACCCATTCTCTCAAGTCTCAACCAAGCTTACGCTTACCCTTTCGAATGGCAGCTGGTTCAGCATCATTGCTTTCAGGCGACTCCTCTACAACTGACTGTTCCTGAATGACTAAGCCACGGTTCCGAGACAATTTTCTGATTGGTGTTGTAGGTGCTGTTGCTGCATGAGTGTCTCCAACAGCTTGATCCAAATGAGACTCACTTGGTGTGTTTGTTCGATTTCTATGAGGCATAAGTTCTTCACCAATCCCCACAGAAGTTATCATCAACTGTACAAAGCACGCCAGAACAGTTTATTTTACAAAACAAAGGATTAGTCCAGAATACCACTGGTTGAAATAAGAATTGGAACTTTTAAATGTTTTATGGTATAAAAGGCATTTAAAAAATGAGAAAAGAAAGCTACATCTGCAATGAGAATTTCAAGTTAAGCTAATAACCTCCGGTTCCATACCTTCCAATCCCTGAAGTCAAACCTGAATACAAAATGGCTATAGGAAACTTCCCCTGATGCTACTGCATTGGCATTGGGAGCATTCTTTGGAGCTAAGAGGGAAAAACAGAGACAAATACTCATCAGCACCGGGCATAACAACCAAAGAGAGAAGGGAATCAATGCATAACTTAGAAAAGATCTTACAAACTAGATGACGACCACTCTCATCCACAGTAATTGATGCTCGCCCATCTTTAACAAGAAATGACAGAGCAAAAATATTCTCCACTGTCTGTGCAAAAGATTTTCTATTCAAGACCAGATTTTCAAGCCCAACTTTCTTCTTCTTCCTCAAGATATCAAACATGGTTGCCATGTTTATATCAGTATCTGTTCTCTCTTCTGCTCCTGCATCATGAAGCTGCACAAGAATATGAACAAGCTAAAGTAACCAAATTACAATATCCTGGACAAAGGAATGTCAATCTGCATATGCAACAAACCTAAACAAAACACCAATTTAAACCACTGTTTTTCATGCATGGATAATGTCTTTTTTTCTCAGTATTGCTCAAGTCTAAGACTCTGAGCATTAACCAATATTGGTTTGCCCTTGCCATCTGAATTATAGGAAGGGCTAGTTATGGGCCTAATTTGTCCTTGCCATCTGAATTATAGGAAGGGGCCAACTAGATATGGCCCTAAACTTTGGCATTTTTTACACAAAGTGGTCACTGACAAACTCAAACCCACACTCATAGATTTGCCATCCCAAGAGTATACGATTGCATCAAGTGATGGCCCCTTTTTCTGCGACCATCCAATACAAAGACATATTACTATGGAAAAATGTTAGTTTGCAATATATTTAACAATAAACTCAAAATTGAGAAAGGAGGGTAAGCTGGTGTTTTTAACTGGCGGTAAATTGAATGTTGAGAGGTTCAGACAAGAACACGATAAACCTGGCTAGGAACAGAAGTTACAAGGAGCATGACTTACTTCAAACCATGATTTCAACCATTAACCTTAACTTGATAAGAGGTCTACCATTTACTTAGCAACTCACATATAACTAGAATCTTCAATTCTCTGAGCCATGTCAGGATAGCATATGGTAAAATAGTGCTTGAAAATACGTGTTTTGAAGCTAGGAAGGGGAAAAAAAGCATTTTACCTCTTCTGGGCGAGCACTTTCAGTTGGCCTAACACGTTTTCGCTGAGCCGCAACCCTCCGCTGCTTCACCTCAGTATCCATAGGCCCAAGCCTTTCAAAAAAAAAACAATATAAGATAAAGTTAATTGCAGTATAAGAAACTAACCATCGAGTAAACATTTTAACACTCATTTACTGATCACAAACTGAAATCAATACTTACATGGTGCAGCATCCATTAACCCTCCTGAAAACGTCTGAGACTGCAATTCCAACTTCCCCCCAAGCCACCGAATTCCGGGCATCCTCCGTGTTTGCACTCAACCCACCGTGTTGGCCAAAATTAAGCAGAGAAGTTACGAAATCTGCAGCGGTCGTACCTTCATTGCCATGTGACTTAACAGAGGTTACCAGTGTGCTAGCAATATCAAGCAAAGCTTCTGCATCCGCCACTTGTTCCCTTGGTTTCTGAACTGAAATTGCAGGAAAACATAGCACAACAAAAGATTTAATAAAAAGAAAGAACCAATAGCAATTCAAAAACAAGTAAAGGAAACGGCATATTTCAATTCATTAAGGGTGTGCTATCGTGGTCAAATTAGTAGTAAGAATAGTTTGTTACAAATCATCCACCACTTGTTACAAAGATTTTGTTAAACAGTGTATGAATAGCTTCAATAAATGTTGTTATTCTAAAGAGGATAGCAATCAACAGCAGAGGAGATGATATGGATAGAGAAAAGAAATATATACAGGAAACAAAAAAGCAACAAGAATGACACAATAAAGGGAACGAATAGAGAAGTTATAATTCAGTACCTAGTTGATGCAAGTTTTCAACTTGATTGATAATCRTCCTGAATTTATCGGAATCCACTCTAGAGATATCATCCCTTTCCTCTGCACAAAAAAAAAAAATACAAACAAACAAATTAGACCATCAGCAAAATCACAAACCCAACCATAACAAAGCCCAATGAGCTCCCATCTATGAAATGCCTCCAACAACAAACCCTTTTGAAGAAAACAAACAGAAAGACCCCCTCACCATTGATTAGGTTCTTCATGGCCAGGTAGTGGGACCTAAGAACCCTACGTTCCACGACGCCCTGCGAAGCCGAATCGCTCGTCTCAGCTTCTCCGTTCTCCCCTCGGCCCCTGCTCCCCTGCTCGCGCTTGACTATCCTGGGGCCTCCCATGTCGGCTCTACTACTGCTTCCGAGTTCCCTCTTCACAATTCTCGGCATAACTTCAGCTTCTAAGCAAAAAACCTAATAAAAGAAAGGGTAATGAAGTTGAGCAACTCGGAGATTCGAACCCCTCAATGGAATCCCCCCAATGACCGAAACTGAAAGTCTGAAACCCCTTAGTAGAGAGAAATCCCCAGTTGAAAACCCTAACCCTAAGGAAAGAGAGAGAGGGGGAGAGAGAAAGATTTCTGCTGCAAGTCGAATAAATCGAAAATGAAGGTTCTGGTTATAAGTTTGAACTACGAAGTTTTGAAGATATAGGGCTTCCCGCTTCGGTGAAACTTTTGGGACATTTTCTTTTTTGGAGCCCTCTCTTTTTTTAAGTTTCTGCGTTCTTCTCTCTCTCTCTAAAATCAAAATTTTGTAAGAAGACACGAACGATCCTCTCTCCGTCTGTCTGAGAGAGAGAGAGGGGAGAGAGGCGGTGTAATAAAAACACGTGGACGGTTGAGATTTTCCGGCTAGTGTTGAAGCACGATCAAGTTGCTTGAGCCCCAAGCCAATGCAAACTTCCACAGATTAACCCGCAGTAAGCGACTAGTGAAGGTGTACGGATGCCTATGGGTAGGGTTTGATTCATGAAGGACGGTCCAATTGTCGAACCGTTCGAATAGCGGTTTATAAGGACGGTCGACCATCACACTGCCGCCATATTTGCTGGTCCGGTTTTTTCAACCCAGGTTTTGACCTAAAATCGTTAATTTAGTCAATAACCGTTCACCCAGTTGATCCATCCGATCCAATTATCGGGTCAGAGTTTATTGTCCCATTGATATATGCGTTTCAAGGAGGCATAAAAAAAAATAATGACCCTTTAGCTCAGGGTCAGAATCTCTAGGCTTAAAATACATTTGAATTAGGTGCCAGTTTGGAATTGATGCCAATTTATAGGTAGCATAGGTGCATAGAGTGTGAGTTTTAGACATTTTGAATGTTTATAATTTTGCAATGGAAATCAAAAATCTGCATTGAATCTGTTTGTATTTTTTCATAAAAAAATTAAAAAAAAAAATCTTTGGGCCTCAAAATTCAATATTCAACCTTTTTATAAATTAGAGAATTAATATATATTATATGTAGAAATATATTATTTTAGAGTTAATTACTTATATATATTCTTTTTGTTTTTTGGTATTTGGTGCCATGCACCATTAATAATTTCCCCTTCWTCCCTTTTCTCCTAAAGTGCCGGTTATGCATCAACTTATATGTACCATAAACCTTCAAAGCCTCCTTTTATATATACTAGTAATTAAGCATGTGTGTTGCATGTATACTTCTTTTTATATTAATTACTTGAATTTTATATATATAATAGTTACGATAGAAATTGAAAATTAACAATATGGTAAAAAATAAACTTAAATACTTGTACTAAATGTGCACTTACAGAAATTAAATTACAATAACAATTATTACTACTACTACTATTATGTTTTGTATTCCATTTATGTCTTAAATGAAAATAGTTTTTATTTTAACAATTATTTTTGTTTAATATGATGATTATATAATATTAGAAATGTTCCAAAATGTCTTTGACAAAACTCTATACATTTTTACTTTTTATGTTCTATCTTTTTTTTTAATATTTATTATTCAATTATGACATCATGAATTTCTTAAAAAAGTTGGATCATTGATTAATTCATTTGACCCAAACCACTAACTCATGACACGTAAAGAAAAATAGTTTGATTTCTAGGTTGACATTAAATTTTGTATTACATTTCAATTATTGATAAAATTATATCTTATGTATAATATTTATTTCTGTTGAATATAATGAATGTATAATATTATATGTATGTATATAATATTTTATTTTTTATAAATATATAACATTATATCTTATGTATAATATTTATTTTTGTGATTCTTTGTATATTTTATTTTTAAAAAATTTATTATTTGACTATGACATCATTTCATTTTTTGGTTGATTTTAATTTTGTCATTCCATTTTCATCATTTACAAATATACTTCTTACATTTCATACTTATTTTTGTTCAGTATAATAATAAATATACAATATTAATTAAATGCCTAGTTCTTTTTATTTGTTTGTATTATATATTTTATTTATTTCAATTTTTTTATTATTTAATTATGGTATTATTTATTAACAAATTTGACCCCAAAATGGTTGAATTGCTTACCCATCACTTAGAGGAAAGAAAATGGTTTTGTTTTTCAATTTATTTTTAAAATATTTATTTTTATATTATTAAAATTAACGTTGTGGATTTAATTAGTACAATTTAATGATGAAAAAGATATATCTTAAATATATGATTTAATAAAAGAATATACCTTAGATATGAAATTCAATGAGAGATAATAGGGAAATAATTTTACTACCAATTGGTTTTAAATTTATATTTCATTTCCATCATTAATAAAAACATTTCTTATTTATCATCAATGTTTTCAACCTGTTGTTGACCTAGCCGATTGAACCGTTTTAATCGTCACTCAGCCTTAATTCTAGGTTTGATTCTTTTGAAACTCACCACTTTGGTTAAAAAACATCTAACTTGGGTGGTTTAACTATTGACCCGTTCGACCCAATAACCAAATCGTAGGTTGCGCACTTAATTTTGTGCAAACTTTTGGAAGCCATAACTTTACACTCCAATATCCAATTGGGGTTATCTTTTTTTTTTAGTAACTTTTCAAGATCTATACGTTCCAAGGGCATTATGCGCCTTGCCTTGCTATTTTCACGAAAAAAAAAACCTTTTTTGGCCTCAATTTATAATTTTTAATATTTTTATAAATAATAAATCTAAAACAGAATTAAAAAATCAATAAATGTAACATAATACATATATTATTTGTAATATATGTAAAACATAAATATGATATATGTAAAACATAAATATACTATTTATTAATAAAATGTATTTTTACACACATACATAGTATTGACGCAGAGCGATTTGACTCGTTTGACCTTGATAGTCGAACTGGTGACCTATGACTTGAAGGCAAAAGCAAGTTGGCATCCAAGTTGGTTTTTAAAACATTATTTATCATACTTATTATTATTTAATATGTCAAATATATGATGTTAAAAACGTTCTATTTTTTAATTTATATATTTTTTGTATTTTATATATTTTGAACTTGATTTTTTAATTGTGGCAACATGGATTGACCCATTTGACCCAAATGGTTTAATTTCTTACCACCACCTAGGTGAAAACACTATTTTTTTCAAGGTAGATTTTAAAAGTATACATTTTTTTGTTATTGAAATTATTAATTTATTATGTATGTATTTAATTATAGAATTTAATGATGATAAGAAACAAAGAAACCTTAAATATATGATTTAATGAAGGCGAATGCAAATTAATATCTTAAATGTTGGATTTAACGAGAGATAATTGAATGCATCGAATATCTTAAAATTAACTATTTTCAACTCATTTAATATCAATAACTAATTACCCTATTTGCCCTCATTTTTTATCAATAAATTTAAATATAGAGGGATAAATTTTGTCATCACAAAATTCCAGAAAATATTCTTGAGGTTATTCTTACTTTTTAAAGTAGTGTCTGCGTGTGTATGTGTGTGTGTGTGTATAGCTTAATAGGATGGTTCTACATGATACAAACTGTTTTATATGCCTTTTAATTTTTTCCAAAAAAAAAATCCCAAATGTACACTTTTATTGTCTCTTGTTGGTATGAAAGGTCAAATTAAGATGTTTTCCACTTTCAATGGGAGAACAAGGAAGACTCAAACCTGAGATTGTGGCTTTGATTTATTATGTATTTGATATAGCTTCTGTTTATTCACTAAATGTTTGTACTTGATTTATTTATGAAATTAAGAAAAATAATAATTGAATCGTTTATTGATAATTAGATGCCATTAGGCACCATATCAGCAAAACAGTAAATAAACACCTATTTATTGGGGGAAATACTAAAATAAAGTTTCTTTCAACGTTAGACATGCACATAAATCGAGTCATGCTTTTGCAAATCTCTATGCCTACGAATCAGCATAATGGGCTAAATGCTAAAATAAAGCCTATGTGACAGCATTTATTGAATAAATGCCCACCATTACGTTTGCATAATGGGCTAAATGCTAAAGTAAGGCCTATGTGACAGCATTTATTGAATAAATGCCCAGGATTACCTTTGCAACAGATCCGTCAACCAGAAAACCTCTCCCTCTTGAAAAAATGAAATTCCCATATCCAATTAAAGATGCAGAGAAAAAGAAAAAGGAATTTTCAGAATATGTTTGAAGCACCCAGTTCCATATGGAGTGCAAAATCAATAAGTAATTGAGAAAAAACCAACGAGAAGAGAGATAGAGAGATCAAACCTGTAAGAGATTTGAGGGAGCTTGACCCCCTTAGGAATGAAATCAAAGGATGACAATAGAACTGAGGTTGCTACTACGCCCTTCAAAGGTGTTGCTGGCCTCCGCTCTCGGCTCTCTTGGTCTTGGGTTATCTACTTGGCTGTTGACCGAAATTAAATGGACTTACTTCCAACAATCATCTTTTTTTGTTTTTTAAGTGGATCAATAAAAATAATATTTTTAATAAAATTTAAAAAATAAATTAAGTTTTTAAAAATAATATTAATTAAATGCAAAAATACTATTAATTGTTTAAAACTTTAAATCCACTCCATCTCCTCTCAAAAAAATCCTTGATTCAACGCTTTCCCCTGCTTCTCCGAGGATGTCATGTTTCTGTCATCGCTGCAGCTTGAAAGGAACGGGGACTTTCGTCAAACACCCCATTGATGCTATTTATGCCTTCGTTTCTGTTTCCGTTCCTCTCCAGCAACTCCAACTCCTCTGTTTTCAAGCAGAATTCTTCTTTGCGGACGCAATAGCTCCTCTACCTCCTACTCGGCGGAAATAAATGGCACCAACGATATTCTATCAATAGCCACCACCGGCATAGCTGTTCTGTCACTTTGCTAGGGGCTCTGCTCTTTGTCTTTCACAAAGCTCTCGTAGAGTTCAAAAAAAAAAAAAAAATCCCAGTACACACACAGAGTCAAAGAGAGCTTGCTAGAATCGAGAAAGCTAGCACAAGCACCAACTTGATGATGGAGAACCTTCATAAGATGCCGGAGACGATGGCCGGAAGATGGATTTTGTCATCATAATCAGAATTGTTCAAATAGACGATGCAAGCCACATTCAGAAGGTTCCAAAAAATATGCTACTGGAGCAGATAAGCTGGAGATTAATCCATTAAAATCGATTCCAATATGGTTGTCGTTGATATCGCTGAATTCGGGGTTCCGGATTGTGTCCAGCTCGATGGCAACAATATGATTGTCTGGATTGTTAATGTTGGTGATATTGAACAAACCGAGAAATTGGCTATGCATGGCTCCAGGCAGATCTTTTGAAGGTGAGATGACAGAAGCAATTAACCGTGAGTTGGTTGTGAGCTCTTAGTGAATGCAACAACAAAAGTAGAGAAGGAGAAAACACTACCATTAGAGGAGTTCCACCAACGGAGCTTCTGCTTACTCTGTCCACATCTTAGGGGAAGATTTCGGGTTATCTGTTTTCTTTAAACCTGGCAAATTCTCCCATTCTTTTATCTCTATTGATAAATCAAAGGTACGATATTTCTCCGATGTTAATGGTAGGTCGTGGCATTCCCAGTTTGGTTCCACTATCAGTGGGTCGTGGATGAAAACTCAAGGGAGGGAGTCCAATGGCGACTCATTGATAGCCTAAATTTGACTCTGTGACAACCCAACAGCCCTCTGAGCTACCGCTGGGTTGTTGGAACAGAGTACGAGCTGGAGTTACACACCTCGAAGCTTTCCATTGGCCCTCTAAGCAGTGAAGCCGCCTCAATGATCTGCCTGCCAACTCAGGGAAATTGAGACTCACCAACCGCCCTCTAAGTTGTAACGCCACGATGCCATAAGCGGTGGCTGCCATCTCCGCCGTTTCGAAGCTACCCAATCAAATTCTCGTTTTCTTTGTCCCAGTCCGGCACGAGTCGCTTTGTCTCAGTCCAGTGTATTCGGATGAATACAGAGGTAGAGGAAAAGGAAGACGACGAAGAGTATAATTGCCCTTCTTTGATATTTTCATAAAAAGTTATCCTATTTTTATTATTTTATAAAAATATTATCTTTTATTGATATTCAGGCTTATGGTATATCTTGAAATTTTAATTAGCAGATAAGGACATTTTTGTCTTTTACAATTTATCTATTATAACCTTTGAAAGGTAAATAAGATTTATATAAGTAGGTTTTAAAATTTTAGAGTATATTTAAATAGTTTCCTAAAGATAGAGGTTATAGGGTATATATAAGTAACTAACTCATTATTTTATTGATAAAATATAATATGTTGGGGCAATGTTTTAAAAACCCACATGAAGGCCAACCTATTTTTGTCTCCAGATTGTAAGTCACCTGTTTAACCGGCCGGGTCAAACATATATATAACCTGGGACCCAATGACGGGGTCTAATGAGCCAATGATTAAACTAATCAGATCAAACAATTTTTGACCAAGTCAACAATTTTTTATCATCTTATTGATTTTGACTGAACCAAACCTAGAATCTTAACCAATTGACAATTCAAATGATTCAATCGGCCAAATCAACAACAACGAATTAAAAACATTGTATTAGAATATATATCATGATCCAAACCCATCACTTACAAGCAAAAAATGGTTCAGCCTTCAAATTGATATTTAAAACATTCATAAGGATAGACTCTTTGAATATCATGCGAGATCCGCTAGGTCAGACTGGGACATAATCTGCATCCGGACTATTATCGTGTTTAAAGTAACAAAAATAGTTTGCAATGCCTTAAAAAATAATTATTTATAATTTATATATAAATAAAATATTAAATTTATTAGTTATAAATTCTATTTAATTATATATAATACTTACATATATGGACAAATTATATTAAATATATAATAATAAATATTTATTAGACTATAATTTGAATCGGATCAGCATCGGATCCAATTATTAGTCGAACACAACTTGTACGATCCATACCCGGAATAATTGGGTTTGGAGTTGGAAATAGGTATCGACTTTTTATACCTTTTTCCTTTATAAAGGGGTTGTTTGGCAAGTCTATTTAGGAAGATCTTCTGGTATATCTGATAATCAAAAGAAGCATTGAGTTTTTGTATGAAGATCTACGTAGTGTGTCATGTAAGAATAAAGTGAGAAAAACACAAAAAACTCTACTTGGAGCTTCCCTAATGCACTGACTTTTGGTGACTAAATTTGTTACAAACCAAACAGAAAAAGACTGAAACATGATCTGCCCGGCTTATAAACATCTGAAAGACTGCATGGAAAGGCACTTCAAACGAGGCCAAAATTCTCTATTGTGGCATCTTCAACCCATGTGTCTCTCCGATAGGTCTGTTCATAGGCAGGGGGCCATAAACATTTTGGACTACTTTGGGCTCGAACCTGGTTCATTCAAATTTTGGCAAAAGCTTAATCCAAGACTGATCCATGAATAGGTCAGCTATCCCGAAACATTTGTTCATAGTTCCACAATAATCAATGCCTTCAATTCCCCATTTCCCAGTCTACCATTTATCATGGTCCATTCACCATGGACCCATGAACCTTACATATGTCGATCCACGGCAATATTTTGATCTTTATTTTAAATTGAAAAATATGAAAAAAAAAAGAGAAATAAAAAGAAATTGTAACAAGGTCGAGGGGTTTTAATCTCAAATTTAAGAAGAGAATGTGGAAGGTGTGTATGGACCCTCTAGGCCTTCAACCTATAAGCCCATTTGCCATAATGCATATATCATATGGTTGAAAGTGATTAATGATGTCGAATTGAGACGAGAGTTACCCTTACCCATCCAATGGTTGGCCCCAATCGTGTAATACATGGCATGTTCTGAACCCTGGGTTTTTGCTGGCTTCCTCTTCATAATGGAGGGCTGCAAATGTATCAGAAGCTTTCCTGATAAAGAATTAAGAGTCTGTTTGGATTGCACAAATATGGGTTTGGAATTTGTTGGCGGCAACAATGACAACCAATAAAAGTATGCGCTTGATTTTGTGGGTGTTTATAGATGGTGTGTTTTTTAGATAAATGTTTAATTGAAAAAATAATTACTTTGTATATGTTTGGTATAGTTCCCATTTATTTAAATAAATATTTATACTTGATTTGCCTTCAAAACCGAAAAGAGTATTTGATAAACCGTTTATTGAGAATTAGGTTGGGTGCCATTAGGCACCACATATGCGGAATAGTGAATAAACGTTCAATTGTTGGGGGGAGTGTTAAAATGTAACTTCCCCCAACAGTTGGTGCACACATAAATCAAGACTTGCTTTGTGAATACCTATGCATATGGATCAGCATGATGGAATAAATGCTGATTTGGCAATGACCTGACACTATTTATCAAATAAACGGAAGCCATATAAAACATTGCCTTTATAGGTGGGTTTTGTTGTTTGGTTGGGCATTTCGTGGGTTTTTCGAGTAACACGGTAACACCCCATAAAATTATCTTCTACCTCAATTTACAATGCCTTAGGTAAGTATTTCACTTCAATAAACGTTGGGGTGTTGGGAGAAACCAGAACTTGAAGTTTGCCCTAACATCTTATACACATTAGGGGTGAGCAAGTGGGTAGGTTCTACTCGGAATCAAATGGAACTGACCTTGAACCGGCCTTGAACCTACCCTATCCAACCTATTATAGGGTAAGGTCTGGTTCCAAATTCTTGGAACCGACCCCCAACCAGACCGGTTTCAAGGTCTAAGGGTTTACCATACCCGAATTGATCAATGAACTGGCCTTGGGGAAATCGACCTTGTTGAAAATAGAATTGAACTTGCCTTAAAATAAGCCCTAGAATACTTTTGGGATGTGAAGATTAGAACCCAACCATTCATGGTTACAAAGGCCATGGTATCACTTGATTATTGAGTTACTTAAGTGATTTGATCATTTGTTTTTATGTAGTGTAAAAGGTAATATTTACAATTTTTAAATTTAATTATAAGCTTTTAACCATATAATGGTAATCTACATATTAAGTTATCAAATTTAATCAATAATGATGATATAAGTTTTAAACTATATATTATATTTATTAAAAATCAAATTTTTAAAGAACATGCATTTTTTTGTGAAGGAGGAGAGTAAAAAAGTATAGGTTCAACGGGTAGACCCTGGAACCGACCCGAAACCACCAAGGCCATATTTGACTTTCACAGGGTAGGTTTCGGTTTCAAAAACCTGGAACTAACCCCTAAAGGGTAGGTTCTAGGTTCTATCATGGAACTAAGCCGAACCGACCCATGCTCATTCCTAATACACATAAATCCAAGTGTTTATGTTTTTCAATGTTTATTTGATGAACAATTAAAGCAAATAAATGTTTCATATTCATGCATAATAAACCAAACAGTCTATCAAATTACTATTTTACCAAATAAAAGCCCATAGAACCAAATATAGCCATAGTCTATCAAATTACTAGCACATAAAGATGACAATGGACATGACATGGCCACCAATGAGGTTGTTGATATCCAAAACTTGCCGACGGTTCATAAGTATGAACTAGCGGGGACCCGTGCGGTGCACGAGATTTGTTAAGAGAAATCTAAATAATAGAAACATATAAGAGTATACAATTGTTTTATTTTTAAATTTTTAAATTTTTAAATAATTAATAATTATTTACATTTTGAGTTCGATAATGATATAGAAAATATATGATGTCCAAAATTTTTTTGACCAATTAACTGGTATCATAAACGTGGTAGCCAATAGGTGTTATTTATCAAAATTCATGGGTGGATTTCCATTGTTCAAAACTCTTTCGATACCATATCTTTCCAACATCATAGATTTTCTCTTATATACTACTATTAATAATTTTTTACAACACATAAATAATAATAATTAATTTCAGCCAGCGTTGTTCATCATATTGATGAAACCAACCAACTCAAATCGAGTTAGTCGATATCCTAGTTTTTTTGGCCAGCTTGGGTTCAACAATTTCCCATCATGACCATGTTAAATCAGTTTCACTTTAGGCAATTGTAAATTGACCAAAACTGAACAACCCAACCATCAATATATATATTTATATTTTATATTTTTAATATAGTTTTTTAATAAGTGGGAAAATTCCCATATTTCTAAGTCTAAAATATTTTAAATCATGAATTTAATTTTCAAATTTATTTTTTAAGTTTGAATCTTTTGAACCGACTAACCAAACCGAGAATCAATTCAAACTGTACAACTCGAGTTGGACGGATTTCACTAATGGTTAGTTGGTTTCGGGGTAGGGGCGCAAATGGATCAGATCATCGCCTGATCCTATATTATTGGATTTAGATAGCCCCATTTTCGAATCTTTTGATCCGATCAGAAATTGGATCAAATTGTAATCACCTGGCCCTTATTTGATTCGATAAGATTTGATTTGATATATATAAAACACATAGATATGTTACTTATTTACTCATTTATAAATATATTATTTATATTAAATTTTTGTAAATTTGTTATATTATTTAGTTTTTATAAAAACATTAATATATATGATGAAAATAGTTGAAAAGCTACATGTAGTTTTTGTTATATTTGGTAAGTTTTTGTTCGGTTGGCTAAACAACCAATAACTGAATTGAACCAACCTGTGAACACTCCTAGCTTTAGCTAAATTCTTAGTCTATTCTCTAATAAATAAAAATAGTTTAATCTCCATTAATTATTGAAAATTTATAGCGAAAATACACAACTATTGAAAATATACTGGTAAGAAAAGTACAATATTTACTAAAAAGTTGTATTAGATTAGTCATAAATAGAGTAATCTTAAATAATAGTTTAATCACTAATAAATATTAATCAATAAATTATAACAAAACTACACTAAATACAGTAAGTACAATAAGTTAAATGTAAAAAGTTAAATAACAGTAATTTAATCTCCCATAATTATTGAAAATTTTCTATTAAATAAAAAACAAAAATAAATTTATACATAATTATTGAAAATATATTTATCACAAAAAACAATAAATAATTACTTGAAATATAGAAAATATTGATTTTAGTATATATAGATATACAATAAATATAGATTAAGATTTTAAATTTATTATTAATAAAATTTAAAATTTTAAGTTACTTTCTATAATTATTAATTGATATAAGTGAAATTAGTTATTTACAATACTATTTAGTTATTTAAATAATATCATTATTTAAATTTTAAAATATTAATTATTTATTTAATTTAATAATCCACAAAATTATATTTTATACCATTATTACATAATTTCGTTATTAATTTTTTAAAATATTAAATTATTATTAATTTGAATATTATGTTTTAAATAATTTTCTAGTGTTAAGAAGTTTTTAAAATTTATTACATAATTTCGTTATTTTAACTATTTAAAATCTAGTTATGTTAAATATTTTGTTAGTGAAAATATCTACTTATTTAAATAATATATAAAATGTTTACAAATTTTCATTATTTTAAAGTTATTACATAATATTAAATATCTTGTTATATAATTATTTAGCTATTTTTGATATTTAGTTATTAAAACATTTAAACAATATTTTATTTTTTATGTTAATATTTATTTAAATTGAATAATTCAGAAAACAATAATTTATATTGTTAGTACATAATTTATTTGAATAAAATTTAAATTGAATCATCCAGAAATCAATAATTTTGTAAAATATAAAATTATTAATAATATGAATAGTATTAAATATAGTATAACTATTTTTTGTGTTTTTAATAATTTTTTTAAAGTTATTATATGGGGGAGAGGATATATAGGATTAGAGATAATTTAGGAGAAAGTGAGGGATAGTGGGGGAGGTAGTTTAGGAGAGGATAAAGAGAGAGCATAACTACTTTTTGTGTTTTCAATAAATATTTTAAAGTTATTATATAATTTTGTGAGAATATTAAATACTTAAAAAATTTAATTCAAACTTTCTTTAGATATTTATAGATAAAAGTGGGGGAGAGGATATATAGGCTTAGAGATAATTTAGGAGAAAAATCTCTATTAAAATAGAGATAATTTAGGAGAAAGTGAGTGATAGTGGGAGAGGAAATTTAGTAGAAATTTTAGGAGATGATACTATTTAGGTTATTGGGAACATGTGGGAGAGAGAGAGAGAGGTTAGGTAATTTTTATGGGGAAGGAGAGCATCTCATTTATTGTTTAAAAAATGACATGGAATAAAAAATTGAAAATTAAAAAACAGGAGACAAATTATTCACTATTGTGTTTTAGTATATACTAGCGGGGACCTGCGCGATGCACAAGATTTGTTAAGTTAAAGATAAACAACAAAAACATATAAGAGTTCAATTGCTTTAATAATGATTAATAATCATTTATATTTTATATATTACTTTTAATAATTTTTATGATATAAAAATAACAATAATTAATTTTATATTGGGTTGTTTATCAAACTTAGGGATGAAAAWTTTTCCCATTTCCTCAATCCCCGTGGGGATCTGCCCCAAATTGGGCGGGGATGGGGATGATTTCATTCCCGTTGGTTCCACGTGGACCCTGATCCTCACTAATATATGTGTATATATATGAAAACATTTATATTTGTATATATACACACATACGTCTATATGCTAATATTTTAAAAAATATGGTTAAATATGTATGAATCTTTTCTAATAGGATTGTAAATTTTAATTATTTTATTTTATTTTATTTTTTTAAATAAAATAAAAACAAAAACATAATGGTTGACATTATAAAGAATCACATGGGGTGGGGATCCTCGTTGAGACAGGGATGGGGATAACATTGTCCCCATTAGCGAGGATGGGGACGTGGACGTGGATGAGGATTTTCATGGGGACGGGGATGGGGAGAGGCTCCTTGTCCCCGCCCTTACCTGTCGCCATTCTGAATCAAACTAATGAAATTAACCAACTCGATTTCTAGTATTTCTAATCGGCTTTGGTTCAACAATTTTCCAACCCGATTGGATTGGATCAGTTTCGCTTTGGCCATTTGTAAATTGACTAAAATAGAATGATCCAACCATATATATATATATATATATTAATATTTTATATTTTAAATATTTTTAATACGAAAAGTGGGAAAATTCCAATATTTCTTAGGCTAAATAGTTTATATCATAAATTTATTTTTTTAATAATGCCATTGTAATTTTTTAAAATTTAAACTTAATTTTTAAATTTGATTTTTAAGTTTAAATCTTTTGAATTGACCGGCCAAACCGAAAATAGACCCATACCGATATAACCTGAGTGACCAACCCCCCAACATGACCAGGTTGATTTGGTTAGCTAACTACAACTAAGGGTATGTTTGGTTCGCAGGAATGGAGACCCGGAATCGGAATCGGAATCCAACTATTTGGTTGAGTGTAATCGGAATTAGATTCCCACTCTGGGCAGAATGGCATTCCCCCATCTAAGGGGAATCCCACCCCCTCGGAATCGGATTCCCATTCCAGCCGATTAAACAAAGAAAAATGAAAATGACAAAAAAAACTTCAAACCCCCGATTCCAAGTTTCCAACCCTCTTTTTCATCTCTTGTCACTCCCTCCTTCAAACCCTTCAACAATTCAGCAGTTGCATTCTAAATCCGACCTGAACTACTTCGACCAGGTAAGTGATCATCGATCTCCCTCCCTCCCTCCATCCCTCCCTCCTACTCTTCTTTTGTGAAATGAAAAAGGTGGGCATTACTTCCATTTTTGTGTCTCTGAGTTAAGCATGGAATTGAGCTTTCATGGCGACAATAGCAAGAGGGTGCGAAGGAAGAGCAGGTGGGAAATTTTGAAAGAAGTCGTTTTGGAGAATCACATCAAACGCCTTAAGATAGGCCGGTGAGGTTATTATTTTCAATCCAGCTTTYAGAGAACCACAACTTCCTACTAAAGCATGTTGATCTAGCTTTGAGGATTATAACAAAAATTGCGCATTTATTCTTTTCGTCTATGTTCCGTAAGGGTCTTCCTTCTCCGCCGCCCGTTTCTGGTTTGATTTGTTCCTCATTTATTTGATATGTTTTTTATTAATGGCGTCGCTCTAGTGAAAAGATTTTTGAGACAAGTACTATTATTTGGGTAGATAGGACAAGAAGTAACCACATCTAGCCTCATATAAAAAAAATATAATAAATCCCTATTTTCTTATTAGATTAATGTGGGAGATTCTACATCTCAAAGATAACCAGCCAAAACGAGCAAACGAGCAAAGGGTTTTACAGATTTTTTACTTCATTATATGTTTTTTATTAAGGGTAAAATTGGAAATCATGGTTGATTCCAGTTCCAGCCTCTTCATGAACCAAACAACATCAATCGAATCTGATTCTGATTCTTGTCTGAACCAAACAGGTAGGGGGAATAAACCATTTTGATTTCGGTCACGAACCAAATGGATCATAAACTGAACCAACCCGTGAATAATAGTTTAATCTCCAATAATTATTGAAAATTTTCTATTATTAAAAATATATTTATCACAAAAAACAATAAATAATTACTAAAGTACAATAAATATTAATTTTAGTATAGATAAATATATAATAAATAAAGATTAATTTTTAAAATTATTAATAAATAATAACGTTTTAAGGTTATTTTCTAGAATAATTAATTGGTATAAATGATATTAGTTATTTACAATATTATTTATTTATTGAAGTAATATCATTATTCAAATTTTAAAATATTAATTACTTGTTGAATTTAATAATACATACAATTATTGTACTACTATTAATACATAAATTTGTTATCTTAACATTTAAAATCAAGTTCTGTTAAATATTTCATTATTTAAAATATGTAGCTAWCTAACTAAATATTTAAAATATTAATCTATTTATTATAATTGAAAGGTATTCAATAACACTTAAAATATATTATTAATTTATTTAAAATATAAATGTTAATATTTTTTATTTAATATACTTAGTCATTGAAATATTTAAATAATATTTCATTTTTAATGTTAGATTTTTATTATTTGAATAATATTTTGATTGAATAATCAAGAAAGTCATAGTTTATATTGTTTGTACATAATTTTGTAATGAATTTTGTAAAAATATATAATTATTACTAATATGAGTATTATTAAATTGATTATTATTATCTTTTTGTCTTTTTAATAAATATTTAAAAGTTATTATAGAATTTTGTTAGAATATTTAAATAATTCTTAATTTTTTTTAATTCAAAATTTCTTTTGATAGATGTAGATAAAAAGTGGGTGAGATGATAAATAATAATTAGAGATAATTTATGAGGGAAACTCCTTATGAAATTAGAGATAACTTAGGAGAAAGTTGGGGATAGTGGGGGCGGGGTTATTTAGGAGAAATGGGAAAGTAGAGTTTCTAATTGGTAGTTTTGAAAATGATATGGATTAAAAGTGGGAAAATTTCCATATTCCTTATTATAAATATTTTATAGTAATTTTAAAATTTTTAATTTATTTTTTAATAATACCATTGTAATTTTTAAAATTAATTTTTAAGTTTAAATATTTTGACCCAACCAACCAAACCGAAAATTGACCCAAACCATGGTTTTGGATGACCAATTCCCATCCCAACAAAGTCAGTTTAGTTGGCCAAACAACCTACAACTGAATTGAACCAACCCGTGAACACTCCTAATTTTTGCTAAACTAATAGTTTAGTCTCTAATAAATAACAATAGTTTAATCTCCAATAATTATTGAAAATTTTCTATTAAATAACAAAACCAAAATAGATTTATACATAATTATTGAAAATATATTTATCAGAAAAAATCAAATAAATATTAATTTTAGTGTATATAAATATAGATTAAGATTTTAAAATTATTATTAATAAACATCAATTTTTTGAAAGGTATTTTCTAGAATTATTAATTGATATAAGTGAAATAATGTTTTGATTATTAGTACATTAATAATTGCAATTACTATTATATTTTCTAGTATCTTTTAAAAACTTGTTTGAATGTTATTGCCTTTTTTTTTAATTTGAAAGCTTTAATACCTACAAATTATTTAAATCTATTTTCTTTATTTCAATAATATTTAAAAATTTTAAATTATTTATATTTTACATTATTATTATCAAATATTATTAAACCTATCATAGTTGTTTTTTGTGTTTTGATAAAATTTTCAAGGTTATTATGTAATTTCTTTATTTAATCTATTTTATTTATTTTTAAATAATATTTAAAATTAGTTATTTACAATAGTATTTATCTATTTAAATAATATCATTATGTATTTATTTCAATATTAGTGATTTATTGAATTTCATAATCCATAAAATTATAAGTTATACTATTGTTACATAATTTTATAAAATATAAAATATTATTAATTTAAATATTTTGAAATCTATTATAATGATTTCCTACTTTTAATAAAACTTTTTGGTTTATTACATAATTTTGTTAATTTAAATATTTAAAGTTGAGTTATTTTAAATAGTTTGTTATTTAAAATATTTAGTTATTTAATGGTTGGTCAGTTTCGAGTGACCAACTCCCTAATCGAACCAGATCTGTTTGGCTAGCCAAACAATCCCTAACCAAACTAAATTGATTAGTAAACTTCAAATTATATCTAAATAAATAGAATAATCTTTAACAAATAACAATAGTTTAATCTTCAATAATTATTGAAAAGTTATAGCAAAAATATACCATTCCTGAATATATGTTTATAACAAAAATACAATAAATAAGTAATAAAAAGCTTTAATACCTATAAGTTAATTAATCTACTTCCACTATTTCAATAATATTTATTTATTTATTTTTATATTCTCATTAAAGTTACTATAGAATTTTGTTATTTAATCTTTTTGTTTTTTAAAACATGTTTAAATTATGATTTAGTATTCAATTTTGTATATTGAAAACATTTAAAATYTATTTAAATATAGTATTAAAACATAAATAATAACTTGCCCCACCTTGAACGGGGCATGTTTTCTCGAATCTTAAATAGGAATGGGGAAGAGAGAGGGTGGGGATGGGAAAAATATTTTTGCTCCAAATCAGGGATAGGGAAGTGACAGGGTTTGCATATAATTCCCCAAACCCAATGGTAAATTAGTAAACTCTTAGGATCCCAAAACTCCATTTATAAAATACCCCCAAATTGTTACAATTCAATTCCTAAAATACCCCACATTCTCATCATCCCATTTGTAAAATATCCACAAATTAGATCATTTTTAGGTGGATGCCTCAGGTGAGGAAAATTTGGAGTTATCCCATCCCCAACGGGGAATGGGTGCCTCGCCTTCAACCCACCCTACCACCGGGGAGGGTACGGGGATGGGGTAGACTATCTTAACTATAGGGACGATGGACATGGAGGGGTGCCACATCCCTTGCATCGCATGGGCCCTGCTAGTTATAATTACTTTTGTGCTTTTAATAAATTTTTTAATGTTATAACATAATTTTGTTATTTAATTTATTTTTTGTTTTTGAAATAATATATAAGATATAATTTCGTTATTAATATTTTGATATTTTAAGTATTTAAAAATTAGTTATTTATAATATTATTTAATTGTTTAAATAATACCATTATTTAAAATTTTAGAATACTATATATTTATTAAGTTTAATAGTCCATGAAATTATAATTTATACTATTATTACATAATTTCGTTATTAATTTTGTAAGATATAAAGTTATTATTAATTTAAACRTTATGAAATCTATTATAATTATTATTCTACTCTTTGAGTTTTTTTTTAATTTATTACAATTTTTGGTTATTTCAACTATTTAAAACTTAGTTATTTTAAATATTTAAGTAATATGTAAAATATTTAATATTTTTTGTTACTTAAATTTTATTTATTTAAAGTTATTATGTAATTTAAATATCTTGTTATTATTTAGATATTTTTAATATTTTGTTATTTAAATAATKTATATTTATATTTTTGAATTTCATTTAGTTATGGAATTTTAATCATCCATCAAATTATAATTTATATTTTTATTATATAATTTTGTTATTAATATTATTTATGATATTATATATCTATTGTATCAGACAAAAGTAAGTATGATAGTTGATAAATAATAATTATTTTTACACAGAAATATAACAAAAGAATGCATAAAATTTTAATTATCATTTAACATAATGTAAATCATGTGCATTTTGCTTGAAAAGTGAATATAACCCCTCCCCCCAATATGGGGAAATTTTAGTTGTGTGGAAGCATTATCCTTTGCACAACATTTAGGTATTAGTAAGTGTGCATGTGTGTTGCGCATGCCAATTTTAGAGGAGGAGAATGGTGATGATAGTAATAAAATGATTTCAAATTTTCAACATTTTATTTCTATATATAATTGCATTTACTATTGTTTAATATAATGAATATATGGTATTAGAGATGTGTTCAAATTATTTCTACAAAATTTATTAATTTTTATAAGTTTTTTGTATTATTATCTTTTTTCTAATTTTTATTTTTAAATTATGACATCAATGGTTAACTATTGGCCATGAAAATGAGACTAACTTCATTTTGGGCTTGTTTTGAATTTTGTATTTCATTGCTATGATCAATAAAATAAAGCTATATAGCATGATGCCTCTCCCTAATCCAGAGATTCCATCGGTGTAGAGGATGCCGCTTCTTCTCTCCCAAGGTGTTTCCGTTGTCGTTGTTGTGACTATGTTCTTTATGGAGAGAAATGAGGAGATTTGGACAAGATTATTTGATGATTTGGGCAGGGATTCTCGGGTGGTATACACTATTCGGACTTGAATCCGAGTAACAATGGTTGTGTGGACGTGAAGGACACTGTTGCAGAGGTTTTTTTTTTTTCCTTTGTACGTCGGTGCCGGTGTCAGATATTACCAACAATAGGTCGATCCCTATTGTGTTGATGTCGGTGATGAGTTCAACGGTAGAACTAGTCTATGCCTGAGAATAGAGTTAGCATCATTTGCCTAAACTGAAAATGGCATTTTAAGTAGAGCCCAAACGGGCTGCACCAAGATCAAGGAAGAAAGAACAAAGACTCCAACTCTTCAACTGTCAAAGAATTGAAATTGTTACAACTTTGTACCACATGAATTAGGGGAATTTCGATCTTCAAATTCCCATGATCCAAAAGGCTTCTATCAATTTTACAAGCGAGGATATTGCTTTTAGCTGTTCACGTTCTAATCATTGATTGAGCGTGAGAAAATTTTCGTTCACACAAGGTTGGACGTTACTTGCTTCTCATAATTGCAAGTTTTAATTACGGTTTCAGATCATGTCTGTGACAAGCTACAAGTACAAGTTCGGGTTATGTTCGTGACAAGAGAATCAGAGGGTTTTCTTTGCCAAAAAAAAAAAAAGAATTTGTATCCCACTAAAATTTTCTGCAAAAAATAAAAAATAAATTTCTTCAATTTGTCTTCACTAATTTTTGTGCTCCAAATTTAGCGTGAAATTTGTGTCGACAATCACATGTGAACAGTTTATGATAGAATGTTAACGGTAGGGGAAATTTTAGGTAGTTTGTCAGAAATAGTAGGGGTAGCATTAGTCAATTTTCAAACAGTAAAGGTACACTTAGTCAATTAGCTAAAACAAAAATGATAGTTTCAGAAATTTATGCTTTTAAATTTTGTATTTCATTTCCAACATCAATAAAAACAATTATTATTTACTATACATACATTTATTTAATATGATTAATATAAAATATTAGATATGTGCTTAATATTTTCATAAGTTTTAATCTTTTTTATATTTGTTTTAAAAGTTTTATTATTTAACAATGACATCATAGGCTGATCCAATCGATTTGGATGGTCAAATTACTTACCACCACAATGGAAGAATGGTGTCATTTTTGGGTTAGTTTTAGACATGGATTTTATATTGCTAAAAGTATTGAAAAAATAATAATTATTAGTGAAAAAAATTAATACCTTAAATAATAGTTAAAATTAATTTATTTGTTGTAAAATAATAATAAAATTTATTAGTGAAAAAAATAATTTAAATATACGATTTAATGAAAGAGAATTAATACCTTAAATAATAGTTAAAATTAATTTTATGTGCATAATAGTAAAGAAAGATATAGATTTGTTTAGACTTGGCAATTGGGTTGGGTGGGTCGGGTTCGGGTTCGAGTTAGGTCAAGGTACTTCGGGTCAGGTCGGGTTGAATTTTGAATTGGGTTGTCAAATGCTAAACCCTAACCCTAAATGTTCGGGTTAGGGTTAGGGTTGACCCATGGGTCAATTCACAACATCCCCAAAAATAATTGAAATTTAAAAAATAAAGAAAAATTACATGAAAAATGTCAAAATTAAAAGAATTAACCTTGAAATTCCAAATATGAAATAAAAAACATAAACATTTAACAATTTAAAGAGTACAGACTAAATATAAAAAATTAAAGAATGAAAACTTCTAACAATGTATAAATAATCCCAATTAAATTTGACAATTGGATTAACGGGTTGACCTATGACCCGACCCAGTGACCCTAACCCTACTTTTTCGACTTGGGTTCGCAGGTTGGGTTTTTGCCAGGTCTAGATTTGATTGGTGAAAGATTTTACTCGGGTAATGTCTTTTCCCATAGATTTTTCTTACCTTTCCCGTATCATAATGGAAAATTGAGTTTGATTTTAAAAGTAAAAATATCCGACCTGCCGGATTCGAACCAGCGACCTAAGGATTTCTGTTTTCAAACTACAGTCCTCCGCTCTACCAACTGAGCTAAGGTCGGATTTTACTAAGAAGTCATTGTTTTATTATATTAACGCTTTTAATCTAAGGTTCCTACAATCCGATCAACTAGGCATCAATGTTTTCGAAGCATCGTTGACCTCGACAGTATCGTTAGGACCGAAAACCGGTCACTCGAACACTTCCGGTTTACCCCAAATCGTCATTTAGCCCAAAACCGTTGAAATGGTAAAAAAATCGTTGACCTGAACAATTGAATAATCGACTCGTTCGACCCGGGCAACGATTAGTGGTTCAACATTTATATTTATTTTGATTTATTATTTTGTTTTAAAATAAAAACAAAAAACAAAAAAGAAAACGACAAACCTCTCCTAACTAAACATTTGATGACTCCTCTAGTCCTCCCTGTAAGGTTTTGTTTTGCCAAAACCCAACATCTTCACAAGCTTCACCGAAGAAGACGACGGCAAAACACCGACACCTACATTCCTGAAGTCTGACCAACTATCTGCCGACGACCAAGATTTGTAGCAGGAGTCGGCGAACAAGGTGGAAGACTATTTCCTTTGTTTCCGAACATCTCTAATATCTTGAAATGAAAAGCATCTCTTGAAGGGAACAACGACGACCATTGTGGACATCCAACCTTTATGGAATGGCAACGGAGCAGGGTGGGGACGGGTAGCCTCTCCCCATCCCCATCCCCGTCCCTGCTAATGGGGACAAGGCTATTCATATCTTAGTTCCCACGGGGATCCCCATTCCTAGTGATTTTTTATAACGTTAATAATTTTTTTTTTTAAATAAAAATAAAATAATTAAAATTTACAATTATATTAGAAAAGATTCAAATATATTCAACCATATTTTTAAAAATATTAATATGTAGATGTATGTGTACATATATACATATATAACATGTGCATACATATATACATATATATTAGTGGGGATCCTACGGGGCGGGCGGGGATTGGGGTCCCCGCAAGGCGGGGAGTGCTCTCCCTGTCCCCACCCCATCCCTGCTAACGGGGATGAAAATTTCCCTATCCCCATCCCCGCAGGGGGAAAATCATGCGGCGGATCCCTATAGGGATTGAAGAAATGGGAAAAATTGCCATCCCTACAACCTCCAACAACCAATCTTAGTTGCGACTGCCAGCGACCACTCTGGAAGGAGTAGAGTAGCGACTATAAGGTAAAAAACTTGTACGAGATTGTGTTTTTTTTTTCTCTGATTTGATCATAATATCTGCACATTAAGCCATTAATTCATTCCCCTTTTTTTCTTTTTTGCAATACTATGACTTCTTGCATCAGGAACCACCATTTGCACCGGCAACCATTCCATTAGAGTTGAGAACCACTGCAGAATCACATCAATTGTTTTCAAATATTGCTTTGAAGCTTAAATTGGTATATCACCATGTTTTTTTGAAGCTTAAAGCTTTAAACTTTGGATTTATTAGGAGTGTAAGTCGGGCGGGTTGGGCCGGGTTTATGGTCAACCTAGATCTGACCCTAAAATTTGGTTTTAAGGCCCAAGCCTGAGGTCGAGCCCAATTTTCCCAACCCGAGCCTAGCTCGTCCTGTAATTTGATGCACTCGGGTTGGTCAATGAATCCGCTCTAAAATTATACATATATAAATGTATTTATGCATATATTTATGTATGTAATTATGTATGCAAAATATCTATATCTATGTATATATATGTAAATATGAATGCAACATTTACATATATACACATATATATATGTATAATGTATATAATTGGGCAGGGCTTGGGCCAGGTTTGGGCTACCTAAGGGCTAGGCCCAAAAAAAAATAGAAAAACCTGACTTCTTGGTACCAAGGCCAGCCCGTATAAAATTCTGGGTTGGGCCGGTTAGGGCTCGGTCTGGGCCCGCAGAAGTTGCACCCCTAGGATTTATATCATGCCTCTTGCTTTGTTCGTATGTGTGAATCAATTAATCTTATTGTGGCTCTTTAGCTGGTTTTTTGAATGCTCAAGAACATAAAATAGTTTTTTGAAAAATTAGAAACTAGAAAGTTAGAATTGAAATTCATTCTCTTAGAAACTAGAAAGTTAGAATTGAAATCCATTCTCTTAATCTCTTCGAGTAGTTACTTTCAAAAAGACAAAAGTGTTGAAAACTTGAAATGCTCAATGTAGTTTTTTTATTTCAATTTATTTTATTAATACAGAAACATATATACTTCAGACTGATTTCATTTGATTTGTCTGATAGTATATATTTCAGCATATTAAGACAAAAGTGTTAAATTGTTTAATAATGTATTTCAGCTTAATTTTTGGTTGTTTATCTGATTTCAATTTAATTTTTGACAGTATATATATTTCACCACTAATATTTTTTCCTCCCAAGTGCTGCTCCAAACATTAGATATCTGTATGACTGAATTGTTCTCATACAAACTGGAGGAAAAATATTTGTATTTTTTTGTAATTTTCTGTGTTTTTTTTGTAATTTTTGGAATTTGTTCTATAATTTTTTGGATTTTTCTGTATTTTATTATTTTTATATTTAGGTATTTTTTATTTTTCATATGATGTTCTTTTTTCCTGTATTTTTCTGTGTATTTTCAGTATTTTATTTAATCTTTATTGTAGTTATTATATATATATATATATATATWTTTTGTTTTTTAATTTATTTATGATGTCACGGGTTGAACAATTCGACCCTGATGGTTGAACTGCCGAACGAAAAACAGCAGCCAAAACGATTCTATTTCTGGATCGATTTTTAAAACCTTATTTTTCACTACATCCAGAGAATCCAAAGAGTTAAAATTGAAATCCCATTTAATTTCGCTTTCAACTTCCAGATGAATCATACGGCATCAATTAAAATACGATTCCAATTCCCGTTTAATCCAAAGTCCAAAAGGCAAAGGAATAGGCCGTTCCAATTCCGATTTCAGTCAGGGAGATCAATTCCAATTTTGATTCTGACCAGAAACGAAATGGACCCTAAGGTCTCGCCATGCAAAATTAAAGGAGATACATCATTTCATAAAAGCATCCAAAGTAAATCCAAAGCCACGGAGGTTCCGCTCCTTAGGCTCAGTTTGGAAGGAGAACAAATAGTGTGCAAAATCTTGTATTCTGTATGTACTTGCACAGTACATATTTGTATTTATACTCCTACCAAATTGAGCCTTAATGGTTGTTAGGGTACAAATTGGGTTGGTCCAGTTAGTATTTTGTAATGCATTGGATTTAGGCTTTCGGGTCGGGCCATTCAAGTTTTGGCGAAAATCTAACCCGAACCATATAAATTGCACCTGGATACACTTATTTAATAATTTTATCAGCTAAGAAAAGCAGTAAGCCATTAAATTGAGCAATTTCAGCAGTTATGAAAAGTCGTCCACATCTCTATGAGACTAATTAATAGGTTTTGGATTGAATCTTAAGTCATATATTATGAATAAATTGGCATTATTCAAATCAAATTGGCTAATGATATTACATGGGCAATTACCATATCACAAACAAAGTAGCTTGAGCTAGTTGAGTAGTGACTTTAGCATCCAAACCAACTTCATTTTAAACTTAAACATATTAAACATTATCCTAATGGGTTTTATTGGATCATTTGATTTATATCCGATTCAATTATAACCATCTCGATTCTCTTTTCTTCTGAAAGAGGCTGAAGGCCAAATTAAATTCATAAATCAATCTCGAGATACAGACTCGATATACGATAATCAAGATCAATGGTTATAGCAAATCTTGCTTGAGTATGGGCAGCCGTATTACAATTTCTATACACAAAGCAAATCAAGAATTAGTGCCCGTTTGGGAGGGTTTTCGGGACTCAGCTTCTAGCGTTCCAAACTGGTCCCCACACAGGAATGTCAGAAGCTGTGTTTGGTGAAAATCCAGAAAGCTCCTCATTGTGTTCAGAACACCAAAAACGCTATTGAAATAAGAGGCTACTCCAGGTAGTTTTTCTTGAACACAGGTGCTTAACAACTACGGCTGAATCACCTCACCTCGCCTCTAATGCTCAAACAGACTCTTAATTAAACCGAAAGAGCCTACTGTCAGCAACCTAAGTAGATACAAGACACAGAGGGGAGGTGTGTCTCTGACCACAACACATTGCAATTCAGATCCCCTACCCACATGACATTATAGATCTACATTGGGAACATCTCCCCATGAATGGTAAGATGCAAATATGGGAGATATTCTCAATGTATAACTGTAGTGAGGTGTGGATAGGAGATCCTAACTGAACACATGGCTAGTCACATTCATTGAGCCTCACAGATATGCTGGCCAGGTTTACCCAATTGGGTGTTAAAAAGCCATTAGGAACATCTCTTGTACTTTATTTTGTGTTCCGAAACGATGCAAATAAGTGTGAATACAAATATGTAGAGTGTAAAATGGTCCATATAAATTGTAAAATTGGGTTAGTTTTACACTGACAAATTTATCTTCTTACCAAACAGACTTTTAGATGTAATAGATGAAAACTCGAATTCCATCAAAGCATATGTCTTTTTTTTATCAAAAATCCACTTGAATGCAAATTTATTTATTTTTTTATTGATGTATTTTTACATCTTATTATCAATGTAAATATGCATTGAAAATGTGTTTCGTATCATTTATAAATACATAAATATAATAATGTTTCCCAATACGGACAAAAATAAACCAGTGTGCAAATTTAGCCTTATATCGTTGATATTATCAATATGTGTTGTGGTTAATGAACTCCAAAACATCATCTTGATATAGGGCAGAAAACACAAAGACCCTTGCCGAACCCAATAGATTCAGCAACCAAAGGAGGACAGGCCCTACAAGGTTTGCAGCCACACTTCAATTACACACCCCAGACAAATTCTATGAGATTCCCACAAGCAATAAAACTGAAAAAAAAAAAGAATAATCCTATCTGAAATATCGATAAGGAAACTCTTCTCTCCCCACTCCGAAACACCCACAAAAGCCCAAAATAAGAACTCGCTAGTCTATTACAAATATGATTTTGATTTATTCCTTCATTAGGTTGCATTTGGCATATTTTATTTTAACGATTTATATCCTTTTTTATATTAAAATGTGTTTATAATACTGAATTTTTTAATTATAAAAAAAGAAGATAAATCCTTAAAATAAGGAATGTCAAATGCAGCATTAGGGTCTCACTGAATTGAAAATCCGATTCAACGGTATTTAGCAATTTTGATGGTTAGGAAGTTGAATAGCAATTAATCTGTTAAAATCAGTGTAGACTACTTCATTTAATGGTCCGGCCATCAAAGCCATAAGCGTTTATCCATACTGACCTCAGACAATGGTCCCGTGACCCATCCAATGCTCGGTCTCAATCCTGCAATATTTGGCATTTTATCAGCCCTAAAGCTCTCGTGTGGTTTTTCTGCTGCCACGACCATATTAACGATGGCCTTCAATTGCAGGGGTAAGGATATCTTTTTGTCATTAATGGGTAGATGTTCTAATGTGAAACCGTAAGTGTTTGTCGGGAGCAAATATGAATTTTTATTGAAAATGTTAAGGTGTCCAGATCTCCTACGAGAGTTCTACCCATGTTTATTACAATCACACATGGAGAACATCTCATCCTCTGCATAATAAGGAAGATGTTTCCAATTCACAGGAGATAGTGTATTGTGAATAAATTTTCAGGGAGTGATTTCTTACATTTCAGAATATGAAAAGCCCAAATATTATATTTGAAATCTGATTGGGAGGGCTTCTGCATTGAAGGCTAGGTGTTTTGGAAAAACTACATGAAGTAACTTTTTTTTAGCTGCTTTTCTTGTGTTCAAAACACAATAATCAGTTTCCTGATTTTTTACCAAACACAGTTTCTGGTGTTCTTATGTGAGCTCAGTCCAGTTCTTCCAAATGGGAACTTGGAGAAAATTCATAAAGCCAACAGTGATTTTTGTTGGAATCCACCTAACTCTCCCATAGAGTTAGGTTGTGTTTGGTACCATTGTTGCTTCTATTGGGAAAACGTGTTAGGTTGGATAACACAAATTTTATGAGAATATATATTTTTTCTACCACAAATGCTTTAAAGGGGTGTTCTATAGCATAGATGAGAAATTGGGTAGTATGTTTTCATTCACACCATGGGTGTAGTGTTGATTTAAACAAACAATGCTCTAACAAGGTAGTTGTTCTACACCGTGGACAAAAATGTGTGGATTAATCCACACCACACCCCCATGGGTGTCGTGCAAGGWGTGGCATATTTCAGTCTGCAGATTGCATTTGATTCCGTGCATTTCAATTACAACATTTGGGATAATCTATGTCATTAATCATTAAAAAACAATATATTATTTTTTGTAATATATACAATAGAAAAATATTGGTAAATTGCTAAGGATTTTAATAGTTAATAAAAATAATATTAGTAATAATTAATAATATTAAATAACAAATAATGATATTAATATTAATTAAAAATGAGTAGTAATATTAATGATAATTGATAATATTAACAATAATTTTAATAATATTTAACAAAAATTAATAATATCAATAACAATTAATATTAATAAAAGTAATATTTGAAACTTAATAATTAAAAAAATAATATTAATATTAATTAATAAACATGAGTAGTGATGAGGGCGGATTTGGCCTCCAATGATATTGTGACACATGGCACCTCAGAACAATTAGGTGACACCCGGAACCACTTTTGCAACAACTTGCCTTAGCCAAGTTGATGGTGTTCCACCTGGCGGTCTGGCACAGTCGTGACCTGGCGGCTTGGCCCTGGCGCGAGCTGGCAGTCTGGCACAAGCGCAAGCTGGCAGCCTGGCACTAGCGCGACCTAGCGGCTTGGCCCTGGCACTAGAACAACCTAGCGGCCTAGCCCTGGCACAAGCTGGCAGCCTGGCACAGGCGCGACCTAGCGGCCTAGCACAGGCACCGACCTGGCGGCCTGGCATAGGCGCGACCTGGCAACTTGCAAGACGTGCTCGCCGACGAATTCGGCATGCATATCCAAACACTCCCACAATCCTTGGAAGTTGGCCCACGTGCTTAACGATCCGGAGGGTGGTCAACGTGCATGGCGGTTACCTCAGGGAATCTCGAACCACTTAGACGACTTCTCAGAAATCTCGGATATGGTGCGTGAAGCTCACGCCAAACAATGCTTATATAAGGGCACCAACCCCAATGACATGGGGACAAGCAAGCAAGTAAGCATATTCTATCTCTCATACTTTGCGATTTTTAGCTCGTAGTCTACTATGACAATACTAACTTAAGCATCAGAGCAACCTCGCCGGGTTAGCCACCCCGGGTCCTTTGACATTTGGTTCCTTGCAGGTCTCTAAAGAGCAACGAAACTCATCAATCCAGCTCGGCACCTGGCTAGCCAGGCACCTCACAGCCATTTCAGCACCTGGTCAACCCGCCACCTCACAGGCAGCTCGACACCTTATAGGCAGCTCAACACTATAGCTAGCTTGCCACCTAGCCTACCCAACTCGATTCCGCTCGGCAGCCAAAGTTCTCCACTTCGGCCTGAGTCATCGGCCACTTGAAAGCAGACCAAATGACGAGGTACTTAGCCAAAAAATTGATACATCAATAAAAATCGATTCATCAAGTAACAATGGCGAGTGGTTCAAATAGAGAAGAGTAATATAGCATGAGAATAAACAAAGGATGAATACTTACTAGTTACCATTAACGATCCAATGCAGCATTGGTTAGAGGAGGAAGAGTCGCAAGTAGTTCAAACTAGGTTTGCTAGTAATACCCGAAAATCCAAGGCCTGATCTAACATCCGATCCGATTATCTCATATTCAAATGATGTATTTATGTAATCGGATTGGATTAGGATGTTACAGTCTACATCTGATTAATAATTGAATTGGATTCAGATTTGACCCCATTCGATCCGATTAAAATATGAAACCGATTATTATAAATATTTATTAATTTTAATATATAAATTTTATATAATTGTATTTAAAATTATAAAAATATATTCTATATATTATATTATATATGAATTTATATATAATAATTTAGTATGTTATATTTATATTAATTTATTATATATAAAAGTTGAAAAATAAATAAATTTTATTTTTCTGGTATATTAGAAAATTTATAGTGGAGTCAAATTAAATCCGGATCTGATCCGAGTCTGTTAGGATTTGAATTCGAATCCAAGCCAATTGGATTTAAATGTAGGTTATCAATAATCGGATTGAATGTGGGTTTTGTTGCATCCGATCTAAGTCCGATCCWATTACAACCATAATTCAAATAAAGAAGAATAGCAATGACGAGTAGCGTAGAATAGGGGTGCTCACGGTTTGGTTAACCGAACCGTGGGGCTTTTTCTTGGACCAAACCAGTACTACCGATTTTTGGAAAATCGGTAACTGAAAGCAGTCGATTAACTAGTTGACCGGTTCGGTTTGTCGGTTTTTCAGTTTTTTAATTTTTATAATATATTATAAAAATATATAGAAATATATGTATACTGGTCAGTTTGGTTAACCGTTGGTTTTCTATATTGATTAACCAAAACTGAACCAGTACCTTTGGTTTTTTAGAAACACCTAACCGAAACTGAATCGATTGGTTCGATTAACTGATTTTTCGGTTCGGTTTTTCTATTTTTTTTTGCTCACCCCTAGAGAAGAATAACAACGGCGAGCTTACAAAGAAGTGTTGCAACGGTAAGAAGAAAATAAATCTTATACTAGGGTTAAACATCCATGCGAAGTATGGGATCATTATTCCATATGCAAAACGGTGTGGTGTAGATGCTTCCACGAGATAAACCTGTGGGTGAGAAAATGAACTGTGGTATGGACCAATCCACGAGATAGTGTGGATAAATCCACACTACAGCCAATAAAGCGCATGGCATAGTGGTGGTGTGGATTGAAACTGAATAGATCGTGGCCAATCCACACCAACGAATACCACCTAAAACTTTAAATTTGATGTTTTCACTATAAATGCCTGTTGAAATATATTAGCATAGTCTAATAGAAAGGCTAATTAAAGGAAGTGAATTAAATCACTTGATTTTGATTTTCAAGTGCACCGGTCTTATACAAAGATCGAATTGGAAAGAAAATCACAAATTGGAACTTGTCACTAAATGACAGATCGACAAATTTTTAATTATGATTTGATAGATCCCATTTAAAAGGCAACTAGAATTTGATATGGGCTTAATTGATCCAATATAGAAGGAAATAATGGCCGGTTAATGGACTCAATGATACGTGGCCCCAACCCCTTTTGCCAAATGGCACTTGATCCCAAGTGTTGGGATTTTAGTCAAACCACTTGCCTTAATAAGACATATTGGAGTTTAGTAAATTGATCACCGAATCATCAAAATTGATGGGACTCATGTCAATCAACCTTAAATTATGGCCAAATAAATGGCAAGCATGGAAATTCAAGTTTGAATTTATTAGGCGGATTCACTTAACAAGTAAAACAATTCATCTCAGTTACTTTCGTTGCTTTTGATAAAGAAGAAGAAAGAAGAAACAGACTGCACCAAGAAGGGAAGAAGAATCATAGTTTCGGCTCTTCAACCATTGAAGCTTTGTAACCATTACAACTCCGTGCCACATCAGCTGAAGGATTCCGGCCTTTGAGTTGCTGCAATTAAAAGCTTCATCAAATTACTACATCGAAAAAAAAGAAGAAAATTCTCCTATCTTATGCGCATATAATTGATAATTACAAGTTCTTTTTACAACTATAAGTTGTCAAGTTTTTCGGATCGTATTCGTGACAAGCTATAAATACAAGTTCGGGTTGTGTTCATGACAAGAAAATTAGGGTTTTTTTTTTTTTGCCCAAGAAAATAGTTTGTATCCCACTTACATTTCTGCAAAAAAAAAAAAATAAAAGAAAGAAAATTTTGAATTTGTCTGCATTGTTTGTGCTCTAAATTTATGCATAAAATGGTTGAACCATCGGAGCTTCAATGGTTGATTTGTCCCACCGGGCGTGCCATAAATTTGTCAACATAAATTTTGTGCATAAATTTGGAGCATAAAAAAATGTTGACAAATTCAAAGAAATTTAATTATTATTATTATTTTTTTGTAGAAATGTAAATGGAATACAAACTCATTACAATAACTCAAAGGCTGGAATCCTTCAATCGACGTGACACGGAGTTGTAACGGTTTCAAAACTTAAATGGTTGAGGAGCCGAAATTATGATTGTTCTTCCCTTAATCTTGATGCAGCCTGACTCCTTCTTCTTTGTCAAAAGCAACAAAAGTAAAGAAAAGAAATTGAGTAGCCGAAAGGGGAGCCAAAGGAGGGGACTCTCCTTCTACTCTTTAATTTATAGTGTTTTCATTCTTAAATGAATCCACCCAATAAATCCAAATTAATTTGAATTTTCATGCTTGCCATTTATATGGCCATAATTTAAGGTTGATTGACATGTGACCCACCAATTTTGATGATTCGGTGATGAATTTACTAATTCCCAACATGCCTTATTAAGGTAAGTGGGTTTGACTAAAATCCCAACACTTGAGATCAAGGCAAAAGGGGTGGTCGGGGCCACGTATCATTGAGTCCATTAAGCAATCATTATTTCCTTTTATATTGGATCAATTAAGCTCATATCAAATYCTAGTTGTCTTTTAAATGGGATCTACTAAATCATAATTAAAATTTTATCAATCTATCATTTAGTGACAAGTTTCAATTTGTGATTTTCTTTCCGAATTAATCTCTGTATAAGACCGGTGCACTTGGAAATCAAGTGATTAAATCACTTCCTGTAATTTGTCTTTTTATTAGACCCTGCTAGTATCTCTTTGGGCTAATAAGCTAACACACTGGGTCCCACCTAAAAAATCCCTCCTCTTAGTGGACCCAACAACCCCTTTTGATTTTATTTCATGTTGGACTCTACTTAATTTCTTGGGCCAAAAAAATTATATTCTAGCATTCGATACAGTGATGAGATAATTTCTCAAAAATTTGTATTGTTCAACCTAAATGTATGTAGAAATGGCAATGATATTAAACATAATTTTATTTTATTTAATTTATCCATAAATCATCTTAGCATCTCATTGAAAGCTAAAACCAGGGATGATCATGGACCGGGTTGGGCCTAATTTTGGGTCAATATCTTTTATTTTATATATTATATAATATAAGTTATTATATATCATATTATAATATTTATATATACAATATATGATATAATATTAAAATATAGAGAAGATAACATGCATAGTTTCATTAACTTGAGTCCGGATCTGCTCTTCATAGTGCGCGCCTCACGTCAACCTCAAAACATGAGCGATGTTCCGAATACAGGGTGAAGTCGGTGTGAGACGCGCAATATGAGGAACAGATCCCAAAATTCCAATTAACTTGCAATTGCTGATCAGTCAATCCAATCAGGATGCAGCAGCTACTGCTTGCCTCGTGCCTAAACACGTGACGATTCCCCAAATTGACACGCTTTTGCCGGTGAAGGTGAAGAGCTTCGTAATTGCCAAAAGCCTAAAACGACTCATCCACTGCCACGTGTCTGTCATTTCTAATTTTCTTATCCAGTATCTCAGCATTAAAGCCCATTTTCTTTCCCAAATTACGAAGACAACCTTCAGATATGCTTCCTATTCCATTTTAGTAATTCTAGACAAAATCAAGGATGTTTCCAGTACCCACAGATGTGGTGGTAGCTGCCATCATCTACAGACACCCAAGGCTTAATCCGGCCAAATTTGGCGTAATCTCCGCTAAATCGAGTACTTATTACAGCAAAGTTCCCTACTTATTACATACGGCTACGAGGAACTAAGAAACCAGTTCAGTTCGGCATGTGCACCACCAGTCCACCACCAAGTAATACTGTAATACACACACCAAGAAGGCCTCTATCAATGACGATTTAGGGTTTGTTTTGAGCAGAGAAGGGGAAAACGATGAAAGCTTCTCTCAAATTTCGAGAGGATCAAAAGCCCCTTTTCAGGGCAAAAGTTCCTCTTTGTATATTGGGGCTCCCTTTCCAGTCGGGCATCTCGGCCGGCGACTCCAAGGAGCTGTGCTTGAATCTCGGTACTCTCTTCGAATCAGGCCCGTCGCTGAGAATCGCCTATCGTCCCAACGATTCATGGAACCCGTTCAGCCTCGTCCTGAAGACCGGAATAGGAAACTTCGGATCCCCGTTCTCCGCCCCCATGACGATGAGTGCTGAGTTCAATCTCCTTCGCCGTGGTAACCCTAGTTTCTTCATCCAGTTCAAGCCTCAATTCGGCGATTTCTCCATCAAGAAATGCACCAGTTCGCCGATCGTCTTGTCGCAGTCGTCCGTGTTCGCCCCCAAAGTCAATCCGAAAGGAAAGGATATCGACTCGGAAGCAGAAGAGTCTGTTGACGACGGAGAAACTCCGTCAGCGAACGGCGTATACAGGCCTGAAAGCGTATCCTTTTTCGCCGAGAAGGTTAGCGGTTTCTCGCCAGAGGCTCATGATTCCGCCAACGCGATTGACGGCCTGTTTTCAGGAGTGGAGGTTTGCGCGAGAACCATCCTGCCGGTGAGAAACCATGCTATTCTGAAATTCCGGTGGGGCCTCAAGTTTCCGCCGGAGCTCAAGGCTGCTTTCAAGGAGGACGGGATCACACGTTCAACGGCTCAGATATCGCTGCGCAAGATTCCGTTGATGGTGATGAGAAAAATCTCTGTCGAACACGTGGCAGAAGAAGATTTAAAAGATATTCCGAAGAAGGTCCCAGCTTCTTTGTTCTCCTCCGGGAATGTTGACGAAGCGGAGGCGTGCTTCTCGGTCAAGCATCAGCTCGAGATGATGCAAGCGGAGAACGGCTTGTTGAGAAAGGCAATCGAGGACCTCCGGACGGAAGCCGGCGCCGGGAAGCGAGCCCCACTAATCGGAAATCAGGATTCGGGTAAGTACAGAGACATGGGAAGAAATGGTGGAAGGAACGATCGACGGGGGAACGGAGATAGGAAGTCGTCGGAATTCGTCGGCGGGAACGGGACGGAGGGGGATGTAAGTGAGGAGCTAAAGAAGGCACTGATGGAGTGATGGGGGCCAGCGGTGGTGTAATCTGAGTATCTGACTGTGACATCAGTAGCTGAGCATTCTCCACCGTTGGATTTGAATTGATAGGCAGATGATCAGATGCAAGATAGTCTTATGGGTTAGGCTGTATAATGTGATTATGTGAGCTTAGCTTTGTTTGCAGAGTTGTATATAATATTCTTTTCCTTTTTTTTTCTGAAAATTTGTCTGATTCTGTGGCTATCGAATTTGAAAGATGGGGGCAGGAAGAAAATACGGGCGGGCATTGGTGTATAGAGAGGGGGTTTTTCACATTTTGAATGTTTATAGATCTTTAGTAGAATTTAGAAATCTGCATTGGCCTGACCTTACTTTTTTTTAAATATGCTGTGATTTAAGTCGCTGTTTGATAAAATTTTAATTGGGAGAAGACGGGTCAGAAATTTTAGGCCTAAAGTATAGTTGGGGTAGGTGTTAGTTCGGAATTGATGCTAATTTATGGGAAGACATTGATGTATAAAATGGAGGTGGAATTTAGAATTTTGCATAAGTGAAATACACTGCATTATTAGTAGTCCCCTATAAACCACATCCTGTTCATGGTTTTGGTATCAATCCAAAGTGGAGAGTCATCTCATCTATACGGCAGGCTAAGAATCCTGGRGTGGGTTAAACAGTCATTCTTCCTTAAAAATATCATAGTACAAATCAATGTTTTCAAAACTGGACTCGACCAGATGGCTAGACTAGAAAATCTATGAACTGGCCAGGCCTTCGATTTTGGTTATATTATGAATTGCTTTTTTCAAAAAGTAAAGTTGAAAATTTCAAAAAACCGCTGACCCAAGCGATTCGACCACTAAACCGTTTGACCTAGGTAGTGGTTCATAGTTTACTAAATTGTTAACAAGAGCATATCGAGAGATGGGGGAGGGATTGAAATGAGATCAGTTTTTAGACCTCAAATCTGAGACCAATGAGAGTAAGGATGTGAATGGACGGGTTTTGGACTAGACCCTATCCAATCCAAAATCAATTCAAACGGATTGAAAAGACCAAAAGAACAGTGGATTGGATCAATCTGGTCCAAAATATTTATTAGATTGGATTGGACCTGGTCTATCCGTAATAAATTTATATTGGATTTGGTTGGATTAAGCCAATATTCGGTCCATTGATATAAGATAAGAATATAGGTGTCAATGGACCGAGTTTGGGTTGAAACCAATCTAAATTAAAATGAATTTGAACAAATTGGATGGTCCAAACATTGAATTGAATCAGTCCAAAATGGTCCTCCTCCTCCTCCTCCTTTCTTTCTTTCCTAGCCAACAACATACAAGTTACAATTACTTCTCTCTATTTGTATTTCTTCCCAACGTGTGACCTAAAGGCTAAATCAATGGTCAAGATATACCTTGACCGTTTTGACCAGGATGCTCAAATTGCTGGTTCGGAAACCGGTGGCCAAAGTGGTTTAGCTTTCAAGTCGATTTTTAAAACCTCGATACAAATTACATTAAATATTATTTTGGTATTTTTGCTTTGGCGGTGCTTGGCATTAATGTTGTTGTTTGAGAAAACGACACCACATAAGCGCCACATCAGAAAAAAGCAGTGCTTCAGAAAATGACCTCTTATTTGGTTCCGTCTTTCCAGAAGAATCTTGCTTCAGACCATGCTTTGAAACTAGGGAAAGTGTGGTCTCAAGAAATGCCAAATTCAATACTTTCTCAGAAAACAACCCATTGCTGCCAAGGTGCAATGATGTGGCATCATCTTGAACGTTGGATAATATAGACAAATGCTGAAAACTGTTCAAGAGCATTAGTACCAAATAAAACCAGTATTGTTTTCTGAAAACCAGCCTATGTGGCAGCACGTCTCCCAACAAAAAGTAAGAGAAAATGGTGTTTACAAATCAGACGTACACCAATGACTAATACCTACTTTAAAAACCGTTTTGAGTAAAAAAAAAAATTGAAAAGTATGCTTTCCAAATAAGAAGTATTATTTTCTATTTAGTAAAATGAATATCCGTTTGTGCTTTTGATGATGGTTTTGTGGTGTTATGGTCAGAGACCGACAATAGTGGTTTGACTTTAGCAACGGTGAGTAGATATAGGATTAAAGTTCATTGATGTAAAACTCAATCGATGGGTTAATCGATTATCGATAGAAAACTCAGTTGTTGGTCGAGAATGGAGTTTTACACCTAGGCATATTTCGGACTCCGGATCTTTGGATCGGATCGGATTGGATGATAGGGTACGATCAAAAATAGGATCACCCCCTATCTGATCTGATATATTATTTAATTATTTATTTATAAATATATTATTTATGTTATATTTTTATAAATTTATTATATTATTTAATTTTTTATAAAAAATATGTATATATATAATGAAAATAGTTAAAAAGATACTTGTAGTTTTTGTTTTTCTTTATTTAAATTGTTATGTTTTATTTTTTTTAATAATTTATTAATTTTTAATAATCAAATGAAATTGGATTGGATCAGATCTGAAAATTTGATTTTCTCATCGGATTCGAATATAGATCCATGTTTATTAGATCCGATTGGATCTGCAACAATGTTAGATCGGATTCGGATATACACTGATTTGAATCTGATCCAATCCGATTTATTTGCATCCCTATTTACACCAATCCGTATTTACACTAAAACTAAGCACATGCAAACACGAACCAACGATGGAAATTTACGTCAATTCACATTTAGACTGAAAACAAATGTAGCCATATATATTAAAACAATGAAGTCTAGAAATTTTCTCATTTTCTTTAATTTTATAATTTTTTAATCAATGTCATCTTTTAAACTACCAATTAGAAACTCTACTTTCCTAAAAAAATCTTCATAAAATCTCTCTCTCTCTCTCCCACACACACACGTTCCAATAACCTAAAAAATCTAATATCCTAAAATTTCTCCTAAACAACCTCCCCCACTATCCCCAACTTTCTCTTAAGCTATCTCTAATTTAAAAGAGTTTCTCTCCTAAATTATCTCTAATTCTTTTTTATCTTCTCCCCCACTTTTTATCAACATCCATCTAAAGAATGTTTGAATTAAAAAATTTAATAATTATTTAAATATTCTAACAAAATTATATAATAACCTTAAAATGTTTATTAAAAAGACAAAAAATGATTATAATCAATTTAATAATATTCATATTATTAATAATTACTTATTTTTACAAAATTTAGCGCAAAATTATGTACAAACAATATAAATTATGATTTTTTGAATTATTCAATCTAAATTTTATTCAAATAATAAAAGTATAACACTAAAAATGAAATATTACTTAAATATTTGAATAACTAAATATATTAAATAACAAAGTATTAAAATTAATGTTTTAAATCAATTAATAATATATTTTAAATAGTTACTGAATGACTTTCAATTATAATAAATAGATTAAGATTTTAAATATTTAGATAAATAACAAAATATTTAACATAACTAGATTTTAAATAGTTAAAATAACAAAATTATGTATTAATAGTATTATAATTTTACAATAATAATTTATTGATAAAAGATATTTCTAATTAGCATAATTTAGTAGTTTCTATAAAATCAATAATTATAGTTAACAATTATCAAATAATTGAGGGGAACTCTTTACTAATAATCCACAATTATTTTCTAAATAAGTAATTTAAAAATTAAGAAATTAATCTATGAAATAAATATTTTCCAAAACTATTTAAATAATAATAAATTATTATATTCAACAAATAATTATTAACAGTTTATGAAAATTAGATTAGTAAATTAATCTATCAGAAATTGTTTCATAATTATTTAAATTACAACCCATTATTATTATTATTTCAATAAAAAATATTAAATAATGTAGGAAAATTATTAAGTCTATCCACATCAACTTAGACCACTTGGTTGACTTAGATCATATATGGTTTACATTAGTTAACAACAAATGGTTTACTTTTAATTAAAAATAATGTAATTTTTAATAATACATTAATTTATTATAATTACATTGATTAATAGCAAACAATTTAACCTTAAAAGGTAAATAATTTAAATTAACTTATTGTTATTATAAATAATTAATTTACTATACATTACTACTAATCTATAGAAATTTCAATAATATTTTGGAAATTATCATAAAATATTATAATCTATTGTGATTTAATTTATTGTTAGTTAATTAGTTATAGAAATTTATTAGAATTATAGGGATGGCAATTTTCCCTTTAAAACTAGGGCCCTACCCTACCCGCCCCGAACAAGGTGGGGGACAGGAAAAATATTTTTTGCCCCAAATTAGGGATGGGGTTTGTATATAATTCTCCAAACCTGATGGTAAATTAATAAAATATTCATAGATTTAATATTATTTGTTTTAAATATCTCTAAGTTTTCCTCATATTCTTATAATCCTAGGTCCCATAATTTTATTTATAAAGCATGCCCAAATTGGCATAATCATAAAATACCCCCAAATTCTCATAATCCTATTTTCAAAATATTCATAAATTAGATTTTTTTAAATGATTGCCTCATTGTGAGAAAAATTTAGAAATTTCCTATCCTCGACGAGAAATGAGTGCCTCACCTCAAACCCACCTCGCCATTGGGGTGGAGGCGGGAATAAAATAGAGTGCCTTAACTTACAAGGGTGAGGGAACCACTAATACTTTAAAGTATGAAAGCAAAAGTACAARTATATGAAACAAATGCTATATCGTGTTTTTTATAATATTATACTTTTCAAAAATGGCAAATCTGCTTTTCCAGTAATGATGTACTGTTTTGGTAGAGTAGACTTACCGTCTGCAGTCGCAGAGACGGTTGAATTACTGGTCAAGCTAATGAACCGGTATCCCCGGAGTAGAATTATGATTTAGGAAAAACTTTGGCTGTTGGAGGCATGCATCCCCATGATTTATGGCCGGTCAAGTATTACCAGATGATTGAACCTGGGGTCAATTTAATTCATGCGCAAGAGCTGGGCMWACGATACAGTGTAACCGCGAGCAGCATTGAACAATGGAAATGACATGGTTAAGCTCAGATCCTTCCGTCATTTTGAAGTTTAATAATTAATAGCAGTCGAAGTCTACAGCTTATATAGATAGTGGAGCCCACCGAAAATGAAGCCACCGTCTCAAACAAATCAGTCGGCTGAGATCTCTTCCACACCCATTTCTACAATTTGTATTTTGCTTCCCGCCCAAATGAGATTATGGGCTGTGGTGGGCCCGGTTAAGGGAAATTTTCGATTAGTACCTTATAATTTGGCATGAATGATAGTTTGTTCGTTGAATTTTAAAATGTGACAATTTGGTATCTAAAATTTTCAAATGGGATAATTTAATATTTGTTATTAATCAGCTGATATATGAAAAGACATAAATGTCTTTCAAATCTCATCTAATTTTTTATACCAGTCATCCACTAAAATCAGAATCATCGGCCAATTTTTTTTCATCCCTGCAACAATACTTTTGTTTTTCTTTTCCTCTGAATATTCCATCATCTTCAAATCAAAATCAAAGCAATTTCTGGGAAAAAAGTCTCCGGCCACTATTACTGATCTCCCTTTCTCTCTTTCTCTCTCTCTCTCTTCTATCAAGACAAATCTTTTAGTTCTTCTCCTCTTTTTTATTTGTAGGAATCATGGTTTTTAAAACCGGACCGGTTAGGGGTCCGGTTATTGGGTCAGATGGTTCAACCGTTTGAACTAAACACTTAGCCCATTTTGATAGAAAAATAAAAAAATAAAAAATGGTCAAAACCGTTCGAATGGTTAACCGCCTGATTTAGCGGTTCGTTGACCAAAATCAATGGTTTTGGGGGGGATCCAGTTTTCGGGGAAAATGGAACCGATCAGGTGACCGTTTCCTGGTTTTTTTTGGTTTGACCGTCCGATTCAGTTTTGAAAACTATGGTAGGAATAAAATATTACTGTGTTATGTTAAAAATAAAAAATAAAAATAAGTTGTATAAAACCTGGAATTTTCTGTTCTTGGCAAAGACTCGCAATGACTTTGCGAGAAAGGCAAAATCATTGCAAATGTTTGTGACAGAGAGCTTGGACTCTGTTGCAAGGGTTTTGGTGTTTGTGATAGAGAGCTTGGGCTCTGTTTCATCTTCTTAAAGAAGAAGATGATGAACGGTATATTTTATTTCTAAGGGTTATTTTGACATTTTCAAAAGTCTTAAATCATACATAAGATCATGTGATATGAATAACTAACAGTCCATTATCAACATGTATTAGATTGTCACATTTCGAAAGTTCAGATACTAAATTATCGCATTTTAAAGTTTGGGGATCAAATTATAACTCGAGCCAAGTACTGATCGAGAATTTTCCCCAAATAAAATAGTCAAATTGCAGTGGACTATGGATGTTGACTCTTGAGAGTTGAGAGACACCTTCTACCTTGTTGGCTGTTGGTCAATTAGAAACCTGAACTATAAAAGAGACAAGCAGAGCAGAGGCAAAAAGTAATTTGAATTTTCAGCTTTGTACGGATGGTGAATTAGCTTAACTCTCCAAATCTTCATTTGCGACAAACGCACCCTTAAACTTTTAGATTTCAACATTGGAATGTGCTGTGCTGAGCGTTTTGTGAGGAGCATATCCGGACTCGGTTCAACTTAGCAGTTTCAAGTGCATAAACGTGACAACTGACAACTTATCCAAAACAAGGAATTGGAAACCTATTCGTGCTTGATTCGCTTTTTTTTTTCCTGTTCAACTAGTTGGTCCATTATAGTTTTCAAAACAATGATAAGAAGTAGGCCTACTTCACAGTTGTGCTCGTCGCCTCTAAGTGACCTGTCACTCCATAATGAGGCTAAAATCGAAAAGTGAAGACTTATAATCCGATCAGAATAGGATAGAATCATGATATTTTCTAAATTCTAGTCCTGTTGCAACTTGCAACCGTTTTGGATAGGGTGTTATGGATCGGGTTTGGGTTAGATGCCGTTAGAATTAAAATCAATTTGAACGGGTTTGAAGTTTGAAGTTTGAACGATCCAATAAGACATTGAATTGGACCAGTTAAGATTTATTTGATTGGACCTCAATCATTTGTAATGGATTTATCATTTATATTGGCCTGGGTAGGTGAAACCAATATCATCATTAACAAAAGATAAAAGTAGAAGTAAGATTCAAAGTATTGATACAGACCGATATGCCGATAGGGTGTATCGTACATTTTTATATTTTATTTATTTTTTTTTAAAACTGATTTAAAAGGATCGAATTAAGTCTCAACCATCCTTTGAACTATGATCTGACCTGATACAATCTCTGTAGGGACATATTAAAAAGCCATTGACACAATATGTATCAACCGATTCAAACTAATACACGTTGATAATTTGAACCTTAAGTAAAAGTATTAATAAACCAGGTTTGAATTGGACATAAGGTTTGTGCATGCTTCCTTTCTTTAAGCCTTTCCTTTCTTTTCCTTTCCCTACCTTTTCTTTCAAACCAAACATAACCTAAGGTTTCAACTACAACGGAATCGGGCCCAACCTGACCGGACCTATGTTGTATCTCTTATGTTACTATAATGTTTGAATGTAGGTGTGTAAATGGATAGAATTTGAATAGAATCATGCAATATCCAAATTTGAATCCAATTAAAAATTTTGATATCTAATGGATATTGAAATTAATATTTAAATTTGAATTGATTAAATATTTGAATATCCGATTCGAATTTGATCAATTAATTATTTGAGGTAATTAATAAATATATAAAATAAATAATTTATTTATATAAATCATATAATTTAATTATTATATATAAATTAAATAAAACATTTAAATAGTTTATATACTATATGTAAGAATTAAATAATTTCGATCAACTCAGATATTTATCGAATCGAATCAGGTCATATTCGAATTCAAACCCGAATAACTATTCAACATGAATAGAATATCCGAATTCGAGCATTTAAATATTCGAATTTGATTCGATTTTATCAAATCTCGAATTTGAAATTAGAGTTTCAAATACCATTGACACCCTTATTCTTATGACTAGAGGTGCCATTTGGGCAGGACCAGGTTGGTCTTTTGTCAAATTTTGATTGGGCCCAGCCCAATGTCTCAAAACCCGAAGCGTTGTAAAAATACTAACGCAGGCTAATCTGAATTGGCTAAAATTTTGAATCTCATGCCTCTTGATTTATTTTCATAACAAAAAAAAGGGAAAAAATATAATCTATTTACATCCGAAACACAAGCTGAGTCTAACTTTGAATGGGCTAAAATTTTGAGTTGGGTAGAAAAATAGAATACCCATCCATGTCAGGGATTAGGTTATAGATGGATTAATCAAGTAAAAATTGCGATTGTTGAGTATCATATTCCAATTTGGTTGTTTACTACTCAAACCCATACTTCGGCTGAGACGCAGAGTTGCAGCTTGTTTGCACTCGCATCCACGTGAAAGTGGTTTTGGGAAGGGCGCAATAATGGGTTGGTGGACGGTGACAAGACCACTGAGCTGTAATCGGGTCAGATTTGGCCAATCCGAATTCGATTCCAATATTAAAAAATGATGATTATTAATGATATTTGAAGTCCAACTTGCGTAACAGATCGGCCACGGCAATTAATCCTTGTAATGGGTGGGAATGTCTCACCGCTTTAAGTAGGGAGGTATCTGACTTATTTTTGGTTTTCGTAATCATATTCAGTTTTAGTCAAGTATTTTTCACGCGGAAGAAGATCAGATATCCAGCGTGTTCCGGTCTGCTGATTACGGTACATTGTTACAATGTTTTCGGATTGTCGTTGATTCGGATAGTCAGACTGTTCGGCCCAAAAATCATTTAAATAATTGGTTTTGTTTTACTTTAAATTCGGTTATTAGTCAAAAGTTATTGAAAAAATCAATAATTTATTAATTCCGGCATTTAACCATTGATTTATTCAATAATTTTTTATTTGATTTTATTTTATTTATTAAAACGAACTATCCATTTGAACTGGACAGTCAATTGGTTATACTTTAAAACACCAATATTTTCGATGTATAACAGAATGTATCATGGTCAGTAGATCTGGACTCATATTCAGGACCCCACATGGGAAGTCTATATCTTATTTTGAAGCTGATGCATGGCCGAAAGGTCAGCTTATAAAGTGGGTCCTATGGAAGAACTTGTGGCAACTAACGAGGCTAAGGCTATTTTAGGGGCTGTTTGATTTGATAGTTTAATTGTTATTTGTATGATATCTCATATCTCTAATAAAATATGAGAAAAAATGTTAAATGTTTTTTAATTAATGTTTTTTTTTGACAGTCAGGTGCCATTAGTAGTGAAAAAATCCCTAAGCATTGGAGGAACATTAAAAAGACATTTTCCTCAACAGATTAAATAGTTTAACTAAATAACATTTCAAATTTCATTGAAAAAAAAAACACTTATGTAACATTGAATTAATGTCATTTTTCAGATAAACATCAATTCTACCAAACACAATTTTAGATGTAAACCATTTTATTGGTCTACCTCAAAAGTAGGGGTGTCAATAGTATTCAAAAATCCGATTTCCAATTTGAGATTCAATATAATCAAACCAAATTCGGATATTACCTTAATTATTCGATTCGATAAATATCCGAGTTCAATCGATTATTTAATTCTTATATAATATATAAAATATTTAAATGTTTTATACAATTTATATATAAAATAATTAAATCATATAGTTTATATATTTATATAAATAAAATATTTATTAATTACCTAAAATAATTAATTGGCCAAATTTAAATTGAATATTTAAATATTTAATCGAATTTGAATTCAAATATTGTCTAATCCAATTTGAATTCGATCCATTTACACTCCTACTCAAAAGAATGCACAGGTTGGGTCAATTGATCAAAGTTAATTATTCCATGTCAAATGGTGGTTCCTTAGTTATCTTACCCAAATTACGTAGGTTCAGCTATTTTGTATTGGTCAATGATGAATTTTTTGATCTATTTCATTATTATTTTTTTATTTTTAATATATTTTTATTTAATGTTATTTTTCATGTTATTTAGATGAAATAAATGAAAAAATCCCAAAAATTCAGAAAAAAATCTGATATATGAATTCTAAAATTTCAACAAAAAATATAAAATCCACCCAATATGGCAATATGTGCATCTTGTACTGTCCGAAACTGAATGAAGTTTCACCAAATTTCACTTTCCAATCAGAGTTGTGAAGTCCCCTACACCATCTGCATGGCAATGGTATAGGTCTCATTTTAATGATATGAAGTAAGCAGATGTCCCCACATGGATCGTCCTTTCCTTTTGCTCCAGAAATTTTGGTACAATAATTTCATCTGATAAAAGATCTTTTGAATATATTCCCTTTTTTTTGTTTTTTTTTTAACAGTTTTGCTTCCAAACGACACATTTGAATGAGATTTTAAGCTGATTTTATTTTATCAATCTAATATTCAAAGAAGAGGTCARTTATATGAGCCCATGCCCGTAACAATCCTTTTCTCGGGTATTCTAAAGCCCGGTGAGATGATCACTATAGGGCCAAGGCATAGGCGGATCTATATCATGGTTTTAAAATCGCACCAGATCGGACGATTGGACCAGAAAAACCAGAAATCGGTCAGGTGATTGGTTCTGTTTTACCCCAGAATCGTTATTTCTCAAAAAATTATTGATTTGGTCAATAAATCATTGAACTAGGCAATCGAACTGATTGAACCATTTTACAGTTTGGTTGATTTTTACTTTTTTTTTGTCAGAATGAGCCGTCCATTCAGTTCGAATGGTCGGACAGTTCAAACTAGGAATGGAACCCTGACCGGTTCGTTGTTCGATTCAATTTTAAAAACCCGGGAATGGTCGGACACTCAAATAAAATAGTAGTACGGAGTCAATTTATTTTATTTTATTTTTTGTAATGAGTTGGGAAAGGGTATAATAATGGCACCCATGTCGTTGGACCCACTTAAAATCGAAAACTTAAATAACAAGAAATGAAGTGAATCTTATACCCTCATGATTTTTCTAATATAACAATTGACAAACACAATTTTTTTTTCAAGTTTAGGGTTGGAGGGTTGGATTCTTGGAGAAAGTTGATGGACTATGGAGGAGGAAATCAGGGAGACAAACTAAGTAGAGTAGTTCTTTTCTATCTCTATTCATTCTAACATTCTTGAAGGATGAAATATACTTGATCTGTGTGTGTATTATAAATACAACCCCTATTTTTTATGCAAAATCATCCAGACCATTGCCTATGTTAGGAACAATGTTTTCTTTCTTTTCTCTCTAGTTTTTAGATCCCTATAATCTTGAGAGCATAAAAAAATCTAAGAAAAAAACGATCCATATGTGAGATGTATCTATTTTTGTTAAAATGTTTAGTTTGAAGATATTTCAATATCAATTTTTTTATTTTAATTATTCAAATGTTATGACTTATGACTAAGATGTTATTTTGATAATGTCCTAGATTTGCCACTGGGGCGAGGTGCCATTCACCAAAGTAGTCAGTGGGGTTTCGTGGCAAGGTGCACACAGACCCACCGACACAATGTGAAGAGCTTTTGAGTGATGCCTCACTATCAATTTGACTACAAGTTGATTGGTACCAGTTACAAACCTTGTGTCCAAGGATCCAAGAGGCCTTTTTATCACAAGAATGATCACATTGAAGRTTCAAGATATCAATACATCCTAATAGGGCAGAAGAGGTGTATCTGTACTTTGAATCTATTGTTTTATAATTTTCTTTATTTTTTTAAACTAGGGTGGGAGTGGAAATAATATTTATTAACATTTAAAACAAGATTTATTTAAAAATACCTTTAAGGGTTTTTTTTTTTTTGGATTTTGAGAGGGGCAAATTTGTCAATATTTGAATGGGACAAAAGTGTCCTTTTTAATAATGGATTTTTATGTTTAAAATGGTCATTGGATTATTTACATGGGAAATAAAAGAACATGGATAAATGCACTTACCCGGGTAAATCTTTCCCGAGAAACACTTACCGGGGGTAAGTAACTTACCGAAAAGCGAAGAATGCCTAAAAGCAATGTATTGGTATCTTGCCAATAAGATACATGTATCATTTGACATGAACGAATAAGTTGCAAAATTTTGATATTCATCACATTGCCTATTTTGTTTAGTACTTGGGAAGATGTCCAAAGTATTTTATCCTATCTTCAAAGTTTCAGTGTTTTTATTCCTGCATTGAAATAGTATTAGATGTTGGGATTTGTTTTTATCTATTTTGCAAATTCATAAAACTGCAACTTTTGGACAGTGAAGGGTGGTGGAAAACGCCACCAGCAAGTGGCAACTGGCAAGGCTTCTCTAGATGAATGAGTCGATTCTTCGGATGAAAAACCTTATATATGGGTTTGATACCGACTCTTGGTGAGTGTTGGATTTTAATCTCATTAGAGAACTAAATCCAATGGGTTTGATTGGTCAATTACATGAGAAATTGCACTTACACACTTGTTTTAGAAAACAACTTTTCTCTTATTAAAACCAGTTTTGAACTTGTCTCACATTGGATATTTACAAATTTTGTTTTACATTTTTAATAGGAGATGATTCACACTCCTTAGAAATAATGATGAGAGTATGGAGGTTTGATACTGCGTAATGTGTGTACACGTTTGTGCAGCGCAATGAGATGCTTTAGATCAACAGTCATGATTCGATCGGGTGTGATCAAGAGGCACTATTCAAACTGTTAACTACCTTTTAAACAGTCACAATGTTTGAAATTGTGACTGTTCAAGGTGCCTTCTCTGAACCAGACATCTCACACACAACAATTTCGAAATTCACTTTCTCTTTCTCTCTCTCTCTCTTAGTCCGGTTTTCTATAGTCTCATAGAAGGTTTTTTCGGAGACTCTTCAACTTTGCTGTTGCAGATTCTCGCCCAAGGCTCTGTTGTATCCTAGGAAAGGATTTGCCTATAACACAACAACAAACTCAGTGAAAATTGAGTGGGGGCAAATAACGTTCTAAAGACAGTGTCTTCAGACACGCCTTAGAGCTTCCCCTTCAAGTTTCAGTGACCCCATTTTCCAACAGTGAGCACATCGACTAATCTGGTTCTCCTTTGAAGAACTCCAGGAAAGCTTGGGCCCGCTTGGCGTGTCTTTCTGTGCTGTCTTTCGACTGTTTACAAGTTGGACAGACCAATTCTCGTTTGGCTCATGGAAGATCTATCCGCCAAATGACGGAGTTCCAAAAAGACGCAAGAAGCCCACTTTGGGTTGATTTCAAGAAATTTCAAATGAAACTTTCTGTATCTTTTGCGTTTTATTCTCGTACGGAAATACACACAAAAAGACGTGTGTTTGCCAAACGTGTTTCGGGCTTCTCAGATCATCATGCAAAAGCTCAATACGTCTTTTGCATGTCAGAACTATCAGAAGTTCTTTCCAAAAAGATGCGCCAAATGGGCCCCTAGTTAAAGAGGTTAACGCAAGCAGCTTTTCAAAATTCAAATAAATAATGGACAGATATCTGATTTGGATTCTTAGAACTTTTCACCAAAAAACAGCTTATAGGGTGTTTATGTAAGACCTATCTTGGAAAGCCAATTGTGCTTCCAGTCTCCCAAATGAGCACTCAAAATGTGAATAAGTGCGTAATTGCTATTATTTTTTTGGTAAGATCAGTGGACCTCACATACACCCTATTCTAATTCCACCCCTTAATACCCCCTTATTGTATAGGCTCTGTTTGGTTAAGAGTACAAATACAAATATGTAGAGTGCAAAATCTTGTATTCTGTATATTTTGTTATATATTTGTACTTTTTGCAAACAGATTGTACATTGATGTGTATTCATCCGATGCAATTCAGATCTCCTGCCCACAAGAGTCCTACCCACACCTACCCCATAACACTACAGTTGTATGTTGTGAGTATCTTCCCCTAAATAGTAACATGCAAGCATGGAAGATATTCTTAGTGTACAGCTGTAATGAGGCGTTGATAGCAAGATCTAAACTCCCTTCAGTGTGCTTATGCAATGTGCCTACCTGATCTGTACTCCAGTTCCTTTTCTATCCACACAGTTTTCCAAATGGCGATCTTATCGCTTGTATAAATGAGAGCAAACTGCTAGTTATAAAAGTATACATTTGTGGGCCTTTAAATCCTTTGATATGAGCAACCAAAATCTGGTAAAGGGGGATGACAATTTATACAACTACTTAGGCTGCATTTGGAAGAGATGATGTTTTACACTGAATTGTACATATAATGACCATTACATTTTGAAAATTGATGTAGTTTTTACATCGATTATTGATGTAAAATTTTAAAGGTGGTGAGGTTTTACATCTATTATCGACGTAAAACTACACTCCATCCAAATATATGCAAAACAGAATCGAAGTGTAATTTTACGTCGATAATAATTACACTCTTTTACCAAATGCATACAAAAGCAAACCGATGTAAATTTTACATCGATTCTTGATTTACATCGCATCCAAATGCAGCCTTAGTTTTCGAATAAACATGACAATGGTTTAGATTTTAGAGGGAGTGGGCAGAAAATATAAAATAGTTTTGATTTTTCAAAACAAAAATAACTGTCACAATTGCAAAAAAGAAATGTAGGATATCATAACGGATCAACCAAAATTTAAATCCGAATTGGTTAATCAAAATCTTAACCCGATGTGCGGCCGCATTAACATTCGGAGTCTACTCTCGATGTGCAGCCGCATTAGGGCTTTTCATAAGAAGATCCAACCCGACCAACCTGGACCGACCCAACCTGAGTTGGTCTGGTTTTCTTCAGCACCGCTCGGTTTCGGGTTATAAAAAATTATAAACCGATGATTTGGTTCGGTTTCGGTTTTCACACATGAAAACTGAAACCGACCCGAACCGAACCAACTTAGTAGTTAGTTCCTAGTTAGTAGTTACAACCTACTTAGTTCCTACTTAACTAAGTTGTCTCTATCCTAATTACAACCTACTTAACTAGGTTGTCTCTCAAACTTTGCTCCCTCCACAATTGGATCCATGGATGGGCCACAAAACATTAAGGAAATGTTGGTTTCCTTTAGAAATGTAGAGCCAAAAATGAACACTTGAACATCAACTAAGTTACCACTAAGTAGAGCCGAAACCAACCCAAACTGACTCAAACCGATCAGGTTGGTTTTGCTTAACACAGGTTCGATTTCGGTTTCAATTTCAGGTAACCTGACCAGATCGAGTTGGATGGAAAAACATCAGTAAACCGACCCAACCTGACCCGTGAACAGCCCTAGGCCGCATTACCATACTATCAACATGTTAGCATGGTTTTCCTGACAGCAAATTCTATCGTGACATATAAGCATTTTTTTTCCATTAAATCTCATAAGCTACTCCTACTATTTAGCGTAATGACAYGCGGGGTACCCTTACTCTTTAGTTATTGTGTAAGTTTTCTGACAATTGTTATTGCCATTAAGTGCTAACGAAAGGAAATGAAATGTCAAATTTGCCATCTTCTTCCTATTCAATGGAGCAAGGTCTCGGCGGTGATGCCTTCTTTCCCGAAGGCTTCCAGTTTCACCGCCAAGCGAGGCTATAGAAGGCTAGCAAGACCAGCAGGTCTGCTTCATTTCCATCGAGACCGGTGCCGGAACTGGCAATGGCAACAACAACGGTGGTTGTGGTGACATTTATGAGACGCAATACCATATTCATGATTAGATTGGAAGAATCCTGAAGAAATGGAACTTTAACAAAGGGAAAGGTAGAGGAACGGAGAAAATTTATGATAAGATCACGCTACCCAGGTATCCCCTCCTTGTTTTCCTCCCTTTCAAAAAACAACTAGCAAGAGTATCTTCCGGAAAGTCAGCAGGGAACGTTGTTGTTCGATGGAAACGAAGGGATCGTAGCCACTTGATGGAGACGAAGGGCTCCATCAATGGAGATGATGGAGCAAGCAACAACGTTGCAGGGAACAAGTAGCAAGAGTAGCTTCCGGAACAAGCAGCAAGTTGTTGAATAGTATTTCAAACTTAGTGCGTACTTAGTGGGTGATTTACTTCCTAATTGTTAGGCATTATTTTGAGTTAGTGGACCATGCTTACCCACTTTCCCGTTTAATTGCTTATTTTTAGCTAAGGCTATTTTTGTTGTAAGTCTATTTATTTGGACCCTTTACGTTGCTTTTTATGTGAATAGAATTGGTAGTGTCTTTGTTTTTAACATAAAAATTTTCAATTTTCCAACAATTTCTTTGGTATCAGAACCAGATTTGGGTCTTTATCTGGGCAAAGGGTAAAGTAAGAGAGAAAAAGAGTGAGAGAATCCCAATTGAGTGAAACACAGTAAGGCAAACATAAAACTGAGAAGAGAGAAATTTCGTCATGGCAAGCAATGGAACCAATTCATCAGCTCTGCCCCTAATTCCAATCTTTAAAGGGGAAAATTATCACTTATGGAGCCTCAAAATGAAGACCATGTTCAAGTCTCAAGAGCTATGGGACTTGGTGGAGAAGGGATTTGAAGACACAAATCCGGCTAAGCCCAATCAACGGTTGCAAGAAACCTGTAAGAAGGATGCAAAGGCTCTGTTCCTCATTCAACAGGCCCTTGCTGAATAAATGTTTCCAACAATTGCAGCAGCTAGCACATCCACTCAAGCATGGGAGATTCTAAAGCAAGACTTTTGGGGTGACAAGAAGGTAATTACTATAAAATTATAGACCCTTCGTCGTGATTTTGAAACGTTGGCCATGAAAGAAAAAGAATGTGTGCAAGTATTTTTATCTAAGGTGTCTAGAATTATTAATCATATGAAGTCATATGATGAAAATGTTAGTAATGAAACTGTTGTGAGTAAAGTTTTGAGTAGCTTAACCTCAAAATTTGATTATGTAGTTGCTGCAATTGAAGAGTCTAAGGACTTGTCTACTTATACTTTTGATGAATTAATGAGTTCTCTGTTAGCCCATGAAGTTAGGCTGAGTAGATCCTATGAAGAGGTTGAGGAGAAGGCTTTTCATGTTAAGGGGAGTCTTTTTACAAGGGAAAGTCAGAAAATTCAGGAGGCTGGGGACAGAGCAGAGGTGGTTTTTGTGGTCGAGGTCACTGTGGCGGTAGAGGAAGAGGCCAATTTGGTGATCAACGCCAACACAAAAGCACCATCCAATGCCGATATTGCAAGAAATTGGGTCACAAAGAAGTAGATTGTTGGACCAAGCAAAGAGATGAGCAGAAACAAGCCAATTGTACAAAGAAAGTTGAAGAGGAGAGCAAGCTATTCATGGCTCATTCTCCTATCGAAATTGCTTCCAATGGAGTGTGGTTTTTGGACAATGGATGCTCCAACCATATGTCCGGAACAAAATCTATTTTTAAAGAACTTGATGAGTCACAGAAAAGCGAAGTTCGACTCGGAGACAACAAGCAGATGCAAGTTGAAGGGAAATGTACAATTGCCATCAAAACCTCACAAGGTAATGTAAAACTCCTCCATGATGTACAATATGTTCCTAATTTAGCTCATAATTTGTTGAGTGTTGGGCAAATGAGGGACGGTGGATACTCTATTTTGTTTGATGATGGTTGTTGTTCTGTCCAAGATGAGAAAACAGGGCATATAATAGTTAGCAGTCCTATGACACAAAATAAAATGTTTCCGTTAGATGTCTCTGAAGTAAGAAATTGTGCCTTGATTGCTAGAGCTAGTGATGCAAAAATATGGCATTTGCATTATGGGCATTTAAATGTGAAAGGGCTGAAATTGTAGGCTCAAAAAAATATGGTTGTTGGGTTGCCGAAAATTGATGGTCTTGATTTTTGTGAAGGCTTTGTCTAGGGGAAACAAAGTAGAAATTCATTTCTTGTAGACAAGTCATGGAGGGCTTCTGATTGTCTTGAATTGGTACATGCTGATGTGTGTGGTCCAATGAGTATTGAATCATTTGGTGGAAACAGATATTTTTTGTTATTTACTGATGATTACAGCCGCATGAGTTGGGTGTATTTCTTGAAATTCAAATCAGAAACTTTTGAAACTTTCAAGAAATTCAAAGCATTAGCGGAGAAGCAAAGTGAGCGTTGTATAAAGGCGCTCCGTTCCAATAGGGGTGGTGAATTTACCTCTAATTTCTGTGAGGAAAATGGCATTTACAAGGAGTTGATGGCACCGTACACACCAAAGCAAAATGGTATGGATGAGCAGAAAAATCGAACAGTGGTTGAGATGGCAAGAAGCATGATGAAAGCAAGTGGTGTTCCTAATCAGTTCTGGGCAGAAGCAGTGGCAATAACAGTATACCTTCTCAATATCTCACCTACAAAGGCTGTCATGAACCAGACCCCAAATGAAACTTGGAAGGGCAGGAAGCCGCGGGTAAGCCACTGAAAAATTTTTGGTTGTATAGCCTATGCCTTGGTTACTTCTCCAACCCGCAACAAACTTAATGAAAAATAAAAAAAAATGCATTTTTGTTGGATATAACCGTCAATCCAAAGCATATAGGTTGTATAACCCTGTGAGTGGCAAAGTAATTATAAGCAGGGATGTTAAGTTCAACGAAGAAGAAACTTGACCTGGAACAACGACAACACAACACCTACAACACCTCAAGTTACAGAAGATGCTAGTATAACCCCTGTGACAGAACCTCCAGGACCAGCTAGTCCATATACTGGTAGCAGCAGTTCAACCATTCACTCATCTCCCTCCAGCAACAGTAGCGCATCTACTCCAGCAAGCTTGCAGTCCTCATCTTCAAGTTCTTCTAGTGAAACACCTGCAAGAAAATTCTGATCATTGAGGGATATTTAAGTTTCATGTAGCTTTGCTTTGTATGTTTCTGACCCCACTTGTTATGATGAAGTTGCAGAAAGTCATGTTTCACAGGATGGAATGAAAGAAATGAAACATGGAAATTGATCAATCTACCGAAAGGCAAGAATGTTATTGGGCTCAAGTGGGTGTATAGAACAAAGTATCATGTTGACGGTACTATACAGAAACGCAAAGCTCGGTTGGTGGCGAAAGGGTACTCTCAGCTGCAAGGTGTTGACTTCGAAGAAACCTTTTCTCCGGTTGCTCGCTTTGAAACGGTGAGAACCTTTCTAGCCTTGGTTGCACTATTAAATTGGGTTGTGTACCAGTTTTATGTTAAATCCAGCTTTTTGAATGGAGAACTAGATGAAGAGGTGTATGTTTCTCAACATGAAGGTTTTCTTAGTGGCGATGACAGCAAAGTTTACAGGTTAAAGAAGATTTTATATGGCCTAAAGCAAGCCCCATGAGCTTGGTATAGCAAGATCGACTCCTATTTTCAGGAGAATGGATTTGAAAGGAGTAAAAATGAGCCAACGCTTTATGTGAAGAAGCGAGGTAACTCTGAATTTTTGGTKGTGTGTCTTTATGTTAATGACATAATTTATTTGAGGTCTTGTGAGTCTCTTGTTGAGGAATTTAAGTCTTGCATGATGAAAAAATTCGAGATGTCAGATTTGGGTTTGTTGCATTATTTTCTTGGTTTGGAGGTAAACCAAAGTGCAGATGGAATTTTTATTTCTCAAAGAATTATGCTAATGATTTGTTGAAAATGTTCAATATGTTAAACTGTAAAACAACTCCAATTCCCACGAATGTGAATGAGACACTCGTAGCTAATGATTGCACCGGAATGGCGAGTGCGAGGTATTTTAGAGTATGGTTGGCGGTTTGAACTACTTGCCTCACACAAGGCCTGATATAGCATTCCCTGTCAGCGTTGTTTCTAGATTTATGCATAGCCCAATAATGCATCACCTCGAGGTAGCAAAGAGGATACTTCGTTATGTTGCTGGAACTGTTGCTTTTGGAATTTAGTACTCAAAAGTATCAGATTTCAAACTTTTGGGTTTTACTAACAATGATTGGGCAGGTTGTTTGGATGATAGAAAAAGCACTTCCGGCTATGTCACTGCAACGACATCAATTTGTCAAACAGTTTAACTAAGGAGATTGTTAGCTAATTTTTGCCAAGTTCACGAAGGTGCAACTCAAGTGTTTTGTGACAACAAGGCAACAATCGCTATGGCGAAAAGTCCAGCTTTTCACAATAGAACAAAGCACATTGACATCCAATATCATTTCATCCGAAATCTGGTTGGTGAAGGAACAATAGCAATGAAGCATTGTGGGACCAATGAGCAAGTAGTATCATTTCACTGCMGCATGCCAAGCACGAGTACTTCACAAAGCAAATGGGAGTAACAAGTTTTGAAGCAAGGGGGAGTGTTGAATAGTGCTTCAAACTTAATGGGAAYTTAGTGGGTGATTTACTTCCTAAATGTTAGGCATTATTTTGAGTTAGTGGACTATGTTTACCCACTTTCTAGTTTAATTGCTTATTTTTAGCTAAGTTTAATTTTATGGAACTCTATTTATTTGGACCACCTTGATTTTTACGTGAATAAAATCGGTAGTGGCTTTGTTTTCAACGTAAAAAATTTCAATTTACCAACACTTCCCAAAAGTCAACAGCAACGTTGAGGTGAACGTTGCAGCTCGATGGAGACGAAGGGCAACGAAGGGCTCGTCGCCGCTCCCCTTCGTTGTCTCTCTCTCGCCCCGTTTTCATCACCGCCGCTGCTACAACGGGGAGGAAGAGAGAAAGTGAGGAGGGAGCCCTTCGCCGCTGCTGCAACGGCAACGAAGGGCTCGTCGCCGCTCCCTCTCAGCACAGCCGTCGCACTCAGAGCTCGTTGCAGCACCGACGAAGGGCTCCCTCCACACACTCGGAGCTCTTCGCCTCTCTCCTTTTTGTCCCCTTCGTTCTCTCTCTCTTCCCCATTCCCTCTCGCCCCGTTTTCTTCACCGCCGGCGGTGATGAAACAGGTGCGAGAGAGAACGGGTGAGAGAGAGACAACGAAGGGGAGGAAGAGAGAAAGAGAGGAGGGATCCCTTTGCCGCTGCTGCACGGCAACGAAGGGCTCGTCACCTCTCCCTCTCGGCATAGTCGTCGCACTTAGAGCTCGTTGCAGCACCGATGAAGGACTCCCTCCACGCACTCGGAGCTCGTCACCTCTCCCTCTCGGCACAGCTGTCGCACTCAGAGCTCGTTGCAACACCGGCGAAGGGCTCCCTCCATGCACTCGGAGCTCGTCACCGCTCCCTCTCTCCCCTTCGTTCTCTCGCCCCCGTTCCCTATCGCCGGCATCATCCCAGTCACCGAGATCAGCCTCGATAGAGTTGGGTACACTGTTCCCTCTCTTCCTCCGCTCGGAGCCTCCCTTACTAGAAATCCCCGCCGGTTTCGTTGCTGCAGATCATTGTTCTCCCCTTCATCCAAAATGGGGGATGAAGATGGAGATGAAGGTGAATAGTGAAGTTTTCGGTCATTATTTCAGTTCGATGGAGAGAGAGAGGGAAAGGAAGAGGGTGAAGAAGAAGTCGCCGGCGAAAGTGGTCGTATACAGACGAGGACAGTGGTGGTGATGGCGGCACAGAAACACTGTAGCTGTCTTCGGGGAGACGGATGGTGACGTAGAAGGAAGGGGAAAATTGGGTTTTGAAAAAAAATCATACATGGTAGGATAGTTTAAGAGATTTATCCTTTATTTTTTAAAATAATAAAATAACTCTGCATGTACCTTAAAAGCATTGGCATTCGAGACCGAATTCCGTCCTCACAAAATTTGTGCTCACACCATCCTCCCAACATATACAGCGCTCATTTGGAGTATTTATTAGGCTCCATTTAATGCTTCTTTTCATACGATCAGTCGATTATTTATAAGCCCGATAAATTGTAATTTGGTCTTTTTTTCGTTTGATTTAAGGCAGATCTACTCCAAAAGCTGGCATGCAGTTTTTGAGAACTTCCAAATGTAGATTTTGCATTATTTTTTTCATTTGTTTTCGCATGGAAAGACACACCTTAATGAAAGGGGTTTCGTGCTGTTCCAAATGTAGTTTTTCCAAAATGACTTGCTAAACAGCCCCTTACTTTTTCTTTTTTTCATTTGGAATATCTATTTACAAAACTAGTTTTGTGAGGATTGAACCTGAATTCTTGGCGTCCACCCATACACTTGAAATAGACCTGTTCATGGGTCAGACCGGGTTTGGCTTTGTATATGTATCAATAGAATACACTTAGGCCCGAGCCAAGCCCGGCCTGATCATTGGGCCTAGGTCTTGATCTCGAGCCTGGTCGTCATATAAAGCCCGAAGCCTGGGCTTGGGCCCGAGCCTGAGCTTGGCTAGAAATTTGAAAACATTTTTTTTTCCTTTTTATTCAATAAAAAAGTGTTTTATTTATATTAAAACCTCCTAAACTCAAAAATAATAAACATCTCAATAGTTGGAAAAAAAGAGAAGAAAGAAAAAATATAGTATATATATTTTTATTAAATTAAATATATTTTTATTATTTAATATATAGTATCAAATTGGGCTTGGGCCAGGATGTTTTGAGAAAGCCCGAGCCCGGCCCGTAAAAAATCTAGGTATGGGCTGACCCATGAACACGTCTAATTGGAAACATCTTCCATGATTTTAACACACATGTATGGGAGATACTCCCTTTGTGTGAGTGGATGTCAAGTGTTTTGGGGTCGTGCAGAGTTTTGTGGGAAAGGAATTTGGGCCCTTTTTTAGGTATTTGTCGCTAAGTCTCGGCATGGAAGGAGTACAAATACGAATATGTATCGTACAAATCCATACAAAATATAAGGTTTTTCAGTCTACATATTTGTATTTGTAGTCCTTCCAAATGGAGCCTAAGGCTCAGTTTGAAAGGAGTATAAATGCAAATTTGTTGGCTCAATTTGGAAAGAATATAAATACAAATATGTGCAGTGTAAAAGCATACAAAATAATCAACGTTTTAAAAAATGACCCAGAAATGGAACCGTTCTAGCTATTGGTTTTTGGGTCAATGGCCAACCGTCCATTCAAACGGACGACCCATTCTGACAGCAAAATTAAAAAAAAATAAATAAAACATAATTAAAAAAATAATCAAAAACCATTGAACGGGTTGACAGGTCAATGGTTCGACTGCCTGAGCAACAATTTGTTGACTTTTTCAATGGTTTTTTACTAGATTTTGGGTTTTGGGTAAAACAAAGCTGGTTGCCTGAAAGGTTCCCGGGCCAAACAGTCCGACCGTCCAAGTTAACAACGGTTTGAAAACGTTGAAAATAATACAAAATGCAAGGTTTGCACTCTACATATTTGTATTTAAAAGGAATACAAATACAAATATATAGAGTGCAAAACCTTATATTTTGTACGTATTTGTTCTGCAAAACCTTGTATTTTATACTATTTTATTTGTATTTGTAGTCTTCCAAACTGAGCCTAATGTTTTTTCTATATATATATGAAGCTTTTCAAATACATTTCAAAGTTGGGGTACAACACGGTATTTGTCACTAATGTTGAATCCTGGTCCAGTGGTCCTCCTTTGGACGTATATATCTACATACTATAGTTGTTTTTTTTGGGCTGCAAATCTACTATCTACTGTTTGACAACCTATGATTGTTAATATTTAGGTGGAGCTTTTTGCAACATCAATTTAGATGGAGATCCCCTTTTCTTTTTCTTTCCGACAACCAAACCAAGCCACCCAGAAAAAAAAGTAGCGATGCAGATTACTTCTCTGGTCCACAAAGTGCTTGTTTCTTTTTTCATTATTAAAAAAGATCAAAAAACTATTATTTGGGTCTAAGAGATCAACCACCTGAGTTAGTGGGTCACTGATCAAGTCAATCGTTTTTGCATGGTTTTCAAAATTGGACAGGACCGGACGATCGGACCGGAAAAACCAGGAATCAGTCAGGTGATCCCGGTTCCGTTTTTCCCAAAAACCGGATTTCCCCCCAAAACCATTGATTTTGGTCAGTGAACTACTAAACCGGGTGGTTAACCGTTCGAATCGTTCAAACAGTTTTGACCATTTTTGTTTTTTTGAATTTTTTTATTTTTTGTCAAAATGGGCGGAGCTTCAGTTTGAACGGTCGGACCATTTGACCCGGTAACCGGACCCTTGACCAGTTCAATCATTGGTTCGGTTTTAAAAATCATGGATTTTTTTACAAAAGAGCGGTTCGGGGGTGAAACGCAACCTATTGCCTGGATGGTTTTTGGGTTGAATGGTCCAACCATCTGGGTCAATGACGGTTCAAAAACCATGGAATAAAATATATTTTGTCCATATGCATCCCAATCACTTGATTTAACAATGCTAAATTAACTTGTGATTGATTCATCTACAACCACAACAGTAATTTATTTCATTGCAAACAAGGTTTAAAATATTGATACACAGCGATATGCTGGTAGGGCATATCGGCCTGTATCGGTACTGTCTTTTTATGTTTTTTTTTTTTTTCGAAACTGGTTTAGAGAAGCCGGTTTAAGGCTAATATACCCCCTGAACCATTCATCAGCCCGAAACACCCCTGTAAGAGCATATTAGAAAGGCACCGATACGATACGTATCAACCGATACAAGCCAATACATATCGAAATTTTGATCATTGATTGCAAATATATGCATTTCATCTAGGGATGCAATTTGGAAGGGTTTATCCAGACCCTACTCAAAAAAGTTAGATTGGATTGGGGGCACAGGATGACGGCTGGATTAGGGTTAGGGTTAGGGTTTTAAGCCCAATTTCACTATTGATTGGATTAGGATTGACCACTTGGATAAACCCACCCAATTCAAAACCTAACACTGCTATCCCCGCTATGTTTTGTCATTACTGATTTGCTATATCTTTGTGTTTGATTTGAAAGAAAAAGTAAATAAAGAAAGGCAATAATCTGATCTGCTGACCGTAACATCACCACAAGACCACAGCCGCAGCCGCTCATACTTTATATCTTCTTTCATGGGAGATTTCCCAATGTGCGGTGCGGCTGTGGTGTACTGGTGTTCTAGCCAACCTTCTTTCTTGTTGGCACCACTTTAAGAAACTAGCCCATTAAGGCATCTTTTCAGGTTTTAAGCATGGTTTTTAAAACTGGACTGAACCGGATGGTTAGATTGGAAAAACTGGGAATGAATCAGGTGATTGGCTTTGTTTTACCCTAAAATTGTTATTTTGCTAAAAAACTGTTGATTTGGTCAGTATTACACTGATTGGGGTGGTCGAATCGTTCGAACCATCCAATGGTTTTGGTCTTTTTACTTATTTACTTATTTTTATTTTTTTTGTCAGAATGGGCCATCCATTCCATTCAAACAGTTGAACCGTTCAACCCGGGAACTGGACCCCTGACCAGTTCCAATTCGTTGTCCGATTTGGTTTTAAAACCTACCCTATAGTTTATCATCATCATCCACACCTTAATGCCTTATCCCAACTATATGGGGTCGGCTTAGTGAATACTGTTTTGTGGTCTTTTATGAGTTTGAAAAGCTCAATTCAGTTCGATCTAAACCAATTTTCGAGTCAAACTTGAGCCTAATACAATCTTATTTTCTCGTCAAACCGAGATCATCGAGCCCAATATAGCTTAATTTGTAAGGTTTGTGAGTCTTATATATAATAAAAATATTATATATATAATAATTTTTGTTTTTATGTATATAATAGTAACTAGTTTTTATAATTCTTAATTTTTTTATATAAAATAAAAAATATATATTATATATATTTTTTAATTTCATAGAAGGCTATATATTTTTTTTTAATTTCATAGAAGGCTTGGCTCACAGTCGAGTTTGAGCTTTTGAGTCAAAAAGAACTCGAGCTCAACTCTCTAGCTCGAGCCTCATGTTTTCTGGTGATCCATACTCAAATGTCCAAATGTTTGGCTTGGTTCAGCTTGGCTCGAATCCACCCCTATGTTTTGCTAATTAAAATTTTTAATTTTTTCTTTTACAATCTCTTTTTACTAGTACAAAGTAATATGTACAATGCAAATATATACAAAATAATAAAAAAATACAAAGTTTTGTACTCTTTCCAAACTTAGCCAAACTAACAATCAATACCAATAGTACAAACAAATTAATTGGTACAATGTTGAAGGGGTTAAAAAGACAAGGGGTAGGAAAAAGAAAAAAAAGAGGGCATCTATTTAACACTCTTATTTTCACTATATATATATGGCATTAAATAAAATAGAATGGAAAAAGAGGATTCCTGCAGCTAGCTTAAGAATGTGTTTGGTTAACAAAGTATTTAATCTATAAAAAAGCGGTGACTTCTGGAGGATCAAGTTTCAATTTCCTTTAGCCCGATCCGATTGGAATGATGTAGTGTTGTTAAAATTGGATCATTTGAGTTGAAAATGGCAGCTAAAAATCAATTTTGGGTTAATGATTTCTTCACCATATTGGCCTTGTGATCTCTAAGTAATCTTTGTGAGTATTTATTGGGTAAATAAGTGCTTATCTTAATAAGCACTTATGAGTGTTTGGTGGAAAACCATTTCTTTCAAATGAGGGTAATATAGGTATTTTGAAAATTATGTTATGGATTAAGACGGGCCAAAAACGTAATAAACATTTTTTTTCAAAATCACTTAGTTTTGAGCTTATTCAAAATGCACTTATTTCCTACATAATGTACTTATTCAGCCTTAGTTTATGAGTGCTTAGTGGTGTTGTCTTGGCCTAAAATAAGTGCTTAAAAGTATAAGGACTCCTACTAAGCTTTTCTTTATGCAAACAAGTTTTATATGACAATTTTGAATCGCTTTTTCATTTTTTTTTTATTTGAAGCAAATTAATCAATTCAACTCTTAACCCGGTGATCAAATCTGCTTTCAGTCCCGCTCCTAGCCTAATAAGATTTATTGACTCCTTTGGGGTGCAACCCAATTTAATGTAAGGAGGGTCATTATATTGACAATTAAGTCAAATTAGAATCTATCAAAGTTTCAATCAATTGCGTTAAAGACATTGTTCTATTTATATAATAATTCATTTTTCAGAATACGTCCTCTCCTTATTGTAGCACTTTGCATAAGAATGCACCATACATTTGACCTATATTGTTTTATGCATGGTTTGAAAACTGACCTGACCGGATGATCGAACCGGTTGACCTAAGAAGGTTAGGCAACCGGCTCCATTTCACTTGAAAACCATTGATTTGATCAGTAATCTATTGATCCGAGCAGTTGATCCATCGACTCAAACAATGGTTTTTGATTATTTCTTATTTTAATTATTTTTTTTTTTAAATTAGAATAGGCCATCTTTTCGAACTGGATGATCAGATTGTTTGACTCAAAAACCAATATCCAAAACGATTCCGTGTGTAATCTGATTTTTAAAACCTTGATGTTATGTTCTGAAGGGGCTGGATCTGGTATGTTTCCAAGTATTCTGTAGCATAGTTTTAAAAAATGACCTGGAAATAGAACCATTTTGGCCACCAATTTCCAAGTTGATGGTTCGACCGTTCAATTAGAATGAATGGTCCGTTCTGACAAATAAATAATTAAAAATAAAAATGACTAAAAAACCGTTAAATGAGTTGATGAATCGATCACCCAAATCAACGGGCCATTGACTGATTTAACAGTTTTTTACCAGGAATCGGGTTTGAAGTAAAACAGAACTAATTGTCTAAACGATTCCTCCAAACCAAACGGTTTGACCGTCCGGATCAATGACTGTTTGAAAACCATTTTCTACAGTGAGATGACACTGACTCTCTATTTTGTCGGTCTCACAATGGAAGGAGATCCTGCATCAAACTTGTCCAGGTATTTCAATTGAGTTTTCAAGAACACATTCAAAGTAGACATCGGCCCTTAATAAAACTCCGTATGGATCGATAATCGGCCCAACCCATTAACCGGTATAACCGGCCCCGGTCCTAACGCAATTATAATCCGAACATTAGATCCAATCCATTAAAGGCTCTACCCCGAGACCCGGATTGCTACTGTATCGCTGTCCTCTGGACACTGATGAAGCCTATGATGTGATCCCGGATCCAAGCTTTTGTCTTGCCATAAACCAGTCCTGCCCCAGCAAAGCAGTCCCAGCTTAAAACGTTGGCGAGCAAATTAAAATTCGTTGCCAAACGCGCCCGATGACAGCATTTTTACAGTTGTACTCCACAACCTCTGCTTCACCCACCATGAGAGGCATCTAAGTGTCTTGGGTGGGAATTGGGATTTGCTCTTCACAGAACGCGCCTCACCCCGACCTTATCAAAGTATTGTAGCACATCGTATTATATCTTTTGGTTTCGATATACTTATTTAAAGGTGTTTTGAGACCCTCACTCATTTCGGTAAAAAAATATTAAAAATATCTTTAAAATTTAAATTTTGAAAAAAAAAACTAAAACAATAACCTTAATGAACGAGTATTTTTTAATATCAATACGTGCGTGCCTGCCAATAGACAAAAATGTGTCAATACTTTGAACCACTAAGAATAATAAATACAAGTAGGAAGATGTTTTAGATGTGAGGTAAGGACATGCTGTGAGCTCGGTGTAGACGCACTCTGTAAGAGAAGATTCAGATTCGGTGGGTAAAGACCTAGCAACATATATGGACAGATGTCAATTTTACAGTGGATTGATCCATTCATTCTATTGCTTACATCTTATCGGTACACGTGTCATATATGTTCGATACTTAACTTCACATCTGGAACATCTTCCCTACTTATAATTATTATTCATAGTAGATATTTGGAGGGGTCGGCGTTGGTGCGAGCCTGTGAGGCGCGCTCTGTCAGAGCAGATCCAGACTCGGTGGGTGGAATACGGTGGATGGAGGCACCGGCAACAAATATATGGACAGGTGTCAATTTCACAGTGGTACATCTTGTCGGTACACGTGTCATTATATTCGGATACAGGCTCTCGATAGGTTCTGTTTAGAATCGTTGAATGAATTAGAGATCCACGTAATCACGTCCTTGTCCCATCTATATTTTTCGGGAGAAATTCACGAGAACCGCGTTTCATTGCTCATTAGTTTTTCGGAGAAGTAGGAGACACACGATGCAGAATTCTGAATTCCAGCCCCCCTACAACTAGCCCTTTCCCCCTATAAATCACATCCTGTCCGTGAATTTGGCATCAATTCACGGTCAGGATGCATTCCCCCTAAACTTTGGGCCTAATAAATTCTGAGCTGGGCTGATTGGTACTTCTTCCTTAGTTTTTTTGTAGTTCGGATCTCCTGTTCACATAAATTCTATCCACGTCTATCGAAGTCACACAGAGAACATCTCATCCTCTGCATAGTATTATACAAGGGGAGATGTTCCAAATTCATAGCAATAATGTGTTGTGGGTAGAGATCCGAAGTCGTTTGGGAGACGCTAAGCGTACATTCACTTGAAACTCCTTTTTTCTTGTGTGGCTTACGAATGCATTGTGTACCGCGAATATGGAATATTCCTTACGGGACCCACACCACTGACAATTGCGAAAGCCGCTTGAAAATTGAAACATGAAACCATGCAGCTTTCCCCGCCTCAGATGTGTGATGAGTGGTGACTGAAGGATGATTTTCTAAACCTTGCCCTACGAGTTTACGGGTAGAACCGTATATAATTACGCTTTTAGAGCAATGAACGAGTTGAATTCATTGAAAGTCTGGGTTGTCACTAGGGGTGAGAAAAAGAAAAAGACGAAAAATCGAACATATCGAAATCGAATCGAAAAATTGGTTAAGTGAAGGTATTGGTTCGATTTTGGTTAATCAATATAGAAAACTGGCGGTTGATCAAACCAACTAGTATATATATTTCTATATATTTTATATATATTTATGTATATTATATATTATAAATTAATAAATATGTATTATATATAAATATATATTTACAATATATGATATATTATTTATCGTTTAAAATATAATATTATATATATATATATATATATTATTTTATTTTTATAATATATATTGTAAAAATAAAAAAATCAAAAAACCAATGAACCGAACCGACTGGCTTCCGTTTGGTTTCGGTTATCGGTTTTCCAAATACCAGTAGTACCGGTTCGGTTAAAACAAAAAGCCCCATGGTTCAGTTAATCGGACCGTGAACACCCCTTCTTGCCACTTCACTCCACTTCTGTAGGGCCTGTTTCTTTCCTCTTAGGCTATGTTTGGTTTGAAGGAAAAGGTAGGGAACGGAAGGGAAAGACAGAAAACCAATACAAGGTTTGTAAAGGTTTCCCTACCTTTCCCTTCCTTTCCCTACATTTTCCTTCAAACCAAACATAACATAAACTCTTACCTCTTAAAATGAATCTTGTAATTTGAAGGGGAAAATAGTTGTTCGTTTCCTTTTATTAATTATTAATTATACTAATATTAATTATTAATTAGTATTTAGTAATTAATTATTAATTATTATTCTTACCTCAAGGACCCCACAAGTAAAATAATAATTATTAATTATTAATTACACTAATTATTATTATTTTTTCAAAATTTAATTAATACATATTTTTATAATAATTAATCATTAATCTCTAATAATAATTATTATTACTTAATTAATATTAACTTTTATTTTTAACTAATTATTATAATAATTACTTAATAGTAAATTCATTAGTAATTAAATAATGATTATTATTATTAATATAGTAATTATTATTAATTATTAATTATTATTATAATTAGTAATTATTATTTAAATAAAAAAATATTAATTAAATATTATAATAATTATTATTAGTTAAAATTTATTTTAATTAAATATTATTTATTAACTATTATTTGTAAATAATTATTAACTATTATATTAATTAGTAAGTAATAATTATTATTAATTATTAAATAATAATTATTATAGTTAATTATTATGAAATATTAATTAATTATTAATCGATATAAAAATTATTAATATTATTTTTTATTGAATTACTAAAAATTAATAATTAATTAATAATAACAATAAATATTAATGTTATTAATTATTAATTATTCACTATTGATTTTTTATTAAATATTATAATAAGAATTATTATTTATAAATTAATTTTAATTATTAATTAACTATTAACTATTATACTAATTAATAATTATTATTAATTATTAAATTATAATAATTTTTATAAATAATTATTAATTAACATATATTATTTATGAATAATTATTAGTTTTTATTGATTAATTATTAATCATTATAACAACTTTTAATATTATTTTTTATTGAATTATATAGACAAACAAAAAATCTCATATATGGGGTTAAAATTGACATTTGACAATTTTCAGAATTCATAATTCAAAATTTAGAACAACATTCTTTACATTCAAAGTTCAAAGGAAAGAAAAATTCACCGATACCAATATACCTCTTAATGTAATTTGGACTTTTAGATGTCAGACGTCAAAGCAAACAGACAGGCTTGTAGCCTTAAGCCTATGTTGAACTGATAAAATGACAAAATATAATGAGGGTAATTTTATCAATGAGTTTACAAAAGGGAAAATATATGGTACCGAGAAGACACTGGTATCAGAAGATCTTTGACCAATTAAAGCAACCTATGAATTTTTTATACATAGCACTTGTACATATTTTCAATATGATGTCTTTTCGGTATGACAGTCTAATCCTCTAGTAAAAGATACCCTTTGGGTTGTGTTTTAAAACACTCCCAATAGTTTACCGCCGATTTACTTAAGGATGTTTTGTAGCATAGATGATAAATTGTGTGGTGTGTTTTCATTCATACCTCAATAAGGTAGTTGTTCTGTACCACGGGCAAAGATCTGTCGTTAATTGATTGTCAGTTATATGTTGAAAATGTCAAAACTACCACTCAAAAGAATATATTGTTCATTGTCTTCTACCTTGAGACTGAACCGATTGAGGTGTTTGAGATTCTAGACTAATGAAGTCATTGTCTTCTACCTTTAGATCTGAAACACATTATTGTTTAGTTATTTCTTTGCTTTCAGTTATTGTTTCCCTCTATCATATTTCATGTTTTTTCTCTCTTTTTCTTTGAAGATAACCGGTTCAGTCTCAATGTAGAAGATAATGACCAATTTCTTCTTTTGAAGGGTAGTTTTGACATTTTCAATAGATAACTAATGGTTGGTTAACGACAATGACCAACTTGACACTTTTTGAAGGCTTAGGTACTACAGCGACATGTTTGAAAGTTCGGGTATTAACTTGACACTACCCCCAAGGTTCAGGGTACTAAGGTGGAATCTTCCCATAGTTTTAGTAATATACACAATAAAAAATCAATAAATTACTAATAATTTTAATAAATAATAATAATAATAATATTATTATTATTACTAATATTTAATAATAAATAATATTTTTAATAATAATTAAAAGCAATTATTAATATTCATAAAATTAATATTCAAAACTTAATAATTGATGAAATAATATCAATAATAATTAACAATATTAGCAATAATATTGATATTTATTTAATAATAAAAATATTTTTTTATTAATAAAATAATATTTGAAAATTAATCATTAAGAAAATAGTGTTAACWATAATGAACAATCTTAATAGTAATATTAATAAAGGAGGTCTTGTCCTAGGGTCAAACATCTCATGCTCGATATGGTGTCATTATTCCATAGGTAAAACGATGTAGCATAGATGGTTCCACAAGAAAAATCCATGGACGAGAAAATCGGTTATGGTGTGGACCGATCCACAAGACTGCACATGATGGGACAACCGAATGCAATACATAGATGTGGTGTGGATTGAAATGGTATATATTGTGGCCCATACACACCACCCAAAACCACCTTAGTGAACCTTAGGGGTGGCCACGAGCCGAGCCTTTCACAAGCTATTCGAACTCAATATCGAGATTCGAGCCGAATTCAAGCCCGATATATAGGCCCATTTGCTAATCGAGCTGAGATTGAGCCTAGTGAAGCTCAGTTCTTGGGGCTCGTGAGCCTAGTATTAAATATATATACATACATATAATAAATAATTTTATTATATATAATAATATTTTTATTTTTATGTATAATAGTAAATAATTTTTATAAATATTTTTGTATATATAATATTAAATAATTTTTATAATTCTTAAGTTTTTGTCTAAAAAATAAAAAATAATAATTTTTATTTTTCAAAAAAACTTGGTTTATAGTCAAGCTCGAGCTCGAGCCGAGCTTGAACTTGCGAGGTATGAACCGAGTCATGCTCGAATAGCCAAGTATTTGGCTCGGCTCGGCTCGAATCCACCCCTAATTAACCTTAGATTAAATTGAAGTGAAAAATGATGGTTTTGACCTTAATGTTATTAGGATCAATTTAATCTACAAAAATATATAAATTAAAATATCATTCCTGCCCCTAAGAAAACATAGTCAATAACTCTATTTGATCAATTTTGTTCTTCATATGAAGAAGGAAGACATGTTACAAATGGGATGCAATGTTTTCTCTTATTCATCATTTTGTTGAAAYCAAACATTGGACGGTAGATTTGAAAATTAAATATTGATTGGATTTAAAAGTTCAATATAAAATATTATAGTGTTTGGGTTATGGTTGAGCTAGCCTGGGTGCCACATGTCACGTCCGTGGCCATCTTATCTCTTCGGCCACGTCGACACCACATTAGATGGATAAGCGTGACCAAGGAAGGAGAATTTTGTACGGATCAAGAGGACAACTTCATTGGGGATTAGGTCTTACCTCAAAGACTTCAACAGATAACCTCATCCCGACAATCTTGGAAGCATCATCCAAACATGACACAAATCTTCAACTATAAATAGGTAATTTCCACTCAAGGTAAGGGATTTTTGACTTTCTAGTACCCATACTGTTACTTTGCTCGGACTAGCACTACTCTCTCAATTACTCAACCTGACCACTCATTCTTTTCACCGACTTAAGTGTTAGAGTGCCTATTCGGGAAATAACTCCTCAGGCCTCTGACTCTATTATTGGTTTCAAATCTTATTGCACGACTTCATCCTTCCACCTCTACTTTGTCCAATTGATAGAATCATTTGACTACGACTTCAATTCAAAACACCTTAGATCAAGCAGCATCATACAATATACGGGTACTTTTGAAATTAAATACCATACACCATGCCCTTGAATATTTTCCATTCTTTGTAAATGGTCACATTACCATTCTTAGACAGCAGTATAAAAGATTCTTGATAGAAGTTCGATTTAGTAAATGGTTGCCAATTATAGGGGGAGTTTTAGTAAAACTTAAATTATAAAATAGACGCTACTGAAAAATTAAAATTCCAATTAGGCGCTGCAATTCTAAGCAATTACCTAGGGTATTTCTATAATTTTGTATTTTTGTAACGCCAAGAGGTCTCAGAGCGAGTTGCGTGTCTTGCGTGTATAGAAGAGAAGCCGAGTCGAGAAGAGAGAGAGGGAGAGAGAGTATGTTTGTGTGAAAAAGTGAGGGAAAAAAAGACGGAAACAAAAGAAAAAAAAACACGAAAATCCATCCAAGGGAAATAAAAGGGAGAAATAAGACGAAAACGAAAAAGAAAAACCCTAGTTTTGAAAAAAAGGAAGGGAAAACGATGGAGGAATTACAGAGAGATTGAAGCTAAGAGATGAGAAACCATGGCGAAAAACGACGATAGACAGACGGATACATGGGGTACTTGGGAAGAGCTATTGCTAGCATGTGCCGTTAACCGGCATGGGACCAACAGATGGGACTCTGTCGCCATGGAAATACAGACAAGAAGCTCCACTCTTCATCCCTTAACCGCTCAGAACTGTAAACAGAAATATCATGACCTTAAACGCCGATTCATGGCGAAAGACGATAAAACCGACGACGGAGAAGACGGGTCCGAACCCGACGATAAGAAGGGTGAGATTCCGTGGCTCGAAGAGTTGAGAAAACTCAGAGTCGCTGAGCTTAGACGTGAGGTTCAACGATACGATGTTTCGATCGTGTAAATCTCCGTTTGTTTTTCGGTGCTTTTATTTATTTATTTCGTTTACGTTATATTGCCGAAGATCTGAATTTAAAAGTGGCCTTTTATCTTTCTGTTTTCGGTTGGACGTCAAGGGAAGGGATCTATAGTTTTCGTTAAGATCTGAAAGTTTTCTTTCGGTTTTATTTTTACAGGTCTCTGCAATTGAAAGTGAAAAGGTTGAAAGAAGAGCGCGAGCGGAGCTTGAGAGAGAAAGAGAGCAGTGTAGCGAAATCAGATCTAGAGAAAGATTCGGAACAAGATAGAGCTAAGGAGGAGAAAGGGGAGGTAGATGAGCAGCCGGAAAAATCTTCACCGGAGAACGCCGCCGGAGCACGTGTTTCCGGCGAAGAATCGGACCGCGAAAATCAGTCGTTCAACGAGTCCAATTCAACGGATCCGAAAGCTGAGATTCGCGATAACGGCGTCGGTGAGACGGAGAAGAAACGGGAACCGGTGGAAACGGTTACCGGAGGACCGGATCCGGTTTCAGGCGAGTCGAAACCCGTCGGGGAGGGGTCTTACAACGGGAGTTCGGATACGGTAGCGAAAGAGTCTGCGGCCGCCCCGCCAATCGGGAAGTCGTTGGGAGCGGTTAAGGCCACGGTGGACGGTGACTCGCTCGAGTTATGGGAATCGGTTGCCGAGTCGAAAGGTGGTGGGGAGGAAGGAATGAAGGAAAGCAGCGACGTGCAGAGTTCGGCGAGTTTGTCGAGCAAGAAAAACAGGAAGAAGACGATTTCGGGCAGTAGCAGCGGCGAAGAGCCGGGGACTGAAGAGATTTCTCCCGCCATCAAACGGATTTCTGTTAAATCTCAGCCGTTGGTGGCTATTCTCGAAATTATCCGGTCTCACAAACATGGCTCCATGTTTGAGCGCCGGCTCGATAGTCAGGTATTCCCACGTCGAAAACATCGTCGATTTTTTATTTATTTATTTTTTAATTAAAGAAAAATGAAAATAATATCGAATCCTTTTTGGTTGAGTAACACAGTGCCGTCTTCCTAATATGCCATTTTAGCTCCTGCGGGGCCCACTCAAAGGTTGGATCTAAACAGTTCGACTAAAGCCATCAATTATTATGATGAACGATGGACGGTCTGGAATCCATGATGCATGTCCCACGCAAGAGTTGCCGCCGTACCGTGGCCCGGCTCTTGGCTTTTGTGTTTGTCAACCGATCTACCATGCGGGGCCCGCGCAACCGTTGGATGATTTTCGAAAGAAGGCCATCCAACGGTGGGAGAGCCAAATATTCATTTTTATTTGGTCTCGTTGCTCATGATAGTGGCATGCTCTACGACGTTGTAGTTTTTGCATCAGGTTCTCTTTTGCAAGCTGTAAGGTCAGAAACCATTCATGCGGCAGCTGGGTTGTGGGGCCAGAAGTAGTGGCACTGGATCACTGCCGTCTGATCAAGACATTCGTTTTGTACGGTCCCTATCGGAGAATAATAGGAACAAGGAAAGCGGTCTGCCGGTCTCTGTGGTGCTTCTTGATGGGGCCATAAATCACCCCAAACGGTTCTCATTCATGACAACGTGGCTAATAATTTCAAAAAGAACGGTTTACAAGGAAAGAGGCTTCATTTGGTGGGACCCGGCAGTATCCCCTCCTTGATTTTTTTTTAGCTCTCCAGACCGTCTTTCCGTCTTTCGAAGCAGAATGCTCTCCAACTGATAACGAGTCAAAAACGTAAAATCACCCATAAGCCATAGCCAGGTTTATTTACCTCATAACCCAGCTTATGTGTAAAGTTTGCTATGCGTACTACGCATCCCGTGCGTTTTAGTTGCAGAAGACCTTCCATTTCACGTTTGATTTTTCGTTCCCGCCTGGGCAATAGTTATTATGATAATGTCTGAATGAGGTTCACGCATAAAAGACAAATAATTTACAGATTGTGCCGGAAAACCGCGTAATTGGCCGGAAAACCACATTGCAACTAGCTGCTGATGATTTTTTTCCCGATTTGCAGGATACGGCCAGGTACAGAAACTTGGTCCGGCAACATCTTGATCTTGAAACAGTGAGATCGAGGTTGGAAGAAGGACGATATTCTGGTTGCAGCCGCAAGTTCTTCCGCGATCTTCTTCTCCTCTTTAGCAATGCGATTGTATTCTTCCCCAAGAACTCGTCCGAGTCCTCTGCCGCAATTGCACTTCGAGACGTCGTCAGAAAGGAGATGGCTAAAAGACATCGGAAATTAGATCAGCTCGCAGAGGACCCACCTCCACCACCTCTTCCTGTTTTTCCAGTACCATCCAAAATCGAACCGCCGGATTCAGTGCTTCTTAAACCAAAGCCTGCTGCTCCCATGATTGCCTGCCGTAAACGCAGTTCAATCTCTGCCAAAGCTTCTACTACGACAAGCGTAGATAGGAAAGGGGAGCAACGACCAGTAACAGCAGCGGTCGATGAGAAGGCGGTTGTCGATAGGAAGCAAGCCGATGACTCATCTGCGACTGTGGCCGATGACAAGAAGAAGACGAGAGAACGGCCTACAACGTCGGGTGCTAGGAGCTCAAGAACGGGCAACAACAAGGGCCGTACCAACACGACCTCCGGCAAAAATTCAAACGCGAATGCTGGGCAAAGCACCCCACCCAGCTCGAATCCTGTCTCGACAAGCAAGGGTAATGCAGCTCGTGAAGGCAGTCCTGAGCCCAAAGCTGAGAGGAAGAATAATAACACGGCCGCTGTTGCCAAGAAGCGGAGCGCAACGAATTTCTTGAACAGGATGAAAAAGAGCTCTTCGTCCAACGGGACACTGTTAGAGACGTTGAAGAGCTCCGTAAATAATTCTAACAATAACAAAGGAGGCTCAGGAGGTGGAGCAACCGAGCAAAAGAAAACGAGCGGGAGGAGTGATGGGCGGAAGGATCAGGTTCTCCGACAAGGTTCCGGCGGGAAACAAACTGCAGAGCAGAGCAGTCCAGCGAAAAGGAGTGTCGGGCGCCCGCCGAAGCGGGCCATGGGAACGCCTCCTCTGCCCCCTCCTGCGCCGTCGAAGCGGGTGAGGGAATCTGCGGAAACGGAAGCTGCGGGCTCCAGGCAAGCGAGGAAACGTGCGAGGAGGTGATGGCAATTTCTGTAAATTATGTGGCGATTTAAGTTTTTATTTTGTAACAAAATTTATTTTTATTGCTTTTTTCGCTTCATGTTATAATAATACTACTGTCTTTCTTTTTTTAATGGGGTCGTGTAACCTCTTAAAATCATTAAAATACATTATTCTTGATGAATGATGATAGATTGATAGGTAAGATCGCCTTTGTTAAGCTGTTATTATCAGCATTTTTAAAAACGGACCCGAAGGTTGAACTGTTTTTGCCTCCAAGTTTCGGATCAATGGTTCAATCTTCTGGGTTGGTTGGGTCAGTTCATTATAAGACTTGTATGATCATTTGGCTAGTATTTATAAAACGATGTTCTAGCGTTGTAGATGGGCAGATGGCCTAGACGTATTGAGATTTTGTGTTCTTGTCTTTGTATTTAAAGATAAAAGGACCATTTTGATAAACGGTTTGGTTATATCAGGTTTTTAAAAATGCATACAGGGCCTAGGAAAATACTAGAAAGTTTTATTTGAAGCTTCTTAAAATTTGGTGTTTCTCATACAGTGCCTCACTCCGACCTCACATGCATTAGGAATATTTCCTGTGAATAATAACATATAAGTACAATGGGAGATGTTTTCAATGCATGGTAGGATGTGGGTATGAGGTCGGTGTGAGACACCCTGTGTAAGGAGCAGATACGGCCCTTATTTTCAAATCACATATGCGCCCCACAAATGTCGCACATGCACATCCAAGGTTTTTAAAATCGAATTGGACAATGAACCAATCAGGAGTCCGATTGCCAGGTCAAACGGTCCGATCGTTCAAATCGAATGGATGACCCATTTTGACAAAAAAATAAAAAAAGGTCAAAACCATTGGACAGTTCAGATGGTGTGAATGGTTCGACCGCTTGGGTCAGCGGTCTATTGACCAAAACAATGGTTTTTGGCAAAATGACGGTTCTGAGGTAAAAGGAAACCAGTCACTTGACTGGTTCCTAGTTTTTCCGGTCCATTCCAGTTTTGAAAACCATGTGCACATCTCAGTGTGCATTGTGAATTCTATGCTGTGGGGCGTTTGTTGGAAACCCTCTATGGCGTGCACATGTGAATTTATATGTTTTCTAGTAGCTTTTGATTATCAAATGGGAAAAAAACCAATTTTTGGTCTTCCAAGTTTTCCCAAGCTCCAAAGACCACGCTAAAAGACTTGTCAAACATCATTTTAATATATGGTTCATATTAAATCTAATTTATGTTTATATTTTATTTTTCATAGATAATAAAAATAAAAATTCAAGGCAAAAATGTTTTTTTTTTGACAAAAATAATGTATCAAGTTAGGGCCTTTTGGAAGCTTCAATACATTTTAGTGTGACTGCAACCCTTAGTAATCAAAATCGGGGTGGTGGTTTTACTTTATTGCCTGAATCGAACCGAATCTATTATGTCGATTTCGGTACATGGTTTTGTCCCAATTAATAATCGGGTGGGTTTCGGTTCGTTCATGTTTGTCCCGAACCGATTATTTTATTAAATATATATATTGTTTTTTTTTTATTTTTTTTATTATATTTCGTGTTTGAAGACTGAAATGGTAAATTTTAACATTAATTAAAAATGTTTAATTTATTAACATATAAACAAATAACCAATTTAGTATTTTACTATCATTTTTTATTAAGATTATATGATCAAAATTTATATTCTAAGTTATTATTTAAATAAATAAATAAATATAATTATCAGAATAATCAGGTCCATCAAATAAGATCCGATAGGACTCGACTATTTATCGGGGCAGTTCTGGGTCAGTTCTTTTGCCTCAATTAGACTTGTTCATGGGTCAGATAGCCTGATGGCTCAGCCCGGCTTTCTCTTAGTCAGACTTGGCAGATATTTAGGCCGGAAGGCTTGGGATTGGGCCCAAAACACTTGGCCCAACCTTTTTTGGGTCAGGCTCGGGCTTTCTCAAAAAAGCCAGTTCAAACCTAAGAGCAACCTGACTGAACTTTGGGTTTTATATGAGGATTAGGCTCGGGCTCAGGCTTGAATATATTCTGATGGTATAAAAGCAAAATCCGGCTTATGAACAGGTCTAATCCCAATAAATAATTGGTTTGACACTGATTCTACCAAAAACCGACCCAGACCATATGATAAAAAACTATGATGCCGGAAAGATGTGGTTGTAGAAGAGTTTAATTAATCAAAATCTACATGCGAATTTTAATAGATTTCACATGATTGATCGATAAGTTTATGATACTGGTTGATAAATTTGGATATCATATGTTTTTGGTATCTTAGTTGAATCTTAAATTATTTCTAATTCATTTTGGGGTTGATCTTTCAATTGGAATGGTTTTATTTTTATTTATTGAGTAAAAGACTTAAACCTTCCTTCATTTTTCTCATAAATACTGAAACCTTCCCTTGTTTTCCAAATTGAACTAACACTCCTTTGTTAGGTGATCTCGTTAGACAAAGACCTCCCCTCTGTTAACAATCAATTTGCCCCTTTGTGTTCCTTCGACCATGACAGACGAAGTAGTGAGAAAAAGCATACAAGTATCATTCATTTAAGCTGATTTTTCAAGTCAAATTTGTTTTCTCGAAAGTGAGAGATGAGAGAATTGAGAGTAGATAAGATTCAAAAGGGTACTCTGTCTCAAAATCCTAGAAATTATTGTTTCCTTTCTCAAATAAGGAAGGCAATTTAGCATTAATTACAAAACCTTAAAAAACCAAATTGTGAAAAAGATATTCATAGACCAAGGGTCCAAGATGAAGGAAGTTTTAGAAATGGTAACTAACTACCTCTAGTTGTGAGTTATTGTTAACCGCTGACCCAGGCAGTCGAATTGCTAAACCATTCGACCCGGGCAGCGGTTTGCAGGTTATCATTTTTATTTTTTCTGATTTAAATAAAATCAAAAAATAAAATAACCCCCATATCCCCGATCCCAAATCTTATGAATGTTTAGGGTTAGAACCCCACTTCCGTTCTAACCCTTCCCTCCTCTCATCCCTCACACCCAACCGACCGACGGTGATTCACATTTACCGACAACGATTCACGGTGACCGGCAACGGTGGTGAGCTTCATCTACGACGGCCAGCGTTGATTTTGCAGCACTTCCAGGCTCCAACAGTAACAGTTGCGGTAATAACAGGTATGGCGGCCGGCGATTTTGCAGCAGCAATCACCTACGACCAAGCCCGGACCCACTAGCGGCGAGCCCACTGTAACACCACCATTACGGGCAGTGAAACCGTGAAGGACCTGAAGGTATAAAATGCTTACTTCTTTGAATTTTTTTGCTTAATTCTTTGTTTAATTAACTTTGCTTAATTATTTTTTTCTAAATTCTTTGCTTAATTATTTACAGAGATTCACATACTCACATTGGCTTAATTAATTTTGCTTTATTAATTTTTTTTTTTCAATTCCCTGTTTATTTGCTACGTGAATGATGATGATGATCAGATGATGTCAAAGAATGATAAAATCTCTTTTTTTTTGGATTTTTTTAATTTTCTGCAAGCAATTTTCTACAAACTCAATATGATAAAATTGCTGAAAGTTTTGCTTAATTTTCATATGCAGATTTTCTGCTGAAAGTTTTGCTTAATTTTTCCTGTATTTATTTGCAAATTTCTGTTTTTTTTTTTCTGTATTTTGTTTGTATTTGTTTTCAATTTTCTGTATTTATTTGCACTTTTTAGTTTTATTTTTCTGTATTTATTTGCAATTTTCTGTTTTATTTTCCTGTATTTATTTACACTTTTTTGTTTTATTTTTCTGTTTTTGTTTCTGCATTTGTTTCTGTATTTATTTGCAATTTCCTGTTTTATTTTTCTGTATTTATTTCTATTTATTTGCAATTTCCTGTGTTTTTTCTAGTTTTTACAATTTTCTGTGTTTTTATGTAGTTTTTTGGATTTTTTTGTATTTTCTGCACATGTATGAGTATGACCAAATACATCCTAATTTATCTTTATTTTTTCTGTATTTTTTGGTGTTTTTTCTTTATTTTTTAGAATGTTTCTGTACTTTTTTGTATTTTCTATTTGTTATGTACTTTGTTATTTTTGTATTTAGATAGTTCTATTTTCTGTTTTTTTTTTTTATATTTTGTGTTCTTTTCTATATTTTTGAGAAATTTTTTGTATTTTATTTTTATATTTTCTACTGTATTATTTTTGTATCTAGATAGTTTATTTTCTGTATTTTTTCTTTTTTATTTAATTTAATGCTATTTTTATTATTGATAAATATATTTTAATTTTTAATTTATTTATGATGTCACGGGTCGAACCATTCGACCCGGACGGTTGAACCGCTTAACCGGAAACTGGTCCCCTGACCAGTTCTATTTCTGGTTCGTTTTTAAAAACCTTGGGTATACGAGACTTTTTAATGATTCCGTTAGATTTAACTTTGAGAGGGGAGGTCTCAGTCCAAATTAAAAAGAGAGGGGAAGTGTTAGTATTTAAGAGAAATATGAAATTTAAGTCTTTTACCCTTATTTAGTTTTCCAAATTGCCACATCAGCAACAAAATAAAAGAATGTTCATAGGACTATATTTTTATTTTGAGAAACAAAACAAGTTGCTTTTGTTCGTTCTAGGAAACAGTTTTTCATTTTGTTTTTTGTTTTTACAAAATGAAGACAAATGTGAGAGTACAGAAGCTGTACCATTTATGAAAGATGATGAGTTACGTTATATTGTATCATGAAAAATAAAACATATTTTTCATTGAAATAAGAAATTTAAGAGCTTTTCTTCGTTTCAGTTTTAGAAACAAAAAACACATTAATAACCAACAACATGTTTTTCTGTTTTTGTTTAAGAGATGATTTGATACATACAATAATTTACTCTACTGATATACAAAATAAAGAATAACAGAATCAAGCCATTGCTTTTGGTTGGGAATAATAAAAATATTCCCCAGTACAAACCAAATATCATCGGGAGCGTGGAATGTGGGAATAACTATCTTGAGTCCTTGACCAACGTAAAAATCTTCAGCAAAAAATAGTTATATAACTATGTACAATTTATATTAATAACATATAATATATTATGGAATGTCCCATATACTGCCAGGTGGCAATTAGGATCGCAAATGGACCACTTTTAAATGGCCGAATAATTATAAGACTGATTTGAATATTCAATTGGGTCAAAATATATGATGCATTTATTGATCTGTTAGAATCTGATCTGATCCAATCCAATCCAATCCAATTTATGTATATACAAATCCACACACAATATATATATATGCCAATCTATCACCTTGGCACCTAGGGATGAGCACTATTCGATTAAAACCGAAAAATCAAATAAAAAATTCCGGTTTTTTCGGTTCAGTTTTTGATAATTTGGTTTTCGGTTTCGATTTTTAAAATTAGAATTTCGGTTAATCAAATTAGTCGAACTTTTTATTATTATATGTAATATATATATTTATATATTAATATATAATATACTGAAATTTGATTTCATAATATATATTTTATAAATATATAATATATATTATCTGTTATAATATATATAATAGAGTATATATTATTAAAATTTGGTTTTAAYCGAAATAACTGAAAACTGAACAGAGAATTTCTGTTTTTCTAAATTTCGGTTTCAGTTTTTATTTTTTTTAGTTCGATTTTTAAAATTTTGGTTTATTCAGTTCGATTTTTAACTGAATGAACCGAATGCTCACTCCTATTGGCACCTATGATAAGTGCTAAAGCTCAAGTCTAGCCTGGGTTAGCCCAGGTTAAGCCCAAGACCAAAACATTTTGGTCCTGATGTAACCCAGGTTTGAACTAGACCTGGACACAAAACCTATGCTCAATCTCGGAAATTTTGAAGTTAAGTCAGGTTACAATTGAGGATGAATTGGTTGCATGACATTTCTTGTTTAGAGGGGCGGGAGTGTGCTTCATGCCAATCTCACAGTTCTTGGAGCTATGCATCTGGAACATCTCCATTCTTGTAAGTTATCATTTATGGGGAGATATTTTCAATGTGTGGCTGCAACGTGCTCTGAAGTTAGTGTGAGGTGCATTATGAGGAACAAATCTGATTTAGGGAAAAGAAAAAAAAAAGAATAAAACTCTTGTCCTTAGTTTTCTCATTGCTTAGATGTGCAACAATAAAAGAGGGAGTGGGTCTGCTAGTTAGGGGCGTAGACTTTTTTTTGTAACTGAACCGGTAATACCAGTTTTTGGAAAACTGGTAACTGAAACTGAACTAAAGCCAATTGGTTAATTGGTTGACCGGTTCGGTTAACCATTGGTTTGGTTTGCCGGTTTTTTAATTTTTATAATATATATTATAAAAAAAAATATATCAATATATAATAAAAATTATAAATATATATAATATTATATTTTAAATAATAAATAATCTATCATATATTATAAATATATATTTATATATAATGCATATTTATTAATTTATAATATATAAAAATATAAAATATATAGAAATATGTGTACCAGTTGGTTTGGCCAACCACCGGTTTTCTATATTAGTTAATCGAAACTAAACTGATCGGTTAACCGATTTTTTGGTTCGGTTTCAATCGGTTTGATTTTTCGGTTTTTTTTTTCCACCCCTATTGCTAGTTGGGTCATTTAGACAAGTATGATGATCTATTAAACGGAATCTGTAATGTTTGAAATTGGTTTAGAAATCAAAATAGTTCTCCACTTTCTTCCCTATCATCTATTTATGGGATAAATTGAAACCTAAAATCTTTGTCACTTGGATAAAATAAACCCCTTAGTAGATAAATTCAACATCATCATATAAAACAATTTCTAATGTACCGGTGATTATTACTTTGTGGAAACTGTTAATAATAGGTTTGGTACAAGGCAGCTTGAGCAAAAGGTCAAGGGCTCTATTGGATGATGGATTGGTCTAGCCACATCATCCTTCCATTTGACAAACTGTATAGGGAAATCCTTGGCCAAATTAGGAAATCCTTTTCCATAAAGTTCAAAAATTAAAATATCACAATGTATCTGATGAGGGATAATTTGGTCATTCTAATCATATAATCATACGTGGCCTTTGGATAACAATTCGACACTGAGTAAGCAAATTAGCTCAGCAAGTTAGCTTGGAACATCTCGCCCAGGCCGACCTCCACCTCGGCAAGGCTGAACTAGTAGACCCTATAAGATTACAACGACCTATCCTAGGAACTGGTCGAGTTGTAGGAGTTCAAGGCGACCTGCGAGGAAGAGCTTGCTAACCATTTTCGACAGTATGCTACCAAGATAAGATCCTAGAGCACTGATATCTCAACCGTTAAAACAGCCTACCGCATCGCACGCCTTAGAGTTACTTGGGCAAATCGTAACCCACGCATGGATCTCGCAACCGATACATTAACGCGCCCAACAAAACAGAAACAGTTCCGCGAAAAGCTCAGGCCCGTTACAAGAGGACCTTGACCATTGGTGCCTATAAAAGGTACTCATTTCTACCTGAAAATGTATGCATAATCAAATACTCTCAAGTTCTCTCAATTTCTCAAAGAACTCTCAAATACTTATTGACTTGAGCATCGGAGTGCCCTCCCCGGGTAAAAACACCCAGGCACCCTAATTCTCTTCCTCTTGCAATGCATAACAGCTTGGCCACCTTTCAACTCGGCCTTGACTAGGAAATATCCAAATCAAGTCTGAGTCATTAGACACGAGGGAGTTTGGGTTTTGCTTGTTTTAAATGATAATAGATAATGTGACATATCCACTACCACTAACAATTTTCCAAAGCCTAAAAAATAATAAAAAAAGAGTTTGGATTGAATGAAATTCTAAATGTGCAATTTTTTTACACTTTTAACCTTGTTTCTATATAAGAATCTATGTAAATAGTAGAATTTTGGTTCCAACCAATGATAAACAGGTTAGTTTCACATAATTTATTCAGTATAAGTGTATAACTACAGAGATTGTTTATCACTCGACCTCGATAGTGAGCCAAGCTTTATATAAGAAATAAAAAATTATACATGTAAAAAATTAATATATATATATATATATATATTATGCATATAAAAATATTTATTATTAATGGGTAAATCGGATTATCCTTGAATTATGTTTACATCATGTGCAGGATTAAGAACTTAGTGCAAAGAATGAATATTATGAGGACCCATATCTTATGAGAGGGAAATTTCTGTTCTGATCTCCTAGCTAACAAAGGAATTGATGAAAGATGCATGCTTAAAGTGATTAATGGTAATTTCCAAATTCCTAGAGATTTCGCTCGTTTTATTCACAAAGATAATTTGGGTTTGTCTATCCTTAGAATTAATTAGGTTTTGTTAGATTTTTTTTTCTTTGTTTTTCTTTGGGTGGGCCTAAGATAGTGAGGGAGAGCTATGTATGCTTGGGTTTTGGGGTAAGGTGGGCTAAGTCCTCTCCCGTTATTACAAATTTTTCTTTTGAAAATGGTTAATAAAATTTAAGGTGATCGCCCCTCCACCTCGAATAAAGTTTGGGGTTTATATTATATATTATATAAGCTTGATTAGGCTTCATTAATCTTAAGCTCTACTTGATTAGCAAACAAGCCTACATATTAGACTTGAATTCGATTCAAAACTTGATTTAAATTAAATAGAATTGAGCTTTTCACAGACCGAGCTCGAATAACTCATGCACATCTATTTGTAAGAATAGATAGGGACTGAGGTACCATGATTAATTGACCATTTTCTTTTTGGCTTCACATTTGAAGATGAAGACAATCTTTGTGTGATGGGGGTTTAGATGCCTCCCCAAGTGCAGGTTCTCTTCAAGGAGAAAGAGATGATGATGACCGGATAGAGCCTCATTACAGGTTCCAACATTTGATTCCACATTCAGTTATGCTATCTATCTATCAAAATCGTGTCAAAATCATCAAGAGATTTTTCAAGCCTGTAACATTTCTAACAGCCTTCAACTTTAGAAGTTTCATCTTATCACTGTTTTGATAGGTAATTAATTTTAGACCTTTATCAATGATCTTTATTAAAAGAGTGTTACGATTACAGCCCATAAATTAGCTACTTACCCCCTTCGAATGGAAGTAAAAACAATTCAAAGAAAATTTTATATTATTTTTGTGTTTGCACAAGTGTTTAAAAAGCTGATAGGGAAAAGAAATCATTTTTCCATCTGAGTGGTGAGTTGGCAGTTTAATTGTCTAGGTTAAATAGGTAAACCCATGATGTCATAAATCCTAAAATATGAAAATAGATAAATTTACAGAAAAAATATTAAATTTTTGTAAAAAATATGGACACATTTATGATATTATATATTCATCATATTAAATAGAAATAAGTTTGATAAATGAGAGTTATTCAAAAATAGAAAAAGGGGCAAAAAGAGAATTTAAGCCCGATCCCTTTACCTACCAATTGGGTCAAAATGTTTAGGGGGCATTCTACAACATGAATTGTTTTTCTTGTTGCCAGTTCCAAAAACAAATCAAAATTATTTTGTTTGAAAACAGATTGTTTCTTAAAGCAAAAACATAAAGACATGTTCTTGGTTGTGAGTGTATTTTCTGTTTTYAAAACTGAAACAAAAAATATGTTATTGAATCTAGCTTCAAATTCATGTTTCCATAAATAAATAAAAACAAAAACATTCATGTTGTAGAACGAGATCACCAGGTCTTTGACCGAGTAAACAATTTTGTTTCAAGAACCGATTCAACCGTGGTTTGGAAGGAGAAGAAAGTAGTAAAGCTATCAAATGTTGCTTCATTTATCATCATTCATTTGTCTTGTTAACGAGAAGAAGCTGGAGAGAGAGAGAGAGAGAGAGAGAGGCAAAGATGAGAAAGACATAAAAAGGAGAAGGCATGGTTTTATTTATTTTTCTTTTCTAACCTGTCGGGTACTACATACATTATTTCCAATACTTGACCCACTGATTTTTACTTGATTCAGATTTGTTGCCACATTAGAGACAAAAGGACAAAAAAACGCCATATCCTTTTACTGACCAAAATAACCCTGGTATTTTGTCCCTTTTCCCGATGCATTGACAAAAAGGTCCACAGGAGTTACACCTCTGTGAGAAAAATGTATTTAGTACTATTGCTGTTTCTACCGGATAATATAAGCATGTTCCATTGATCAATACAAATTGATGAGAGGTGTTGTTATGGGGGTGCAAATAGAATCCGAGATCCCATTCTATTTGGTTGAACTCGGATCACCCATGTTTGGACCATCGGGTCGGATTCGGATAAGATTCAATTTAATATATATTATATATTTATAAATATAAATATATATATATAATATGTTATTTATTTATTTATAAATTTATTATATTATTTATGATGAAAATAATTAAAAAAAATACTTGTATTTTTTGTTTTTATTTTATTTAAATTAATATATTTTATTTTTTTAATAATTTATTAATTTTTAAAGAAAAACAAGTTAGATGAAATCTGATCCAAAGATCTGACTTATCAATATGATTCGAATTCAAATCAAGTCCTATTAGATCCGATTGAATCGGATCCGACATGAACAACATTAGATCATATTCAAATATACCATGATTCGAATCCGATGCGATGGTTTATATCCCTATATTGTCATATCACATATGAGAGTCACATCAACTAGAAAAGTGCATCTGTTCTAGATTGATCATTTAACATTTATGGTTGAAACAACAATTTCACATTTCAAATAAAAATAATAATTTGTTTTGATCAACCCAAAACGTTTCAGATAGAAACATCAATTGTATCAAACACAACATACGTTTTATTGACAAACACATCGAGGTGAATAATGCTATAAACTAGTGGGATTACCCCGGACCAATGTTGTATGAGATTTTTAAATGGGGTCCGACTTCCACCCCTTGATTCAATTGGTAGGGTAATTTGCATGGTTCAGCAATAATATAGATGCTGTTTGGTATGACTTTCATTTATTTGATAAATGATGTCATGTCATTGCCAAATCAGTATGTGTCTCATCATGCCGATTCGTATGCATTGTTATTGATAAATTTTGATATTGATTTATATGTGCGTCAAGCCGCCAACTATTAGGGATCTTCATTTTAACACTTTCTCCAATGGTTAAGTGTTTATTTATTGTTCCACTGATGTGATGCCTAAGTGTCTCAGAAAAACATTTATCAATCACTTTTTCTCGATTTTGAAAAGAAATTAAATACAAACATTATAATTATTAAATGGAAACCATATCAAACATATACATAGTGAATATTATACAAATTGAGCCATCCATCATTTGGTACTAAAATGTCAAATAGTTGCTAGTTTAGATAGTTGTGTGATTGTTACTACCTCTCCGTATGGCAACAGGATGTACAATTTGAACACTATCTCTACAACCGTACAGCTGCTCTTTATTCCAAAATACGATCTGACATGAACCATGTYAGATCTAGTCCAATTCGAAGATCCAATCAGATCTGATAGGACTCAATCTTAATTCGAATTCTATCAGATTTTTTAATCTGATTTGATCTGACTTGTTTTCTTTAAAAGTTAATAAATTATTAAAAATAAATAAAATATACCGATTTAAATAAAAAATAAAAAAATACAAGTATTTTTTAATTATTTTCATCATATATATATATGTTTTTTATAAAAAAATAAATAATATAACAAATTTATAAAAATACAATATAAATAATATATTTATAAAAATACAATATATATATATATATAACACATCGGATGGGATGGGGGATTCGAATCCAATCCAATTTTTGATCGGATCATAAAATCTGATCTAACCCAAGCCAAAAATCCAACCAGCGGTAATCTAAATTCAACCAAATAAGATCGGATCTCGGATGACCAATCCATTTGCACCCGTAAAAAAGGGGAGATTAACAAAATAAGATTGGATCTCGGATGGCCAATCCATTTGCACCCCTATAGGGGGAGATTGACAAAAATTTGGCAGAGAATAGATAAAGATGCAACCCAAGATTTTTACGGTATGCATGATAGTTGTTCGGGCTCCATTTGTTTTGTGCAAATTTCATTTGCATTGGGAATGCAAATAGTAAAATTATGTGGTCCATTGAAGAGAATGAAGATGAGGGGGAGCCGGGGAGGTTATTTATTTAGGTGTGAATTGTGAAATGGGAGCTAAAATGATATAATCCCCACTTTATATGAGTGAAATTGGAAGGTAGAACAAAGGTGGTCTAAAATTTGTACTAGTTTTTGGGATACAAAATCTACTCCACTAATGAGTGCAAATGAGATAAAATTTGAAAATTTTGCAATATATGACTGCGTATCATGGTCACAAATAAAGAGATGCAAAATTTGCACTTGGTTCAAATTTGCACCACAAACAAAGTGCTGCATGAGAAAATGGTGGAAAATGGTTTGGTCTTTTCACACATTTGAATGGATTAAAATTAATTCTATTGTACCTTTTATATCCTTCATATTTTATTACAATGGATCTTTCTTATTTTTCCCTGAAAAGGTTTAAATGATTCTGAGTACCCAAATAATACATTAAGCAGTTTAATTAGGCAGTATTATTCATCCCTGCTAATTTTCTTCAGCATTGTCTCCACCTACCAAAATTTCATGTTTGTGTATAATTTCCCATCAACAGTTTCTGTGCAAAGGGCTTTGCCTTGCTAATAGATTTCTTTTACCCATAACAGTTCATGAACTAGTTATAAGAGTTTTTGGTATGAAATGATAGCAAAACACAGAATGCTTCTAGTTATAGTTTGAATTTGTTGAAACACTCCATTTACTCAGTGTATCAAGAGGAAACAGGAGGCAAGGTTTTAAATATCGCCATGGGCCGGTCGGGCGCATATCGGCCTGTGTTGGTGTTTTTCTTTTTTATATATTTTACTTTTTTTTTTGAAATCGGTTCAGAGGGGCTGGTTTAAGGTCCAGCTACCCTCTGAACAGTGGCTGACCTCATACAATCTTTGTAGGGATATATCGAAAAGCCACCGGCACGATACATATCAGCCGATACAGGCCGATATGTGTCGATACTTTAAACATTGAGGGGAGGTAGTGAGGCAACATTATAAGCAGAGACCAAGGAACCTACTATTACATAAACATTCACCTAGGAGATCTCATGTGAAAGAAGCTAACCATAGGAAGTGGTTACAAAAACTGAATATCTATGCATTTGAGATGTTACTTCTTTTAATGGTGAGAGATTATCTCAAGGAACCTTCAACCTAAAAGCTTGAGCTGTTAGGTGAGACCACTGAAAAGGTTTTTATTCTCTAATACTTCTCCTTGCATACGCGAAAGCCCAATTGTCTTGAAGCATGGACGAACACAGACCCATTCATGTCGAATTTGGATATAGTCTTCACAAAACCATCCTCACAGCAATTTGCAATTGTGTTCCATTGTACAGCTGCAAGAGACTGTGAGTACAGTGTGATGATTAAATCTAAATTCGTCCATACCTTATGGTCACATTGACCAATTGGTCAAACAGACTCTTGGTACCATCTCAAAGAGCTATTCAACTTAAAGGATTAAGCTGTTAGGTAGGTCCAGAATTGGTTTTTATTCTCTGACAGATAACACAGCAAAAAGTTAAAGGAAAATGTCAAATTCAAAAGATGGTTTGTGATTGAGAAGGCATCTAGTCAATTATGCATCCATGTGGGGTTAATTGAATGTGAGGGCTCCATGTGTACCAGACTGGACCTACTCACTACTGGCATTAACCCTTGGACCAGTTAAAAGAAAATGCCACTTCAACAGATCTTGCAAAGATTGAAGGTTTCTACAATTTTCTTGATAAATTGGAGATTGAAAGAGAAACAAGCTCAAATATCAAATTCCAAGCTAACCAAATAATCTACAATGAACTTCTCCTCTAAGCTTTCACAAATTAGCTTAATAAAGAACACAAGGAATCTTCTCTGATCAATCACCCACCAGAACCCCACATCAATAATAATTTAGCTCATCTCAACTACAGCATTACCCCTTTGTCTGATGTAATCGAATTTAGATTAGCTAACTCAAATGCAAAAAATCTAATCATTGTCGGATTAGCTTGCTCAAATGCAGAAGACTCAATGGGTTCAAAAGAATCCTCAGAAGCAACAAGCATGTAATTAACACTGCAGAAGTTAGAAGACTATAAACCTAGTATGGGACCTCATCTAATAGCTTAAACTTTTAGGTTGAACTATTTTTTAAGATGGTATCAAGGCCTATTTGATTAAGTGGTTTAGTGTTTATTCTTCATTGTCTTCATAATAATTAATTAAATTTCAACATATAAGTGGGCCTATGTTTGTTCACATTTTAAGTCTATTGGGTTTTTGCATGGTTTTCAAAACCGGATCGGATCGGATGATCGGACCAGAAAATTAGGAACCGTGACCAGTTCCATTTTCCCCAAAAACCGGATTTCCCCTCAAAACTATTGCTTTTTGGTCAGCGAATCACTAAACCGGACGATTAACCATTCAAACGGTTTTGACCATTTTTTTTATTTATTTTTATTTTTTTTTGTTAGAACGGGCTGAACATTTGGTTCAAACGGTTAGACCGTTCGACCCGATAACCGGACCCTGACCGATTTAGTTTTTAAAACCATGGGTTTTTTGTGAGAGGACATGTTAGAGAATAAAAAAATGTTCAGAGACTTCATCAAAGGGCTTGAGCTTTAGGTTTCAATCCCGACAAAACTTGTGTATCTTGTTTCCAGCAGATCCAGGCTAGAATACCCTTCAAACCAGTTTGGATCTGCTGACCACAAAACATTGCTGACTGCATTCATCCGGCTGCACATTGGTAACATCTCTTGTACTTTATAAGCTGATATTCCTGTTGTGCGTCTAGATGAGTGTGGCCATGGGAAAGAAAATTTAAGGAAGCTTCCGACGCAACTACTTTCTTTTGGGTAGAAATACAACTACTTCGATCAAACACCTATTAAACATTGACAAGAAGACATAAATATGTCTTGTGTCCAGAAAATAATGTCTGCATCCAACTGCCTCTCGTTCCCTCCCTTTTTGCCTTCCCCTTTCTCTGATCCTCTCTCCCTTGCTCCATAGCTTCCTTATACCTCAATGGCGGGGAGCTGTCAGGTGGAATCCTGCAAGGTTGAAACCAGCGATGGAATTAAGCTCCACACCCGAGTGTTCAAACCTAGCGATGAGGTGAAGGACAGCCTGGTGGTTGTTCTCGTCCATCCCTACTCTGTTTTGGGTGGTTGTCAAGGCCTATTGAAGGGAATCGCAAGTGGGTTAGCTGAGAGAGGCTACAGAGCTGTGACCTTCGACATGAGAGGGGCCGGCAAATCAAGCGGTAGAGCTTCTCTCACCGGTTTTTCTGAAATCCGTGATGTTGTTGCTGTCTGCAAGTGGGTCACTGAGAACTTGTCCACTGACAGAATTTTGTTGGTCGGTTCTTCTGCAGGTATGACTCTCGAAGGACTATTCTCTTTCTCTCTGTGTTTATGTTGCATTGTTACATGTTGGATTGGTTTTGATGGATGGCTCTTGAGTTATATGAAATRGGTATTTTTTTAACAGAAATTATTTGTTTCATGTTAGGGAATTGTTTGTGTTTGATCAGGGCTTGTTGTGCTAAGTGAATCTAATTAGTTTCTACCATTCCTGTTATGGATTACACTTTTATACTACTTTGTTGAAATAATTTTGATGTAGTGAAACGGGTATGGCCATTGATTTCCAGCTCTTCTAGATGGTATTTGTTTCATGTTAGGAATGTGATTGGCTTTGGATGAGCAAGGAGACCTCTTTCCTTTCAATTTCATTCTACTCATGTATTGTCTGAGTCCGGATCTGCTGCACTCTTTAATTGGACACCTGTCACAGACTGAAAAGAAGTGCAACAGATCCCAACTCTGTAAAAGGTTCCCTGATCGTTGCTAGTGGAGAGCTTTTCCACATGGCCCCTCCTATTTTTGCCACGTGGAGGGATCTTTGTGGCTGATACAAACCATACATCAAATAGGGGACCCATTGGATTTGCAACATGTTCAAACTTAGAGGCTATCAGCCATGAGTTCACTTCCCCCTGTTTTAAGGAGTGGATCCTCATTTCTCCGTGGATAGCAAAACCATCACCCATGTTATTATGTAGTTTAAAATTCTTTCAACACTAGCAATTAAATCCATACAATGCATGGGGTTGAATAGAATTTTGATTAGGTTTGGATTGGCAAATTTGGGTTTTCAGACCAAGTTCAATTTTAGGGTTGGTCGTAAGTTGGCCCTTAAACCTGACCTGATCCATCTAATTTATAGACTGCTTTATTAGAGAGAGTCAAGAGGGGTTCAGAGAGATTAAAAGGAAAGTAAAGATGTAAGAGGAAATTAAGACCAAACAGGGATTTTATTGCGACAATATGTTTTCAATAATTTAATTTAAAAATAAATAAGCAAATGGGCATTCCCTTATATCTGAAAGGAGCGGAAGTTTTTAATCAACCATATGGCCCACCTTATATTGGTGGTACACTGTTCAAGTTTCAATATCAAACTTACCTATAAAGGTGGGCTTATTTTACACGTATGGAAAAGTGTTGTAGGCTGAATTTGTTTCATAAATAGATGATAGTGAGGAAAGGAACTCTGAGACCCTTTTGAGTTCCAAATTAATTTTCTTAAGATTCTTTGGCCATTCAAGGAAGCTCACTAATATTCCATGGATTGCTTGGTTCTGAAACGTGCCACACCCATTAGGCGTTCTTTTAGGGGCGTGGTGCATTACTGTGGATGTTTTTGAAACACAAAATGTCACAATTTGTTTTCAACACCAAAATCTTGTGGATTGGTCCACACCAAAGTAGACTTGATCATTATAATGTACTGCAATAAATGACCAAGATATTTTATTGGCAATTTTGTTGACAATGCATTCACACCCATCCACACCACAGTACAGAACACGCTATGGAGTGTGGAGTGGTTCAAATCATGTTGTTTCAACCACACCACAATAGGTCCAGTGGATTCAAATGCACTGCACTTTATCAAGACCACAATACTGAATAACCCCTAAATGAACTAATTACTACACCTACTCCTTGTGGATACTCATGGAAAAATTTTGGAATAAATACCTTGCAACATGTGTAAAATAGACCCATTTTTACAATTAAGTTTTATATTGTAAATTTAAAATTTTGAATGGCTAATACAAGGTGGGGCAGATAGATGATATGGATGGACTATGGGATTGGGCAAGTTGCCAATCCAGTGGATCACCTATCTGATGAATGGTCCAGATCAACCACAAAATACCTTCACGTAGCAGAAGATACTGGAGGTTAGGTCCCTACCCAGTCCACCTTTCCCAAGACCCCAGATACCAGAACTAGCATTGGGTAGTAGACTTTTCTTGTTATCATTATTTTTATTTAGGGGGCAGTGAAGTTTTTTGTCAAGCTTGTGATTGGGTTTTATTAGAAGGTCCACTAAGTTTAGATTGAAATCATTGTTAAATGTCTTAACTTTATTAATCCAGCCAAAAGAAGATATCATCAGATACTCATTATTCTTTGGAGTTTGAACCTGTCAATTGACTAACATCATGGTTGCAATGTATTATCTAATCCATATGCTTCATTAGATTCATTTGCTAACATATATTAAAAGCTAAAATGTTATCAGTTGTTGTAAATAATGTTATAGGTTCTTATAATAATGAAAAAAGTGATTGTGTTGAACCAATATATGCATATATCAAGATAACAGTCTTCATAAATTCCCTGATGCAGACTTGGTACAGGAAAAGAATCCATGGAGAAAGAAATAAGTTTTCTTCTATTTCCTTATCAAGCGGCAATTTTGTAGTTTTTATCAGTACAATTTGGGGTTCAAAAAATTTGACTTTCTAGCCTGTTAGTATTTTGCAAATAGGGTTAATCATCTTAAGGGTCAAATTAGTTTAAAGACACTTTTAAGAGAGTTACTAGAGTTTTCAAAAGTAGAAAATGCAATCATGTCAGTTTTATTCCAGATTATTTTTAAGAGCCAAAGTTTGTCCTTTTTGCATAATTTTGATGTCATGTTAGGTAATTTAGTTTTCTATCAAACAAGACCAAGATCTTGCAAATCCAACATGTTTTTAGGGAGTTATGTCCATTTTAGTAATGGGGTGTGGGTGTTATAGGACTTGCATCTTTCCATTTCTAGAGTCTATCTTGGAGTTCCACAATGATTTGAAAATCAAAACATTTGTTTTTCTTGAAACTAAAAAAAAAACCACCGTCTTGGTTGTGTAGTATTTGTCTTTTCTCCATAGGTGATTAGATATTTTGGTCCATATGCCACACAAGAAATGGTAAACCACACCAGCTTATGGAAATGAAAACATGTTTTTGTTTTTGAAAGCATCTTTTTTGTCAGTTTTAGAAAGAGGTTTTTTTTTTCAAAATGACAATGTTTTCACTTTTTTTTTTTTGAGAAATTAACATCCAAGAAAGCATTGTTACTTTTTACTGATGTGACATTTTTTAGAAGAAAGAAAAACAAAAACATTCATGTTGGAGGGCACCCCCTTTATTGCAGGATTAGTAGATCATTTTTAGAGTCATTTTAGGAGCCTAAAGTCCTTTAAGTGTCTTTTTGAGTTATCCATGGCTTTGTGATGGTCATAAAGCAATTGGGAGGTGTATTTGGTCAATTTCTGAGTTCAAATTGAATTCTACAAGGGAGACGGGAGACCCAATCCCTTCTTTCTCTTTTCTCTCTCTATCTCTAAGGGTGCAGTACCTCTTCTCTTTCTTTTCTCTATTTAGATCTGAATGTCTTTCTCTCATAAATCAGATCCTTAATTTTGCTCTTCTTCTCACCATGTGAAGATTGTAGGAATCTTTTCCCTCCTGTCCTAGATCATTCCCACTATATTTTTAGGAAACTTTTTTTTTTTCAATAAACAGGTGGTTGGTAATGAGGTTGATATCCTAGTGAGTATTTAAGTGAAATGTCAAATTCTCTTCCTTTGTGTTGAAATGGTGGATCAGACGCCCAATTATGCATTTAAATGACTATTTTTATGTAGTTTCAGTTCTACATTCTCGAGATTTTTTGTGTAACTTGGTTTAATGTGTGTGAGGGAGAGAGAAAGAGGTTTTATTAGTTCAATTGTTTGCATGAATCCATGAGGGATCTATATCCAATCTGTATTAAACATTCGGGAGTATAATATCCTAACTGTGAATAACTTGGATGTCTTGTGAAACTGTGATTGCAATTCCTACAAGGCCTATGTTTCTAGTTTTGCAATCAAGTAGGTTTATTATTTCACATAACCTTGATCTGTTATTGCAGCAAAGTAGTATTAAGGTATCATTTTAACTCTTAGAGTCCAGACAGATCAGTGGAGAATCAAGTTCATGTTTCTAGCAAAAACATCAAATTTCTTTTAAGTCAGATTGTTGAACTAGTTTATTTTGTTGGATCCATCATGCCAGTTCCAGTCTTAGGTGTATTTTGGCCCTAATAAAAGGCCATTACCCAATGTTGGTCCCAGCTATCTTGGGTGGGATGGACTGGGTATCCAAATTTGTGTTACCAAGAATAAAGGCCCTTATGCTCTAAATATGCTACAAGGGTATTTGAGTCTTTTAACATTTTTTGATAGATAAAACTCACTAGCATTAACTGACAACCAAAGAGTCAGAAATATACAAATTCAGTCAGTCAGGTGGTGTATGCCACTTCTTTAAGTCCAACTATCCTGAGAATATGAACAAAACGTACATGGTTCATAAGATTACAAGAATTCAAAATATTATCCACAATATATAAACAGGTCCAGAAAATAGCTGAATCAATGCAAATGTCTACCCACCTCTGATCACCCACTGAGAGTCTGAATCAATGCAAATGTCTACCCAGCTCTGATCCTTATCAAGAAGAACTGTTTCCAAAACGGCTAGTAACATATGGAAGTTTCATCATCCCATCACACAATAGCAGGTTGTTTAGTGAAGCCTAAACAACCCTGGAGTCTTCCATGAGGTTAGTTCGGAGAAAAAGATATCCCATTCATCTTTTCAACATATATTAGAACAAATCTTGGCTCAAAAGAACATGCCACATGTTCAAAACAAGCACTTTATGGACAAGGTTTATATTAAACCTAGAACTCCAAATAGGTAATATTAGTTGGGAAAATTACCCATTCAAGGTGGGGTACAATGCTGATCAGGACTGGAGAACCAAACATGTTGCAAATCCAAAGGATCCCCTACTTGGTGAATAGTTGGTATTAGCAGCATCATCCATACATATTGCTGCAGAAAAACAATTGTCACCAATCCGCGTATTTTGCAAGAACATCATTAGAATGTAAATGAAACTTGAAGCAGATGGTTGTGCTTTGCATACAACCATTTGACTATAAATTTAGGTATTAGATTTGAAAACATGAACATAATTTGGAACTGTACCTCCAATTAATGCTTGGGAGGGGGATTGGTCATCCCTGAAATATCCTTTTTCTTAGGTTGGGGGTGGGCGAACCCATGAAACCTAGTTCCTTTGCGCTTTGTTTGATCACAAGGCTCAGCCAGTGGAAAATTGGACATGGTGATTAGGAAGATAGAGCCCGTCATTTGCATTTAGGCATCTACAGTGTCAGATCTGGAGGGCCTTCCCCTTCTCATATTTTTGTAATGATTTAGTTAAATATTATCTTTTGACCTTTTCATCATAGGGTGGGGGAATCATTCCTATGCATTTATGCAATGTAATTGTAGAACTTCGTGCATGACGTGGGACCTGGTGTCTAAGCAAACACTGGGTCCCACACGGTGAACGAGATGAGATCCATGATGTACAAAGGGCTGTATTCCAAAACAGACTTGACCAACCCGTACGCTTGGACAAGGATGGGTTTACACATGGATTCAGGATGGAGTAGGCAACATGTAGGTTTCATACCCATTATAGATTATACATAAGGTTCGACAGGTCGGGATTTTCTCATTTTTGCATGTTAGAGTAGCCATGCCTTGGTCACTGTGCAGGCAGGAATTATTTTGGCTTGGCCATGCGTCTACAGCTTCTTAGGTGGTTGGTTAAACTCATCTAAGATGCACGAATATTCGGCACATTATTACATAGATTTTGCTTAAACATTTCCTTGTTATTTGATATGTTACGTGATTGCCTGCGAATGGCCGGCCGAATGGATATGGGTTCCATAACATGAATTAGATAGATAAGCGGGTGTATTCTCACTTTTGATACATGGATGCATGAGAGGACACCTTTGTTCAGCTAACGTACAATGAATGTAGTATTCTTCAGAGAAAAAAGCTGTTACTGAAATCAATTAATGAGTTGTGGATTACCTCATCTTGCTTTGTTTGCACAGGTGCACCCATATCAGGCTCGGCCGTTGATCTAGTAGAACAAGTCGTTGGTTATGTCAGTCTGGGATACCCTTTTGGTCTCACTGCATCCATCCTCTTTGGGCGGCATCATAAAGCCATCTTACAGTCCCCAAAACCAAAACTATTTGTCATGGGCACCAGGGATGGATTTACAAGCGTGAAACAATTTGAGAACAAGCTCAAATCTGCATCAGGACGTGTGAAAACTCATCTGATTGAAGGAGTGAGCCACTTCCAGATGGAGGGGCCCAATTATGACGCTCAAATGGTCGATCTGATTCTGGAATTCATCGGATCCTTGTAGTGATTGCACCAGCCTGGCCAATGGCCATGCTTTATGCTGGCAGGATGAAAGTGAAATACATTATGTTAGTAATTCCATTACCAAGAAGACTATTGACTTGGCTTTCAAAGACTCGGCCCAGTTTGGTCGTTTCCCATGATGATATTTGCCTCAAGAGGACTTGAAAACCAAAACACATCGTGCCAAACACAAAAGAAAACAGGTAGGAAAGAACAAAGAAATTAGGTTGCTTTCAAATKTCAATGGACACCATCTGTATATAAATCGGTAAATGTTCTTCATCCTGGCTTGTCTGTCTGGTGTACAAGTACAATTGCTCATATACGCTCTGCACCATGAAAAATGCCTCCTTTGCAAACATACAAGGAGAACATCTACCAGACCTAAAATGGCAAGAACAAATTTGAAAAAAGAGAGAAGAGAAGATTAGCAAGTTAAACAAGTGCAACCTGCAAAACCAAAGGCAACCATTTCCAAGACGGCTTGTTACATGGCCACAGGTTATTCACTGCTTAAATAATTTTACAAAAGAATCCTAGCCTACCCGGGTGAAATTTACTGGATCAATGGTAAGATCAGACCCACCTATGAGTCCTCTACTACACAAAATACCGAAGCAAGGAGCTGTTATTCCACATAGGTGGGCACAAGACAAGAAAATAGCCTTGACAAGGGAGGTAGGAATTTTCTGGTAGTACAAACCCTAGAAATGGTGCACTGAACATCAAATGTCATCGTCACCCTCATCACCATCTTGCTGGTCATCAGATCCAACTCTACCTTCTCCAGCTATATGATCCCCATCTGAACCTTCACCCCTACCTTCACCCATTTCATCATCAAAATCTGTAGTGTGCTGGTTGCCACCATATTGCCGGTTTCTCCACCCTCGTTCTCGGTCCATTGATTGCCCATGCGAGAACTGGTGCTCGCCATCTGTTTCAAGGCAAAAGAACCATATGGAATTAAGCTTATTTTTTGAAAATCAATCAAGAAATGCAAAATTGATCTAAATAAACTAAAAAAGGTGATGCTTCCGTGGATCAGTATCTTATTTACGTACTGAGCACCAACCACTGGCATACTACAGCTTATACATAAAGGTTGTAACCACAACCCCAGCTGCCTCAAAAAACAACTATTCCATCAAATTATCAATTTTAGCAATGTACCATAAATAAGATGTTTATAGCAGAAGAAATAAGACCATTTAGTACTGCAGAAAGAAAAGTGACCTCAATTTGATGCAAGAAGTTCRATTAATGCAATGGGGAAGCACATAATATACAAAATATGGTGCTCATCACCACAATATATAGAAAAGTGAAGCTGGGTCATTCCAAAGATTTTGAGAAAACTGAAAAGTAAAATAGAACATGGAGTAGTGAAATTTTAATTACCGCTTTCACCATCAGATGCATCTGCAAGCCTTGCAATAGCATCAATAAGTGCTTGTTCATGCTCCTGATTTGAAAGGAGAAAAAGGCCAAGCTTAGATTCCTAAAGATGCAGAAAAGTAGATCACATGATGTGTGACATTTCTTACCTTTAGCACTTTCTTTGCCTTCTCAATCTCGAGGGGATCAGGATGACTTGCACCAAAAACCCTCTCCACCTGATCAAAATTTAGAGAAGCTGAAAGTCAACTCATTTGCATTTTATGGCCCGAGAGCTCAAGTTGCACATTCATACCTCCTTAATTAGAGTATCCGTGTGAAGAATTTCGATATCATCAGAATTCTTTTTCCCAATGCCATTTTGTGAAGGTGGGAAATCCTTCTTGCCCTGAACCTTTGTGGTACCCCTCCCTCTTCCAGCACCCGGAACAGCACCTCCACGGCCAACAGACTTCTTAATCCCACGACCAGACCCACCACGGCCCCCTCGACGAGAAATTCCTGGATCCTCACCTTCCCATCTGATGTCATCCGGTGATATCTGCCATTAATGGATGAATATCATAAAATCAGTCAGAAATAAATTATCAATTTAGGACCAAGTCAAATCCAGAATAATTATCTAGTTAATGCCCAACTTAAGAAACATGGTAATAATTTTTAGCTTTATATATTAAAATGAAGCAAATTATAGGTTTAACAAATACAAGACTAAAGGCTATGCATAGAAAAGCATGTGCTAATAATATCGCTTAAAGATGGGTTCCAACATCAATTAAGACTAAAAAGAAAGAAAAAAAAAATCTAGAGGAATTGATGCCTTGAAACACCATTGCATAAAAAGCTAAATGAAATACTGGTACTTTGTTTGTCCTTCATCCTTGGATATAAATTTTGTCCTCTAATTCAAAGGTTCCAGTTGGCTCACCTGCTAAAGCCAGTGAATGTGGTTCACACTGACCTGGGATCAAATCCTGTCCTCTGGCTCCCCACCCCACCCCTCTCTCCCACACCCGAAAAAAAAATGCCTAATACAGAAAAGAAAGCCCCAAAAATTAAATATTCTCTAATCCATGTGCAGCATTAAAGTGCAAGAGGACCAAAAAGCTGTTTCCCAGTGTTTTAAAAGGCCCTGAGGCGTATGCCAGAGGCGCCAACACCTCTGAGGCATACGCCTCATGCGCTTTTTTCACGAGGTGTGCTAGAGACATACACCTCATGCACATCTTATATAAAAATACAGAAAAAAAAAGGAAAGGAAAGGGAAGGGAAGGGAAAGAAAAAGAAAGAGAAGGAAAAAAGAGAAAAGGAAAGAAAAGAAAATGAAAGGGAAGGGAAGAAAAGATAAGGGGAAAGAAAGTGGTTTGCCCCCTGCCCCTGCGGCAAGACCCCCCTTTCAACTACTTCACGCGTGCTTCCTTCTTTAAGTCTCTTTGATCTCCCTCGGGACAAGTGGGTTTCCCAGCTAAGCAGATTTGGTCTAAATCTGTACCTCCTAAAATTATTATTTTCTGCTGAGAGGTGTTCTATAGGAAAATCAACACTTCAGACTTACTGTAGAAGAGAAGGCCTTCTATGTGTCTGTGTCCTAATTGGTGTGTACTATGCAGTGGCTAATGGTGGGGATTGCTCTCACTTACTTTTAACCTGTTCTTTTTCTGTTGCTATTTGGGGTTGGATCTTTGCTTTGTTTGGTTGCAGATGGAATTTGACTACAGCCGTAGATCAGATCTTTGACCTTCCTTTTTTGTGTGGCCCAAAAAATTTGGTAAAACAATGTAGAGGTGCATTAGAGCTGCTGCTTTGTGGACAATTTGGGAAGAAAGAAATGCGAAGATTTTCAAAGAGGAGAGAAGTATTCAAAACGTAAAGGATTGCATTTTGACCAAGGCAATACATTGGCTGAGATCATTGGATTCCTTTAAAACATATTCCTTTTATGACATTTAGAGGAACTGGATTGATGTGGCTAGTAGCAATAACAGGAAGAACAGGGTACCAGCTGTGTGGGTGCCTCCTTCAGAAGACTGGACAAAGCTGAATTTTGATGGTAGCAGCTAAGGAAATCCGGGTCCATCATGGATGGGTAGGGTGCTGAGAGATAAAGATAGTAATATATTAGCTTTATTCTCAGGCTCTGGGTATAGGAGACTCTATTAGAGCTGAGCTTCTAGCGGCAATACAAGGTATTCAGATCGCAGACTAGTTAGGAGTTCGGTATTTGCTTATTGAAGGAGACTCCAAAGTCATTGTGGGATGGTTAAAAAATCCAACTTCAGTTATTTGGTGCTACAGGGATCTTATGAGGAAAGCTAATTGGTTTTCAAGGAACATGACTGTTAATTATCAATGGGTGGGTAGAACAGCTAATACCATAGCGAATGGGTTATCTAAACAAGGGGTATCAAGGGAACATTTATTATGGGCAACGCTGTAAACTTTCTTTTCCTAATCTGAGGTAGTACTTTGTTGTTGTTGTGGAGAGGTACCAGCTCGTGCCTCTCCTTTGGGCAGGCTGTATTGTAATATCATTCTGATTATCATGAATAAATTTTCAATCATTTATCAAAAAAAAGACCCCCCTTTCAACTAATGCTATGCATCTTTATTCTTCTTAATATAAAAGATTTTTATTAAAAATAAAGAAAAAATTAGATCCCCCCTTCCTCNTTCTTAATATAAAAGATTTTTATTAAAAATAAAGAAAAAATTAGATCCCCCCTTCCTCCTAACCCCCCTCCTCTTAAGGACGCTTATGCCTCCTTGTGTTCAGGAGGCTTATGCCTCTTGCGTTCTGAACTATGCCTCACACCTCTAGGTAGTGGAACGCCTCGCGTCACACCTCCACGTTTTAAAACATTCCCCTCCCCATAAAAAAAGGTCATTACCCAATGTTGGCCAAGCTATCTGGGGTCTAGGGAGGGGTGAGCTTGACATGGTCCTAACCTTTGGCATTTTTTTTCTGGGAACAAAGTGACTGCCCTTAGTCCCGGACCATGTTCTCATGCTCGTTAGCCTCGTATTCTATCATTACAACTTAGGAGTTTACTATTACATCAAGCAATGGTAAAATTAAAAAATATCATACCGCAGACTATTGCTCTATAGATGTGCATAGAAGATCCAAATACTTGGGCACCCAACTATTTGCACCTAGGGATGTCGTGGATTAGGTTAAGTGGTAAACTTGCATTGATTCAACCCAGACAAGGTATAAATATTTGTTTCATTAATAATATTATAAAAATTTACATAATATATGATTAAAAGTTACACAAAAAGAAATAAAAACTTATTAATATTTAATACAAATAATAATTATTTTATAAACTAACAATTTAATCAATTAATTAATTAATAAAAAATGACTAACAATTAAATATATGATAGCTATTAATAACTATATTACTAACTAATCAATCCATTCGTTCATAATTACTATTTAGATAAATAATGAAATAACTAATGATTAATGAAAGTAATAATTAATAAAAAGCTAAACTATGTTTATTAATAAATAAATTCTTAATTAATTTTTTTCATAATCAAAAAGAATTAAATTAGTAATCATTACATCATTTATTAAATATTAAATAATTAATAACTTATAACAGTAATTTAATAATTTAATATATAAAATCATTCATATTAATGAAGTTTAATATTAAATAAAGATAAATTAATTCATTGTTTGAATATTAGTAACTATTTAGGTACTTATTCATTTAAATTAATTCAGGTGGTGAATTAAATAATTAAATAATTAATAACAAAAATTGGTAGTAGTAGTAGTAGTAGTAGTTCATTATTTATTAGTCACTAATAACTAAACTAATTAGTAATTCATTATTAACTTTATAGTAAATTTTTATAAATTAAAGTAAGAGAAATTTAATAATTAAAATATCAAAGAATTATGAAATCAGTATTAAATTATGAATTATTAATTCTTAAATAATTTTGAAATATGCAACTATTAAATTAGCAAAGAATTATTAAATTAATAAATGATTATACAATAATTAAATAATTATTAATTATTAATTCATTTAAGAATTATTTAATCATTTTCTTAATTATTTTCGTTGAATGGCTTTTACAATAGGATGGTAAGTTGCAATTTCCAAACATATTAGAGGGAATTATTTTTATATAATAGTAAGTCAATGAACCAAACGCTCTTATTACTGAAAAAGTAAACTTTTCAGCAGTAGTGGTGTGGTTATCATAGACAAATGAAAGTACTAACAAAGTTGCGTAGCATTTCCCTAAAGCCCAATAAGCCAGATACAAGATGTTGGAAATGGTCAAGCAATGCCTTTTTCCTCTGTGAGCTCCTTCCAACAAGCAGTTAAATTATCCTACAAGATAGTCCGGGATGCTATAGTGCCCTCTAAAGTAACATTTCTAGTGTGAATGGGTGCCTTGTGGACATGCTTGACCAAGGAGCTGCTGTTCAGAAGGGGAATGATCATCCAAGATCCTAACTGTGCCTTGTGCCATGAAGAATAGGAAAGTGCAAACCATGATTTCATTCATTAATCTTTTGCTCACAGAGCTTGGTCCCGCTTTTCTTGGCAATGGACAAATCCTCAATCAGTCAAGGAGCTTCTTGAGGCATGGAAGGTGGATGACCTGTCCAGAAAAGGGCGGGGTAAAAACACCTAACCCTCCCTAACATCAATGGTCAGATTACAACATGGCCCAAAAAAGATTTGCTCTTCCCACCCCTTGTTTGGCCAAAGAGTCTGCCAGAGAATTGGCACACCTCTTGGCCCACTGAACCTGAATTTGCATGTTTCGAGTAATCTGGTTGATTTTCTTTTTTTCATTTGAGAACTTCCACAGGCTAGAATCTTCCTCCTGCAACCATCTAACTGTCATCCTAGAATCTCCTTCCACCAACAGATTTCTGATTTTCAACTGCTGGGTTCTTTTGATCCCTTCCAGAGCTGCTAAAATTTCAGCTCTCAATGAATCCCCCCAGCCTATAGGTGCTGAGAACATGGCAATAATTCGGCCTTCTTCATCCCGGAACACTCCACCTATACCTGAAGGGCCTGGGTTTCCTTCACTGCTACCATCAAAGTTCAATTTAATGTATCCCGGATCTGGAGGAGTCCAAGCAGGACTAGGGGAAGAAATCAAGGGAGCAGACCGAGCCACTTCTTCCCACTTCTTCTTTTTTTTTTTTTTGATAAATAAATAGATGATTTTATTCAGCAGCAAAAATAACTACAAAAATCATAGGCAAGCATACCAGAAAGGAGCCAACCATGGGGAACTAGAGCAAAAGGCAAATACAAAAACAGGCCCACAAAAAACAATACCCATGAAAAATGGGCTTCCCTTTATCCAAAGAAATCTTCAACAAGGGCCACACTGAACAAGAGCCAAACGACCCAACCAAACCAATCTACACAACCTACAGAGAGATAACACAATTGATCCAACACCCGGAAACCCATCATCACCAGGCAAAAGAAACCGACAAACCAACACCCAACAGCTCCAACCAGCCACAACCAAGAATCAGACCAATGAGTTTCAAGCACAAATAACTAGCTCCAGAAACCAACCATCTGAGCTCTTTGAGCACTTATTAACTCTCATTTCTTTTTTACTTTCTATAGCAAGTAGAAAAATATTAAAAAAGAAAGAAAAACTACAATAGATGGTGAAGACATTTCAGCAACAAATAGATCACCCAAGAAAAGGAAAAAGAAAGAAATTTGACTATACTAACTATAAATTAATCATTACAAAATACAATGTCTAGGAAAAAAGCAAAGCTGTTCCAAGAGAGACTAAATAAATCCAAGGACTCAAAATGCACCAAGATCTACTCCACCTGCATAGAACAAATATCTCACCACTTGAATTGTAGAACAAATATTTCCTTCAGAAGTATGCATCATAGTTTTCAAGGCGCCAAGGTGAGGCTAGGCAATAGGGGGGCACCTAGTCGCCTAGGCGCTCGCCTAGGTGATGGATTTTTTTAAGTAAAAACATGTATCCCGGGGTAGTTCCCTAGGTTCCATAATCATATTTCCTTAATAAATATCCACAGTTTTCATAAGAAAAGTATAAACTTCATGTAAAAGTATAGAAAATCCACATATTCCAACATATTCATGAGAAGAAAAAGAAGAAAGAAAAGAAAATTCAAAAAATATAGGGGCTGAACCCCTATTTCTGTTATAGGAAAAGAAGAAAAGAAAAGGTGGAAGAAGAAGAAGAAAAATTAGTATATAGAAACACAAAATTAGTAAAGAAAAATAAGAAAATGTGTTTGGACAACATTTTATGTTCATTCTTACTTATTGGTTCAGGTTTTGAAGCCTTTGAGGGTTCAATGCAGCATTTAGCAATATTTGTGTTGACTAAACCCTAACAAATAAGAAAGTAACAAAAAGAAATTAGTATATAAACACATAAAATGAATATTTTAGTTTAAAATTTTCTATTTTATAATTATAACCTCAAAAAATTAAGAATATAAAAGTTCGTTATAACACACTATAGAAAACTGCTTGACGATTAGACGAGGCGAGAAGCCGAGACTCCAAGGGTGCCTTGTCACCTAGGCATCGCCTTGACAACTATGGTATGCATATTCCTTTTCTTCAAAAGACTGTCTATTCCAAAGAATAATTGCATTCTTTGCGCCTAGAAGTGCAGGGCTACCTTGAAAAAATATCCACGAGAGTAGAAGGGCGAACACTTGGATGTTTAAAAAGAGTGAAGAAGAATGTCCAAATGAAAATAACTACCTCACAGTAAATAAAAAGATGAGAAATTTAGGAAATGCTCCTAAAGAGTGCTCCCTTCATGCAACTGTTGATGGTCAAAGAGTCACCCTCCACCTCCAGTGAAAACATTAGATTAAGGTATGCCAACTGCTGAGCATCCTGGGACAATTACGAAGATGTTCCAAGTGTCAAGCATCCTTGCTTTGGGCTAGCCCTTTCTACCCTCTCCTCTTTTATCTTTCATTTACTTTTAACTTTTTCTGCAATGTTTTTTGTAGATTCTTATATGTTTTACACCTTTGTAATGGTTTTCCAACTTCTAAATTACCGTTTATTGCAAAACATAATTAAGATGAATTTTGATGGCTACAGAGAGCCCAAGTTTTCTGGGGATTGGAGTGTTTAGAACTTAGAAGATGCGACGGAGATGCAATGGCATTGTTTTTAGGACCTACTGGGTATAGAGATTCAACAGCGGCAGAACTACTAGCTGTTTTGCAAGGCTTAAGATTGGAAGTATAAATACTTGTTGAGGGAAGTTAGGGCACTGGCCATAGAACTAAATGCTACATCCTCTTAGATTTACAGATCTGCCAACAGTATGGCAGATGCCTTGGCAAGACGGGGTGAAAGCAAATAGGACGGATGATGCTTTGGCCAGACAAGGGATAAATAAGACACAGTTGTATTAGGGTAATTTGTAAAGCAAACAAAAGTAGGGTCAAGGGAAGGGGCATGCGCCAACCTCATGCAAAGATTGAACAGCACTTTTTTTTTTTTACTTAAGTGAACAGCACTCTATGTAATTAACCCATTCTTTTAACCATATAATAAAATTATTGTTATCCATTAAAAAAACTTCTAAAATAAACAAAAACCAAGACCTTTTAATACCTGAAGCCTTAGTTCTTGAAAGTAGGATCAAAATAGCAAAATATCCATTAAAGCAACAATGATGCAACTAGCATCTGATCCCTAATTTTAAAATAGAATGAAGTGCAACTAAAATCACAAAAACAACCCCTATGTATATATCAGACAAAAACCTAGGTTAGGGACATTGCCCAATCCTCCGCATGGACTTCTTTGGGCTTGCTTCATGATGCATTTATGGAGACAGAAGGCTATCTCTTAGGATTAGGAATACAATATTTTAACATTACACTAACTACTTCTAGAAATAAAACTAGGTGATAAACAAACACACTGAAAGTTCCACATACTTAAATTGTTTCGAGTGCTTGAAGCACTTTGATATGATCAACATATATTTGTCTTCACTTTCACATTTTCGCTTTGAATACATTTTATATGTAATTTGAGCCAACAGTCTTTTACACTAGTGTAAGGACACATGCCATGCATGCCTGCAAGTAAAGATAAAAATGAAAAAAAGACATAATTTAAAATCAACCCAAAAGCAAAATGGTTTTTCCACATAGGTAGTGGGTCAGCACTTCAACCCTGTAGGACAAATGGGTCCACCCACAATGTCATAATTAAATATTAAAAGTTTTAAAAATAGGCAAAAATATAGAAACATTTGTATAAAAATATGGGCATATCTAAAACATTATATTCATCATATTAAAAAAAAGTAACAGATAAAGAATATATTCTTAATGATGGAAATAGAATACAAATATTAGAGAAAAAAGACAATTAATGTCTGGCCTGTGTTCCCACTAATTGGGTCATATGGATAAATAGTTCAATTAGACAGATTACCATGTTTTTTTACCAAGTCAACGGTTTGTACAAGCAAGTAGTTTTGTTGTAAATGGACCCAAAATCCTCATCAAATTATGAGCCAACCAGTCGATTTCACTGCAAGCTAAAAAACATTAATAGAGAATCAATGTTTTAAAATTTATTCGAACCACATTTCCCTCTCAATAAGCAAGTCAGGTTTGACTTGTGATGTCATAAATTAAATAACAAAATAAAATATAAAAATATTAAATAATTTATAGAAAGTTTGATTGTGCCTTTAATATTATATATGTGTCATATTAAACAAAAATATGTTCAAAAAAAATGAGAACTATTATTGTTAATGATGGAAATGGCTATAATACAAACAAAAAGAAATTAATGTCTTACCATAGCTTGATGACTTGGTCAAATAGGGTCAGTAGTTCACCCAGTAAGTGGAAGATCAACAATCCAAACTTCTACATCAAATGGGTCGACCCATGATGTCATGATGAAAGATAAATATTTAAAAAATATAGAGACAAAAATATGAAAATGTAAATAAATTTTGTAGAAAAAAATTGAGCACACCTCCAATATCATATATGCATCATATTAAAAAAATTAAGTGTGAAAAATAAGAGCTAATTTTACTAATGATTAAATGGAATGTAAAATTAAAAATGACCCTAAAGTAAAACGACTTTTCCATCCATGTGGCGGGTCAGCAATTAAATTGTCTACATCAAATGGATTAACCCATGATGTAATAATTAAATAATAAAAATTAAAAAACACAGAAATATAATGATCATCATCATCATCATCCATGCCTTATCCCAACTATGTGGGGTCAGGTCAGCTAAATGAATCTTGTTTTGCCAATCTGTTCTATTTAAAGCCATATCCACTGTTAAATTATTAGTGCTTAAATCATTTGTCACTACTTCTACCCATGTCCTTTTTGGTCTACTCCAAGCTCTTCTAGCCCCTTCAATGTGTAACAGATCACTTCTTCTAATGGATGCAGTTGGCGGTCTTCTATGCACGTGCCCAAACCATCTTAGTCTACTCTCTCTCATTTTACCACACCTACTGGAGCTACTCCTAGGTAACAAATAACTTCATTCCTAATCCTATCCTTTCTAGTTTTTCCACTCATCCATCTTAGCATTCCCATTTCTGCCACATTCATTTTCTAAACATGTTGTTTCTTGACCGCCCAACACTCCACTCCATACAACACAGCTGGCCATACGACTGTTTTATAGAATTTTCCTTTTAATCTAAGTGGTATTCACCTATCACATAAAATTCTAGATGCACCCTCCACTTTGCCCATCCTGCTCTAATTCTTTGGGTGGCATCCTCCTCAAGCTCTCCCTTGTTACCAAATCGAGGGCTGGTCCGTTGGTGTGTTAACTGGTTTGTTCCAGTGTTAATGCAGAATTGAATCCCACAACCAGCACTTTGGGGGAAAAGGGGTCAAGGGAAAGGTTCAAAGTAATAGGCCTGTGTCAGTGTTTTTTTATGTTTTATTTTTTTCCAAAACTGGTTTAGAGGGGTCGGTTTAAGTCCTGGATACCCTCTGAACCATGGTCTCACCCGATACAACCCCTGTAGGGGCATATCAGGAAGCTCCCGGCACGATACGTATTGGCTTATACAGGCCGATACGTATCAATACTTTGAACCTCGATCAAGGGGGAAGTTATTAATGGTGCATGGCACTGAATACCAAAAAAAAAAATCTCTCCCTTGTTATGAATTATTGAACCAAGGTATTGGAATACATAGAAATAAAATAAATTCTAAAAAATATAGAAGTTTTGTAGAAAAATATGGCCACACCTCTAATACTATGCATTCATCATACTAAAAAAATAAATGTGATAAATAAATAATTATTTTTATTACTGATGGAAATGGAATACAAAAGCTAAGAAAAAATAGAACTAATGTCTAACCTGTGACCCCATAATTGAGACAAGGCATCAAGTGGTTCAATGGCTAAGTCACCATGTTGTTGACTAAGCCAATGGTTTTTATAGGCAAGCAGCTTGGTGGTAAATGGGCCCAAAATTCTAGTCAAGTGATAGGTCAACTAATCCAACCAATTGATTTGACTACAAAATAAAAAACATTGATAAAAAATCAATGTTTTAAAAATCGATTGGAACCATATTACCATCTCAATCAGACAAATCAACTTGTGATGTCATAAATTAAATAATAAAAATATACAAAATATTGTAATATTTGAGCATGTATTTTAAATTTATTATATGTTCATTATATTAAACCAAAATATGTTTAAAAAATAAGAATTATTGTTAATAATGATGGGAATGGATAAAATATAAGAAAGAAAAAGAAAAGAAAACTAATGCCTTATCCATGACCCATTGACCAGGTTAAATAGGTTAACGATTCAACTAGTAGGGTCAATTAGTTGTTCAACAAGCCAATATTTTTTTTCCTTTTTTTCTTTTTTCAATTAGTTGAGTTGAAACATGCTCAAAATTTTGTCTAGGTGGCGGGTAAATATCAATCTAATCATCCAATTCAACTGCAAGTTGAAAACATTGATATAAACTACAAGCAAGCTTCAAAAGATCACAATGTATTGCGGTGTATTCGGCATATAGTGCCAATTTGGGCTACACCCCAATACACTAAATACTTAGTGTTTTGGTTTTTTGTTATTTTCAAGGGGTAGGCCTTGCTAAAACAGATCCCTTGTAAAATTTTGAAAATAAATATTGGAGCACGTGATCAGAACACCCAATATGCACGTTCGTGTGTATTGGATGTCTCAATATTTTGAACCTTGGTTACAAATAAAAAAGATTTGAAACTAGGTCTCTAGGTTAAAAAGCAATAAATCCACCATGCATGTTTCAACTACTTATCTTTGTTACATGGGCTTTGATGTTATTGAAATTGCTACGCGCAATTCATGTGCACATTTACTAGTACTTGGAAATTTCTCTAAGCAACAAGTCAAGTAACCCAACTATCTAATTCAACCACAAGTTGAAAACATTGATATAAACTACAAGAAGATTTCAAGCTAGGCCTTTAGGTTAAAAAGCAATAAATCCACCATGCATGTTTCAACTACTCATCTTTGTTACATGGGCTTTGATGTTGTTGAAATTGCTATGAGCAAATCATGTGCACATTTACTAGTACTTGGAAATTTCTCTAAGCAACAAGTCAATTAACCCGACTATCTAATTCAACCACAAGTTGAAAACATTGATATAAACTACAAGAAGATTTGAAGCTAGGCCTTTAGGTTGAAAGGCAATAAATCCATTAGTAGACCATCCTTCAATCTTTTTTACATGGGTTTTGATAAGAACTAGGGTGTAAGCGAGCCCAGCCAACTCGCGAGCTACTCGGGCTCAACTCGCTAAATACTCGAACTTGGCTCGAAGATTATGAGTCGAGTCAGACTTGATTCAAGTCCAAATGTCCAATAGTTAGTTTAGCCGAGTTTGAGCTTCATAATAGCTAGCTTGAGTAGCTCGCAAGCTTAATCAAGCTTCTAATAAAATATTATTTTTTTAATATATTGTTATTTATAATATAAGTAAATATTAACTTTTATATTAATTTATTCATAATATAAATAAATAAATTTATAATCAAATTTCATAATATATTTGTATTTACAATATTTCATAATGTTGAATTATTTATAAATTTTAATAGAAATTTATTTATAATTGGTTCAAACCAAGTCAATCTCGAGTCGCTTATGAGTATTGACTCAAGTTGAGTTTGAGTACGAATCTCAATACTCAATTGAGCTCGAGTCGAATTTTGAACTTTGAGTTTTTTAGTCGAGATCAAGCTCGAGCTTCCCAAAACTCAAGTGACTCAACTTGGCTTGATTACAGCCCTAATAAGAACACTCATCATCATCAGCATGTGCAATGCACATGCACATTTACTGGTGTATAGCAAAGGGCTATTGCCCAATGATGATCTCATGTAGTAATTTTTTAAACCCTTAACATTCATTTTAAGTGGAAGAAGAGGATTCTAGAATCATTGTTGAATCTTTTTTTTGGATATAATTATTTAAAAGAGTATATCCTTTTATAATTTCAAAAAAAAAATAGTGATATTTTCAATCATTAATACTAACAATGTTTTTTATAAGTAACAATTAGTATTAACAATGCTCTAAAGCATAATACTAACATAAAATTTGTAACATTTCGAACATAATCTTCTCAAGTAGTTGAAATTTCACAAAATTGGCATTTTAAACGTCACATTTATGCCAATGCAACAATATCTAACAAACAAAAAAAGCAAGAGTATACATTTCACTCACAAGAGTATAAACATTACCTCTTTGAGATTAACCCATTCCCATGTCTCATCTGCTGTATTGATATCATAGACCAAGGCATGTCTTCCCTAATAGAATGGAATCACAAGCTTAGCTACACATCCCATTGAAGGCTAAAAATAATGCATCTTCAACGGTCAAATATACCTCAACAGGGTTATAGTCAGTTATAACAGCCTCGTAGAAGTTGTTATCTTCTGGCCACCTTGTCATCACTTTCCGCCCAATTAATGGATCAAATGCTGCTGCTTCAGTAGGTTCATTTGCCACGAGGGCACCAGAGGAACCTCTATTAGCCACTTGGCCCCTTCCAGCTGCACCTGTCAAAGGGTACTGCATGGACTTCATTGAGGATGTATCAGGCATAGACTGACCCTAAAAGGAAAATGAAAGAAAAACTCAAAAAGGAGGGAAGGAAGAAAAAGATATTGGTGTCAATTCTTAATCCTGCTTTTTTTGAAGAAGGTAAAGTAGGGTATTGTATTAATGATCAAAGCTGTACAAAAAACCCCAGTACAATGAGATTCCATACACACCACAGGGAAGATACATTAAGTGTTCAAAAAAAAGACAGAAGACAGTAAATCATTTCCGTGCATATCCCTGAATAAAGAGTGATTTGCCAGCCAGGAACACAAAACGTCCAGGCATGCATTGATCACTGCTTCAACAGAAATCTTTTTTGCTCAAAAATGTAAGTATGTGTCTCTATCCATGTAGATTCTTTATCTTCACATGACACATAATTCAAAATATTTTGACTTACTGATTTAGGTTTCTTGCCCCTGGCTCCTACTCCAGCCCCTCGCTTTGCAGCCGAAGACGATGGCTGCATGGATGCAGATACTGTTTGTGGGTGAAAAGCCGGAGATGGTGCATTCAAGGAAAGAGAAGGTACAGATTGTGATGTCTTCTGTTTCTTGCGTGATGCTGAGACAGTAGGACTGGGTACAGGATCATGAACAGGTTGAGAACTGAGCAAACTAGCTTGTAGTCCACCTGCCTGTCTCCATTCCCTAATGTCATTACCCAATATAGCTTCCAATTACAAGGAAGAATTGGCCAAGAAAAAACAAGAAAGCTTGTTTCATAACACTATCAGACCTTATCCTCCTGATGATGTCATCCGCATTAACCCTTGTTAGAAGCTCTCTGTGTTCCTCATCTGATACTCTGAGCTCTTTTCGAAGTTCCGTAATTAAACTTTCCTTCTCCTGAGGAAAATTCAATTCTAAGCAGTTACTTAAATCTATTCAAGATATATGGTACATTATAATGTTTAGCAGACAGGCAATTATAAATACCCAAGTAATAGCATCAGATTGAGCTTTGAAGGCTCGAAGGACTGAACTGTATGCTTCTTGCTCAAGCTGGTGGATCTGGGTCTCCATATCGGTATGCATCCTAGGGTATGCAGCAGAACCTACAACAGCAGATCTTCCATTTCCTGCAAGGCGACCCCCTCTGGGAACTCCTCTGTTTTGATGTGATGGAGGAAGATCATCATCAGTTCCTGTTGTCATTTTAAGAAAGAAATATAACATGAATAAATCCATAGGTATGCCAATACTGTGATGAGTTTACCTAAAGAAGTAATTCATGGTGAAAAATGAAAGAAGTAATGCATCCTCAGTGTGAAGTATTTTGTTTCTGAAATACAGATATAGGATCCAGTTATACCGTCCCTTGCAGAAAATAACCTGTGAGCTATGATATCCAGATACCATGTCCAGCCAGTGTCTTTGATGTATCTAGGTAATATAGCTTCTGAGGGTTAAGTAAGCAGGCTATGAGTTATTATGTTCCTCATAAGACTGACGATTGATATTCTTAAAAAAAGATAGGTGGAGTACTTCCAGCCTATTCAGGGATGTATAACACTTTGTACAGACTTGATTCATTACACAAAGTAACAAAGCAACACGGTAGAATTACATTTTTCTTTCAACTACCAAAGAAATGCAGATGGAGTATTGACAATTTGACATGTGTCCACCAGTTTTGCATACATAATAGTGAGGATTAAAGCAAGGTATATGTAATTAGGTACCTGAAAAGAGAGTAGCTAAACAAGATAAAAAAAAGGCATCAATCTTTGTATTCTGTGATATGGAAGAGAATCAAAGTGTTGATTCCCTTGTTATCAGGATTTCAGGCAAGATGGTAAAACAATTGATGGCATCCTTGTAAAATAAAAAAAAAAGGAAATGATGCAAAGTTAAAGAGCTCAAGGAACTCTTCAACAATCAAAAGGCATTTGAGGAGAACTCTATATCTATCTATCTATCTATCTATATATATATATATAACAATGAAACTAAGCCACAGGACTAAAAATCTATAACCACAGGTGACAGGCCCAGGCCCAGGAAAACTGTTAATAAGACTTACAATCCATGAACTGGCCATTGCAGCAATCCTAACTTAATAGCAACTAAGTTCTGAATCCAATAAGCCCACTTAATCAGTATAAGATTCTCTTAAATCAAATCTTAATTTGCCAAATAACTCAAAAATATTTTTTTATATCCTCTACACATACCTATGACAACATTCTTGCAAGGACAATGAATGAAAGATAACTTCCTTTTACAGTTGTGTCTAGTGCCTCAAGCTCATGAAGGTGATGATACCATATCTCTGGGTGCATTTTCCTTGAAAAATGGTGCTGATTTTGGTTATTCTATCCTTTATTTACTTCCTCTACTGTTTTACTTTTTCATATGGCTGATCTAGAATCTTGCCCATTATTTTCTCATTCTGACCCCATTGTACCTTTATTAGAGCCCAATATGAAACCATTCCCTATTCTGTAGGAAATCCTCCTTATAAAAAATCATTCAATCATACCCATATAGCCCTAGTTTTGGTATTTTTATGTATTATGGGCAACGGCTCCTCACTGTTCTGGGACAGTACCTTAAAACCTATACTTTAACCAATCAGACAGACAGAGACCCTATTTTTATCCTACTTTACTTCTTTTGGAGTGGTTTACTTACAAGTTACAACAACTTGTTGTCACAATTTCAGTGACCTTTAGCCTGGCCAATATCCCCTATTTTCCTCTGGCATTGATCAAAGCTTCACTTCTTTTTCCTTTTTTTTTTAAGATTAGGAGCTACACAAGAGAGGGCAGCTCTGCCCCAAACATCACTTGTGCAAATATACATTAAAGCACTCGGAAGAGCAAAAATACAAAAATTTAGAGGATTGGTGGAGGAAGAGAGAGCTTGATGCACCACCCAATCTGCAGCTTGGTTCGCTTCCCTGAAGGAGTGGACAAAGTAAATACTGCACCCCAGACTATTGGCCAGCTTTGAACATTCATTGATGATGGTCTTCAGCCTCCAGGGAACATCAATCAGCTTCTTAAGTCAAGAAATAACAAGGAGATAATCACCTTCAATACAAATGGGGTGGTCCTTGAAATTGAAAGCAACATTAAGGGCTTCCCAAGCTGCCCAAGCTTCAGCAACATTAATAGTGGTCATACCAATTGAATAAGCTTTAGCATCTAGCACATCACCAACATGGTTCCTAGCAATGCAAGCAATCAAACAAGCTCCATCATCCTTTCCCGATGCATCAAAGTTTATTTTGACATTACCATATCTTGGTGTCTTCCAGATAATGGGCCTACATGATTTTAAATTGTTTGGATTGCTAATATTTGCTAAGCACAAAAACGATCTTTATAAGAGTTCACAGCTCTCACAATAATACTTGACGAGGGAAGACACCGATTGTTAAACTTTTGTTTTTCATTTCTATTTTTCCAAAGAAACCAAAGAATGGGGTTATATTTCTCATAGGGCATAGACTCCACAGAATTTGCCACACTCTTCCACCATTCCTAAATTGAATAATCTCTATTGGTCGGCCCAACAATGTTGGGATCAATGATATGCCAAACTTGTTTTGCAAAGAACAATTTCTAAAAATGTGATCACTATCTTCGTTCTCACCACAGAAACAGCACGATCCATCAATGGCAAGTCCTCTGGAAATGAGGAGAGCTTTTGATGGCAGACAAGGTGAGGATAGGTGCAGTCCTTAGAGATGAAATTGGAAGTATTGTTCTTTTGTTTTTAAGAGAAGGTAAGGTATTGTATTAAGATCAAAAAGAAAAGATCATTTATTAACACAATGAAACTGGAAGTATTATCCTTAGCTTCTCAGGTCCATTTGGTGTAGGTAAATCTAAGTGATGAGAGCACATCCCTTTTGCAAGATCTCCAAATGGCTTCATCAATAAATTTGTCAAACTTAGACGTGGAAGGTGACTGCCAAGTGGTCATATCATGGTTCTCTTTAAATGTTTCAAGCCTTTGGGCACTAGAATATCATTGTGAGTACTGTCACTTGGCAGTTTAAGGATATTTTAAAAAAGGTCAAATGGCTATTAAGGGACATGACAGTCAGATTTCAGTGGTTGGGGAGATCAGCTAATGCCTTGGCTGATTATCTTGTTAAACAAGGGGCTACTCGGGTCTCCTTATATTGGGCTTCTCTGTAATTTTCTTAGTCCTTTGTTATGTTTAGTAACTAAAGGGTTGATGTTTTCCTCCATCTCCCCTCCTTAACATCTCGTGCCTCTCCCTAAATTGTACCTTCTTTGGCTTTGAATTAATAAATCTTACAATTCACTGATAAAAAAAATAATGTTTGGAATAGAGAGAGAGAGAGAATGCTATAGACAAAAGGTTTTTATTACTAAGAAATAGAGATGATGATGATAATGAAAACATAAGTACTGCAATAACACCAACACTTTTCTTCACTACTCGGACTTTTTTCAATCTATTTATCTACAAGACATTTTTGCATTCTTTCAACGTTTCAAAACTACAATAACCTATAACCCATAAAGACACGCAGAATTGATATTGACTTCTAAACAACTTGAACAATCAAATACTAATCATAGTACAACTAAACAAATCAAAAACAATGAAAATTTTGGCCCGAAAAGGATAAGGACGGTTTCCACCACCACCAACTGATACATGACACTCTATCAATCAAAGGGTCATATCTCACACAAAGCATAGAGAATGCAAGAGATCATGACCTCAAAAGATAAGGGGGCATTGTTTGGTGTATTGGTAAAATATCAGGCTGACAAGCATGAGAATGCGGGTTTGAATCTGAGAGCAGTCACACAGTACCAAAAACAAAAAAGCCAAAGGTTATTCTAGTGCCCAATCCACCCCTACCAAGACCCAAATAGCAGGGACCAACATTGGACAATGGCTTTTTTTTTATGGTCTCACTAGATGAACAATTGGTTTTTTTTTTCTTTTTTAATTGGTAGATGGACAATTGGTTTGATCACAGGCATAGAAGACCTTTGACAGCACCTATAAGAATTAAGAAGTTATCTGTTACAAGTTGAAGGGGCTTGAAGGAGTAGGGGTAGACCAAAAAGGACATGGGTTGAAGTAATAAGAAATTATTTAAGCACAAATAATTTAACAGTGGAAATGGCATTAAACAGAATGGAATGGCAAAATGAGATTCATGTAGCTGATCCCACACGGTTTGCATAAGGCTTGGATGATGACAACAACAATGATGATGATTATGATGACTAGATAGGCAATTAAATAACCTACCTAACAACATCAAAATCAAGCCAAAAGAACATGCTTTGTCCAACAAAAACAAAGGCTGAAAGAAAAGTGAGGAGCCTAAACTGAAATCAATGGAGATATTCTCTGAATTCTCTATGGCAGACTTGCTGAGAAAGTGGAAAGAGGTTGCTACTGCTGCTATGTATAAAAGGAACTGTATTCCCACTTGGACCCCCCCTCCCGCCAGATTCATAAAAATTAATTTTGATGGATGTAGCTTAAGGAATCCAGGGCCTTCTAGGATAGGGGGTGTTTTCAGGAATGAGGAGGGGTATATTACTGCCATGTTCTCTGGGCCAATTGGAGAGGGTGACTCTCTTAGGGCCGAAATTCTAGCAATTCTTGAAGGAATCCAAATAGCAAGAGAATTAAGCATCAAATGCTTAGTGATTGAGGGGGACTCGAAGGTGGTGATTAGGTGGCTGAAAGGAGATATCAGTGGCTTGTGGAGTTACAGCAATGAAAAGAAAAAATTTAATTGGCTGTGTAAGGACTTAGAGGTGCAATACAGCTGGGTGAAGAGAAGTGCTAACTCAATGGCTGAAGGGTTAGCTAAGCAAGGGGTGGCTAAGGATTCTTTGTTTTGGGCACATTTTTAGTATTTTGTTGTCATTTTGATGTTGGGGAGTTAAGATAGTTTACCTCCCTCCCCAATTTCTGTAATTAATTTTCACAAGTATTATTCATTAATAAAGATTTCTGTTATTGATCAAAAAAAGCGAGGAGCCTAAAATCTAAACTTCCCTAATTCTAAATAACTCTCCAAGTTACAATTGATTAGATGAGGGAAGACTGAAGTCTGAAGAGGACAAGGACCCTTAGTTTCACCGTCTTTATATTCATAAGGCCAGGTCCTTGGTAGCCAGGTTTCACTGCCTTTATATTCTAGAATGGGTGGTACAATCAGAAACATAATGAAGAGTTATATATCTTTTCAGGTTAAACTGGGAAAGGGGATAACTTGAGATATGGACTACCATCTCTCCACCAAGATCTTCAAATATGTTACTCATTCAACATACCATTGGATCCCTAGAGATGGAAGAGACTCTCAAGCTGTGACTTGTGAGAGGGTGGATGACGAATGAAAAAGATGGCCCATGAGTTCTATGACATGCAATTAGGGAATCAAGATCTCTAGCTTCAAATATAAATGACATGTTAGACAATCAGCTAATCTTTTACTGACTCATTGGCAAGAATAAATGCTAATGGTGTGGGATTGTAAATGGGGTCAAAATTACACGGGTGGACCATTAGGTTTTTATTTATTTTAGGTGAAGAAAACAGAAATGATTGTTCCTGCTCTCCTTGTGAGGAAAATTTGATGTACTTTTTTAATTTTCTCTTAGCATACGTATTTAAACTTGTGAACGATCAAGAAAAGAAAACCCAAAAGTAACAAATTTTCAACTAGACTAAGAGAAATTGAGGAAACTTGATGGGGCGTGATCTACCCTTTGTAATTTATTGGGTGTATCATGTATGGGGAGCTGGCTGATGGCCAGACAGGGGGCTTTTAGTATTCTTCCAGATAGCTGTTTCTCTAGTGTTTTTGTACCTCAAAAATTTGATAAATTTTTCTTAATTATTACCAACCAAAAGAAAAAATATAAAGGATCTTGATTTCCTCCCCCAACAGCTTCTTCATTCTTTGTATAACAAACTTTAGTCCAACAAGCTTTTCTGCTCCATCAGTACCTCCACTCTCTTAGATTCTTAGTCTTAGAGAATGTTTAGTTCCACCTGATTCTTCCAACCAATTTAAGTAATAATTCACTTATTCACTTTTGAAGGGGACTAAAAAATTGTTGTAAACTGGCTGAAGAAAGAGGAAGGAGCAATATGGAGGCTAAGGAATGAGCTCAGGCGCTTCAAGCAGGTTTCTAATGATTTGGTGATTCAAATAAGATGGATTAGGAGATCAGCTAACAGCATTGATGATGGTTTAGCTAAGCAATGAGTTCAAAGACAATCTATGTTCTGGGCTATGTTGTAGTTAGTGGGATTTCCTTTGGGCTATCTTTGGGGCTGTGTTGTAAGTAATGAAATTGTCCTTTGGGCTATAAATTGGGACTGTGTTGTGATTAGTGGGATTTTCCTTTGGACTTTTTGTCTGCCCACAACTTCTTGTTATACATGATTTTTTAATTTAATGAATCATTTATGTGTTTCTGATCAAAAAATAATAATTCACTTTTGCTGATTATGTTGTTAGTCCAAAAAATAATAATTGTCAATAAATTGAAAGAACTAGATTAAGAAGTCATAAGTCAAAAGAATTATCTATTAGATAATCCTCCGAACAGAGACTTCTGGAGATGAACATTTTTTTTTATAATTCTTCTAGAAATGAACATTTATCATAGCAACTCTATTAGCTTTCATTTTTAAGAAGCAACTAATTAACTAATTATGATGGTTACTTTCTATTTGCTGTTTTCTCTTCTATCTAACGCATAGATAGCCAAGACTGTCTACCAGCGATCTCATCAAAAAAAAAAAAAAAACTGTACCCCAGTCACTCGTGCAAACCTCTTGGCTGCACGATGAATGTTCAGCAACATATACACTAAGTTGAAATCATGTTGTCAAACGTAAAATTCTTTTTTTTTTTTGTCATTTGAAGCACTTGAAAACAGACATGCGTTCATTTTCTGAAATGCCAGATGCGCTTCTCAATGAGAACAAGCTCAAAAGATGGAAATCGCCAAGATAAAGAAAATGTAGAAAGAAAAAGTAAAGAATTTTATGTGGCTTTCACCATAGAAGTTGAACGGAAAAAAATAATAACCAGCTTGGTGATGATAAATCACTTCCTGCAGGTCCAACCATCCCGTGTAACTCAAATATTACTGTGCACTCCTAGAGGAAGATGATTGTCTTAAGGTTTTCACAAAAACATTTATTTTGTGCTTAGGATTACTGACAGTAACCTCTGACACCCCAATGGTACTCACCCTTGATCAACACCCAATTTTTCTAGGTTCAGGAAACAAGCCAAACAAAATACACAAACTAAAGAGGCAGAAACCCTAGCCCGCGTTCGCTTGGAGCGAATTCCTAAATTGAATAAACCCAGCTTCCAAAAACCAACCCAAATACAATTCAAATGTTATAAAACAAACATACTTCAGCTCAAAACCCTAAAACCAGCTACCAACAGATCAAGCTCTAAACCCTAATTCATTCGCTCTCCTACACTCACCAACTCCCACCCCCGTTCAGCAGCTCCAACGGGAAACACCTCGAAACTAACAATGTGAATCAAATTCACCAAACTCTTAAACCCCAACCCGTGAAACAAAGCACAGAAACTCCTCGGAGATCACAAAACGCGGTAAACATAGGATCCTGAAGTAACTCACCGCTGCTATCGGAGAGCCCGTAATCCATACCAAGGCTCCTGGAACCAGATCCCTACTCGAACGAAATTAACCCCGGAATTCACTCTAGGCGTCCAGAAAAGCTGAAAGATCCGAATGAATCAACAGAAACAGAAGCTGCAATCGACCACGAGCGGGATGTTGGCGATCCTCTTCTACATTCTTTCTGGAAACATGACGGAGAAGCGATTCAGTAGGCTTTGAAACGAGGGCCTGAGCGGGAATTCGAAGCTGGAGAAGGAGATATCCGTTTGACACTTGAAAATCAGTTAAATAGAGGGAGGGAGGGAGAGGGAGCAGCAAGGGACACGACTCACGAGCGTGGTCGATCAGTCAGGTCTGCAAGCGAGAGGGAATGCGAGGAGAAAAGACGGACTTGAAATGTATTTTATAGCGCCTTTTTTTTCAATTTATAGTGGAGTTTGAGGTCCGCCCCTTCTCGCTTCTATTGTCTGCTTGTGCGATCTAGGGCTTTGAAAAGTTCGGGGCTTTCCCGAGTTAGAGCGGGCACCTTTAAATATGCAAAAATCTAGTTTGATTGATGATGGATCATGGGTCGTCGATCGTGGATCATGGATCATGGATCATAGGTGGAATCGCATCCGTATCGTATGAACCAAAAGACCCGTGGGCCGTGGCCGGTCCGATCGGGCTATTTGCTTTTGATTTGATGAATAGCCAAGTAGGGGTGAATTAAATTCTTGTGGTTACATGATTACACGTGTGTAGCAAAGAAATGGACAGACTGACACTCAAAAGACAGCTGAATCAAATAAAAATCAACCTTAAAGAATCTACTAAAATCGAGTTCTAATTGTCTACAGTTCTACTCGACGTACTCGTAGCATTCGGCCATCAATCAAGATATTCCACGTCAGCTCCATACAAATGGGAATGAGAATTATAGGTGTAAATCGGGTTGGCTTGGCACGACAGCCCGCGGGCCGTGTCAGGCCCAGCATTATGATCCGTGTCGTGCTGGGTCTAGGGTTCGTAGTCTACTCACCGGTATGGCCAATAGGGCCCATAGCAGGCCACGCTCAACCCATCCGAAAATTAGGCTATCCATCTGGCCCGGTGGCCCCTACTTCCCAGTCCCCCCAACAGCTAGTTTCAGTTCTTTGAGGGTTTTTTACATAAATAGCTCCCAATATAGCTATTTTAGGGGGGTATTTATGTATTTTGCTTATGAATGGGAGAAAATGACACAAATGCCCCCCAGCAGCTATATAACAACTAGTTTAGGGGGGTTTTGAGTAAAGTTATAAATAACTTTATAATAACCAAAATACCCCTCCCAACAACTAAAAAATAATTGATTTTTAGGGTATTTTGGGCAATTGAGTTATCTTTAATTCCTATGAATAGCCATCCACCATACTTTTCATCACACCAATTCAATAATCAACAATCAACAATTCTCTTAATCTCTTCCCATTCTCTCATACATTCTTTGCGGTTTAAGTGAACTCTAATAGTCTGATTGGCTGAGTGTCTGATTCTCCAAGTTAGCAATTTGGGAGGCTTGAAGCCTTAGACGTTGAAAGGCTTTAACCGTTGAAATAAAGTTGAGATTCTGAACTGACAATCYGGGGTAAGTCCAATTAAATTAATTTTATTTTTTTAGAATTAAAAAAATTGGCAAAAAATGTAGAAGATGTTCTGAATCGACAATTCGATTTGAAAAGTATTTAAAATAGAAGATGTTGAGGGGAAGGGAAATATAGCAATTTGCCAAAAATGTAGAAAATAATTTAGTTATTTTAGCAAGGGTGGTACTGATCATTTAAGCAGACTTTCTCACACATGCAAAGGAATAAGAAATAACCCACAATTTAAATGAATTATTGAAGTAATGGAAAATATATTTTAAAAATATTTGGAGAACATTTCTCCCCTTTATTGCTTAGCTACGATATTAGATCTTAAGATTAGGAAATATGGTTTTAATATTTCACTTGAAACATATTGTGAAAATATGAATATTAAAATTAGAAATAAAAAAGAATAAATTAATAATTTATTATTTGAAATGTTTTGTTTATATGAATTTGATTAGCAGTAGGACTTAAAACATATTGTGAAAATATGAATAGTGAAATTGGAAATAAAAAATAAAAAATTAATAATTTATTATTTGAAATGTACAATTTATATGAATCTGATTATCTGAAACAGTACGAAATAATAAGTAGAAGGTAGAAATCTGCTACTTCTACAACAAGTTCATTTAGTGAACTTAATTTATTTACAAGCAAATTTTTCTAGTTTAGGTGAGGGTCATGAGGGAACAAATAATTTTGATATTTTAGCCTGGTGGAGTGAACATTCAAAAATTTATCCAGTTCTCGCCGTCATAACACGTGATCTACTAACCCCTCTAGTGTCTACAGCTACAATTCAATCGGAGTCTTGTTTTAGTGCAGGTACCACTGTACCAGGGTTGGCTAGATGCAGTCATGCAGAAGATAGATTACAACTTTACAAGACAAATGAGGGCATGATACTACTACATACATCAAATATTTCACCTAAAGCAAATGATGAAAGTCATGATTCATGAACATAGTTGACTATTTGTATAGAATTTTTTATTTTTTATTTTTCAAATTATTATAAATTTTGTTTAATTTATTTGCTACTAATGTAATTTTGTATTTTCAATTTGTAACCATATTGTATTTTTTATATTTTATTAGTTTATTCCATTTTCATATTTCATTCATCCAAGTATGAAGTATCCAACCATTGTATATTTCAATATTTGTATGCTTTGTAATTTGTATTTGAATTATTTTTTTTGGGTAATCGTAATCCATTCAATCTAGTCTGGTTCGGCCCAGCCTGACATGGCCTAAACCCATGGCACAGCCTGTAGCCTGGCATGGCCCAAGCCCACAGCACAGCACGGGCCTAGGTTGTTGCCCATGCTGGGCCGACCCCCAAAATTTTCACTAAGGAGTGTGACATGGCCCGTGACGGCCTATGAGCCAACATTTGCATGGCCTGCACTTTGCACGGGCCATCCGCAAGCCGTGCCATGCCTGCCTGACACAACCCACTTTACACCTCTAATGAGATACTTTGGCAAGTTGGGGATCTCCTCCCAAGTCCCAACAAAAAAGTGTTCTTCTTAATGCATGAAATCCATATCACCTCCCAACAAAATACGTTCAAACACCCTCCCAACGTTATCTTTCCATACATGATGATACATCTCATATATGGCGGGTCCTAGGTGAGATGTGTGGGGGTCGATCATGTTGAGAGGGTGTTGGAAGGAGTTTTGTTGGCAGGTGATCTCAACTCCTTTGCATGACACATGGGGTATGTTGTTTCCTTTAATTTGGTGCTTTCCTTTTTTTTTCATTTTTCATTTGAAGTTCTAAAAGGGTGTTCGGTAATTACTATTAATAGCAAGCTTGAATATGGTACCTAAAAAAATGCTATTCACACATTAGGAACAATTTTTCTACATGTGTGTTAAATTCATAGGGAGATATAAACGTAGATGCCAATGGTTTGAGAGTGTGTGTAAAATATTTGTTTCCTTTAATTTGGTGTTTTCCTTTTTTTTATTTTTCATTTGAAGTTCTAAAAGGGTGTTCGGTAATTACTATTAATAGCAAGCTTGAATATGGTACCTAAAAAATGATATTCACACATTAGGAACAAATTTTCTACATGTGTTAAATTCATAGGGAGATATAAACGTAGATGCCAATGGTTTGAGAGTGTGTGTGAAATATCTCATTGCCCTATGAAGTGTCCTTTGTGTAGCATTGTAGTACCAACTCATTGACAACTTCATTTAAGACGAAACGATAATGGGACCATCAATAGTAGCTCTAAAATGGTGCACTTCATTAGATGTAGCATCTACCATTAGATTGCATTTTTCGTGAATGTTCAATATAAATCTCATTTCCCCCTTTTCGTCATTGTTCAATACAAATATGTAGAGTGCAAAACCTTGTATATTGTATTATTTTCTATCTATTTGTATTGTACATATTTGTATTTGTACTCCTTCCAAATGGAGTCTATGGTAGAGGTGTAAAGTGGGTCGTGTCAGGCTAGCATAGCATGGCCCGTAGGTGGCTTGTGCAAAGTGCGGGCCGTGCCATGCTGGCCTGCGGCTATCACAGGTCGTGTCGCACTCCCAAACATTTTGGGGGTTGGCCCGGCATGGCCCACGGCCCAGGCTCATGTGGGCCCGTGTCATGCTGCAGGCTTGGTCCGGATCGGGTTGTAGGCTGTGTCGTGGGCTTGGGCCTGGGCCGAACTGGGCTAGGCTAATTTTTTTATTTTCTTTATTTTTTTGGAAATTTTTTATTTCTTTTCTAAGTAAAAGTGTAAAACTAAAATATTTAACTTTCCTTTGAACTTTGGGAACTATTTGAAAAATTAAGAAATGAGAAATCTAAGTTATCTAACACATAAATGAAAAAAAAAAATACATAACCAAATAAGAATGATGGAATAACAAATTGGAAGAAAAATAGGAATCTTATTTCATTTAAATTTGAATGATACAAATTACAAATACAATGATTGGATCATTGGATACTTGGATGAATAAAATATGAAAATGGAATAAATTAATAAAATATAAAAAATACAATATAGTTATAAATTGAAAATACAAAATTACATTGTTAAAAAATTAAAAAAATAGCAAATAAATTAAATAAAATTTTAAAAATAAAATAATTTGAATAAAAAATAAAAAATTCTATATAACTAGTAAACTTCATGAATCATGACTTTCATCATCTGCTTCAGGTGAAATATCCAGTGTAGTATCATGCCCTCCTTTGTTTTGTAATCTATCTTCAACATCTAGTTAATCCTTAAAATATGTGCGCATCTCTATACTTTCATCAGCTTCTCTTGTCATCCAACACCCTGGTACATACACTAAAACAAGACTCAAATGCAACTGTAAACATCGGAGGGATTAGTAGATCACGTGCCATGGCGGCGAAAACTGGATAATTTTTTTAATGTTCACTACACCAGGCTAAAATATCAAAATTATTTGTTCCCTCACCTAAACTAGAAAAAAATGATTGTAAATAAAAGTTACGTTCAGTAAATGAACTTGTTGTAGAAGTAGCATATTTTTGCCTTCTACTTATTAAATAAAAAAGCTTTTCTCTTATACTATTGGGCTTAAGATCAAAAGTGTAAGATGTTGTACAAGTTGTAGGAATATTTCCTATTGTTTCAGATTCATATAAACTATACATTTCAAATAACAAATTATTAAATTATTTTTTTATTTCCAATTTCAATATTCATATTTTCACAATATGTTTCAAGTAAAATATCTAAACCATCTTTCCTAATCCTATGGTCTAATATTGTAGCTAAACAATAAAGGGGAGAAATGTTATCCCAATATATATTTTTTAATTTACTTTCCATTATTTCAATAACACATTTAAATGGTGGATTATTTCTATATTTTGCAAAACAATCACTAATTACCATTTCCCAATCGTCCTCAAATATAATATTATTAGGCATTTTTGCATTATAAAAATCAGTAAGAACTTATTTATGAGAAAATACATCTTTCTAACATAGCATCAGTAGAATTCCACCTATGTTTTAAATATAATATAAAATGTTTATATTTTGAACCATAATTTTGACATAAATATTTAAATTCCCGTTTTATTGTTCCCAAAATTTTAATATATATATAATATAATTTTTAATTTTAGAAATATGAGTAGAGATAATATTCAAGGCATCTTGAATACATAAATTTAAGATGTGACATGCACACCTGATATGAAATAATTTACCATTTAAACATGGTTTTAATTGAGATTTTAAAATATTTATTGCATAATCATTATTGTTGGTATTATCAAAACTAATTTCTATTCCATAAGCATGTAAAGTATTTAAAATACTTGCAGAAATAGCGGGGCCAGTATGTGGTCATTCAAGCATAGTAAAACTTAAAATTCTTTTATTTAAAAGTCAATTTTCATAAATAAAATGGTCAATAACACAAATATAACTTATGTTAAATTTAGATGTCCAAACATTAGAAGTAATTGCAACTTTAGAATTAAAATTTGATAACAAATAAATTAAATTTTATTTATATGAATAAAAAATTTTTAAAGCATTCGATTTAATAGTATTACTATAAACTTTTTTATATTATGGATTTACAGAATTACGTAACTATTTTTCAAGCTTAGTATCTTAAGCTAATATAATTGGTTGTTTTGCATGTATAATATACTTTGTTAATTCTTGTCTCATTTTTTCTTGTGAATATTTAAATGTACCAAAACTTGCCCTCCCAATTTGTATTTGTGTTGTTTACCTCCCTCCTTCTTCTTCTTCTTTCTCATGTGTGAGAAAATGTTTGCTCAAATGACCCGTACCACCATTGCTACAATAGCTAGTCTTTTCTATATTTTTGGCAAATTGCTATTTTTTCCTTCCCCTCAATATCCTCTACTTTAAAAAATTTTCCAAACCAAGTTACTCAACTTAGAGGCCCTCTTTTTCTTTCCCCTAGTATTAATATTAGGCAAGGTTTTAAATTTTGCAACGTATCGGTCGATACGGGCTGATACGTATCGTTTCAGAATATTTCTGATACATGGAACATGTACAGTTTGATTGTTTCATATTTTTTTGTTCGTATCAGATTGTATCGGGCCGATACATATCCGAAATGCACCGATACGCATTATGTATAAGCTGAATTTAATTTCCCTCACCCTTTTAAATTTAAATTTAATTTATCTCTTCTCTCTCTCTCTCTCATTAATATCAATTTTAATTAAGCTTTAAAGTTTGAGACGTCAATAAATGCTAATATAATTTAATTAAATGTTCATTTAAGTTACCTTTAATTATAACATTTAATATGTCATTAAATGTTATTTAAGTGAAATAACTTGTTAAAAATCACAAACTAAAGATAACAAGTTTCAAACCTAAGTTATTTGGTTACAACAATAATTAATTAACCATTATGCCGACCTTAATTACTTATTAGAACAACATGTTTTTTTATACTTAAAGTAATCTTTCTTGCCTTGGTGGATGTTTCTCAACAAATGCTATAAATTTGATTATTAATATTTATATAATAAAAAGATGAATACATGTTATATTTACTTATTAAAAATTAAGGTATATATATCAACTTGTATACATAATAAATATTATCTAAATCTATATATAATACATATTAACTAATAAATGACTTCAAAAAAATATTAGTATATATACACACATTTTAGTTCTTTTATTATTTTTCAATGGTTACTAATTATACTCCTATACTTTATATAAATCATTAAAGAATGGTTTTATGTTTGAATAAATTAATTATACTCACATAAAGCTCATTTTTATTATTGTTCATATTTTTAAGGATATTTTTGGATTTTCTAGTGTATCAATGCGCATCTTGATTTTGCATCTGTATCTATACATTTCCAAAGCGTATCTTGATACGTCTCTTAAAATTACCTTTCCGATACACCTTGCGTTTTCGAAACCTTAGTACCAGGGGTGAAAATTCCACTTCCATCAATATCAATAGCATCAGTGTTAACACTATCATGATGCGATTGAAGATCGTCAACAATGAACATGTTGGAGAATCGGTTTTGGGGAGAGCCGACCATATGTTTTTAATTCTAAAAAGATAAAAATTAATTTAATTGGACTTATACGGATTACCGATTCAAAATCCCAATTTGATTTCAACGATTAAAGCCTTCAACGTCCAAGCCTCCCAAATTGAGATACTTGAGCTAGTTGAGCAAGCATTTTTCAAGTTGAAACTTCAATAAAGTTGAGACTTGAGAATTGTAGAATCAGACAATTAGCCAATCATAGTTACTCATATTGCAAAGAATGTATGAGTATGAGAGAGATAAAAGAGATTAAGAAAATTGTTGAATTGGTGTGATGAAATTAGTGAAGGATAGGGCTATTTATAGGAATTGAACATAATTCAATTGCCCAAAATACCCTAAAAACTATCTATTTTTTAGTTGTTGGGAGGGGTATTTTGGTCATTGTAAAGTTATTTATAACTTCACCCAAAAGCCCCCATAAACTAGTTGTTATATAGTTGTTGGGGGGCACTTATGTCATTTTTTCCCATCCATAAGCAAAATATATAAATACCCCCCTATAGCACAACACGGACCATTGGTGCCAGACCTGGCATGGACCGCAAGCTGTCGTGTCAGGCCAGGTTAGGCCAGTCCAATTTCGTGCCAGGCCCAACCCGACCCGACTTACACCTCTAGCCTATGGTGCAAAGTTTGCATCTTTAAAAATATAGCATAATAAATGGTTAAGGTTTTGATATTATAGGGCTCTCCTCACCTTCAATTCAGCATTACTAACTTTTTAATTGCAATTTCAACCAAGTTGATTGGGCTACACCAAGGAATATATGGTGCAAATTGGGCCAAATTAGCTCAAAAATTGAAAAAAAAAAATTGGGTTGGGTTGAATAAGGATTGTGGTTGAGAAACTATGAATTGGTTTGGCTTCAAATTGGGCTAGGGTGAGGCAATACCCAACCTAAAAACCAAACATGATTATCCATATTTACATATATAAATGTTTAGTGCCATACCATCATCAAAATATAAACATACAAATTCCCAAAGAAATAGGAAAAGAAATGTTTCTTTTTTTTTTCAAATCTGAATTTTCAAAGTCTCAAACCTCTATTGGTCACCGGTTTGACTACTATAATACCAATAAAGGATTCATTCTATGTAAGCTTGGCCAATGATTTTCTTGGCCAAAGCCCGACTTGGCCCAATTAACTCACTAATTAACAAAGAGAAAATAAATATAAAAGGCCATTAACCAGTGCTGGTCCAAAGTCTAAACTATATGGGGTCTTTAGGAAGGAGAGATCATTGATACATTTTTTTTTCACGAGGTTATGTAACCACGGGGTAGCCCATGCCCCAATCATATAACCCTCCCCAACTGTGGTGGCGGCAAGATTTGATCCTAGGTCTTCACTATAAAGTACAAACAATAAAAGAACCTACCAACTGAGTCATCATAATTAAGTGGTCATTAATAAGAAGTTCAATAACCATCTTGATCATGCCATATGCTTACATAACTATTCATCCCTTTGTTAGATCTTGATCTTCATTTTTCATATGCCATATGCCATATGATACGTATTGTATCATATCGTATCTTTGAAAAACAGATACAAAATATGTATGGAAATTGAGCATTTCGTCTTTTTTCATGCGTATCGGACCCGATATGCATTTGGATTTTTCAATTTGCATTCGATTAATTATAAAAAACAAAAAAATAAATATACATATTTATAGATTTTTTTTGATATATTACTATTATCATTATCATCATCTAGAATTACCACATCCAAAGCATGTGCGTGCTTACTAATACATTTTAAAAGTCTAATCAACACATCTTTGTATCAAGCACATTGACAATAGAAAAAGGGTACTAGTGGCATACTAATTATGATAAAACCCTTTGAAAGAGAAAAGCACCTGGTAAATCACATACTAATTTTAATAAATGGGAAACATCCTTATGAAAAGACAAAATATACCAATCACAATCACTGTAGATAGATGCATAGGGTTATCTTGGGGGTGTTTGGTAAGTCTTTTTGTGTGGTCTCTTGTGCTTTTTCAAAGCTTGGAAGACCAAAATTTGATTTTTCTCCATTTGGCAATGAAAGATAGGAAGTTAGAAAGACCTATGCCCTAAAAAGCTCATGGAAACCCTAAATGGCCAATAATCTAAAAGCTTCAAATGAAGTTTCTTGTCTTTCTACACCTAAATAAACCACATGGTAGACTAGGATACTTACCAAATGATCTGTATATTTAAAGACATTACCCCAAAATCTTATTACATCTTTTGGCCATATAGGCCATCGAAAGATCTTCCTTATCAAAAGTGGAATATGCCCTAATCACAACTAAGAAAAGGAAAAAAAAAGCCAAATTACTTTTAAACAAGTGAGTAGTTTAACATGTTTGTGTAAGCTTATTGTATTGGAACTAGGGATGCAAATGGACCAAATCATCATTTGATTAAATTTTGAATCTGTTCGTACTTTGTTGGCTTTGGATATCACTCCTATCGGATTTTTGGATTGAATAAGATCGAACAATAGGAACCAATTAAAAATTTTAAAAAATCATATCGAATTTGGATCACCCGCTATACGATTTGAAATGATATATATTAGCTATTTATTTATTTATAAATATCTTTATATTGCATTTTTGTAATGCATGCATTCTTTTTGTTTTTCTTTCTATAAACCTCTATGGTTTTTTTCTTTTAATAATTTGTTAAATTTTACAAAAGTTAAATTAGATTGGATCAGATTTGGATATACTCGGTCTGATCTAATCCGCTTGCATCCCTACCCTAGGAGGCTTATTTTTTTTCTTTTAATTTGATTGAATAATGAATACTTTTCAACTCTCATATTTAAGCAAGTATGAGAGAGTACATGTATGTATAGTTCTTTTTTAGTTTTAAGCATGGGAATTTGTCACCTATTTGCAATTTGTTTAGGTTGTCATAGTGTTGTTGAAGTGGGCAATCAAACCATTCAACTTGTCTATTTAGTTTTGATTTTATACCTAGCTTAGGTTTCCCCAAAAAAAACTATAGAGGTGTAAATTAGGCCGTGTTGGATTAGCATGACATGACCCGTGCTTTTGGTAGGCCGTGCCATGCTATCTCACGGGTTGAGTTGGGTTGTGCTTCCCTCCCCTATGATACTTCAGGGGATTGGCTTGGCATGGCCCTTGACTCAAGCCCATGCGGATCCGTGCCGTGTCGTGGGCCGAGCTGGTCTACAAGTCGAGCCTTGGGCCATGCTGAGTTACAAACTGGGCCAAGCCTTGAGAGGTATGCTTTTTTAAGTTGAAAAAATTTAAAGTAAGTTAACAAAATAGTAAAAAAATTAAAAATAAAAACTTAAAATTTTATTTTATATGAATTTTGATGTATACCATTGTTTATATATGCAATAATAAAGTGAAATAGTATAAAAAATTGAAAATAAAATTATATATATATATATATATATATATATATATATGTGTGTGTG
>NW_010729116.1:3149395-3166129 GCF_000365185.1 Nelumbo nucifera | reverse complement strand
AACCATTCATAGTGTTATGGTTTAGTCTTTTTTTTTGTGTTTTCATATTTTTATAGATTAGTCTTCCTAGAAGGAGTTTAATGTTCATGAAGGAGAACAAATTATGTGCAACTAATTTTAGGTTGATTAATGTCCATGAAGTTAACTGAATTTTATTGTTCATGAGGAAGTTTTATTTTATGTTTAATGAAGTGTTTAATGTTAATCTTCATGAAGTTTTATCCTTTAATGTTTAATCAAGATTAATGTTAAGGGAGTTCATTGTTCAGGAATTATAGATTAGTTCTCATTAAGTAAAATGAAGTTTAATGTTCATGGAGGAAATTCTTTAGACTAATATTGAGGAAGTTTTATTTTTTGTTTAATGAAGTTTTCTTCTTTAATGTTTAATGAAGATTAATGCTAAGAGAGTTAACTGTTCAAGAATTGTATATTAATTCTCATTAAATAAAATGAAAGAAATTATTTAAATTAATCTTCATGAAGTTTTATTGTAGAAATGAGCGAACACTCAACTTTCACTTTGCAATCACCAAGTAATCTGAGGTTTGAGACAGAGTTTTGTGATTTTCGAAGAAGTGTGTCATTAGGGTTTTGGAGATGGCTTTGAACCCACAAAAGCTGTTTTATACATGCCCTCGCAAAGTTGTAAGTCTTATGGTAAAGTCACTTTGTTTGCAACAAGGCCATTGTTCCTAGTTGTCTTTAAAAAAAGGCATTTCATGTCATGCAAGTAAAACAACCAAAATGTCAAATTTGATAAGATGTTAATTGGGATCATGCGCCTCTTGAAAGTTGTTCTTTTAGGCTTCATTCTAATGTTTATGTTTAGGAAATAGGGTATCATAAGAGAAGAGAGGAAGCAATGGGTTTTTTGCATGTTTACATTTTGGGGAGGGTTAATCACTATACATCATTGGTGTTAGGGTGTTAGTGTATACCCTTTGAAAATCTGGACTTATGACTTCTAACTTGTGGATAGAACTTAAGACTTTTTTTTTAGTTATGATGGCAAGTAAGTTACTATATCTGTTGTGTATTTTATAGCATAATGTGCAGATAAGTTATCTCTTGCCAACTTGTACTAATTAGATTAGAACCCAACAGTGGCTAACTAGTATCAATATATAGTCACTTTAAATTGGCATATCTACTTTAGGGTCACTTTAAATTTTAGCACTTAACCATTGCGTACAAAAAATTTTCAACAACCTGACCTTATGTGTTTTTATGCCAGATTGGGTGATATTCCAACCTATATTGTATGTTCATGAAAATAAACAAAAAAAAGGTCCAATTGACCCATAAGTTATTTCACCATTCAATCATTCCAGCCCAATGAATATCAATGGCTACAACTTCATCCAAACTCAATGACCCTTGTCCAAATTCTGATGAACTCTATAGGATGCTTCCTGCACCATTGGAGAAAAACTAATGTCAGGGATGCATATAACTCACCATATAAATCCAACAAACATGATGTACCAATAAATCAGTACATCACCTCTAAGGAAGATACTAAAGTATAAAACAAATCAAAGGAAATGAATGATAACGGGTTTGAATAACCTCCCTATTTAAGAAACTTCAAAAAAAAAATGCATATGCAACATGAGATCCTAGAAACATTAAATGGAAAAAAAAATCCAACAAGAATGTGCCCAGACTGTAACCATGTGATTGATAACAATGATGTATGGTCATTAATTTCCATGGGTTTTCTAATAATTAACATATGCCTTCTTCTATGTGGACAACAAGACTTTAGTTAGTGATCTCGGTGGTTATTTTTTGAATGGTTCCACCACATTTGCTAGGGAAGATAGCCTAGAGGTTAGCAAAGGTTATTTACTGTTAAGCATATACTTATTTACTGCTATTTTTTGTTAAATTATAGCCAAAACTGATTATTTATTATTAAACATCAAGTTGAAGTTTATAACTAATTCAGCCTATAGTTTAGCAAAGTTTATAACTAATTCAACTTAAATTCCAAAAACATGATTTATCCAACAAGAAAACTTTATACAAGAAATGAAGATTCAAATATCTAATTATTTACTATTAAACATTTGTTTATTTACTGTTATTTTCCGTTAAATTATATTCAAAACTTTGATTATTTACTATTAAACATCAAAGCCACAAGAAAAACTTTATATTATAAAACAAAGATTCAAACCTTTGAGTAATCAAAGCCACAAAAAAAACTTTATATTGTAAAACAAAGATTTAAGCCTTTGAGTAATCAAAGCCACAAGAAAAGTTTATATTGTAAAACAAAGATTCAAACCTTTGAGTAATCAAAGCCACAAGAAAGCAATTTAGGAATAAACTTTTTATAACTAATTGAGCTTAAATTCCAATAACATGATTAATCCAACAAAAAGCAAAGATTCAAACCTCTAATTATTTACTGTTAAACATCTGATTATTTATTGTTATTTACTAGTAAGAAAAAGTATAAACCAACTACAGTAGTCAAGGTGATTAGTGAAATTGCAACAATCATGACATATAGGACAATGTTTCAATTTAGATCATCACAAATAGTAATCATAGTTTTGGGACAATCAAAATATAACATCTCCAATAGAGCAGATATCTGGAGCTGCAAATAATGTTTTGTGTTTGAAGCCTATAGAGATTCCCTAATAGAGAATAATAGTTCAATAACTTTTGTTTAGGTCAGCCTCCTCATCTTCTGAAGTGCAAATACAAAAATAAAGAACACGGCTCCTCAACTGTATTACACCTTATCAACCTAATCTGGTTTTAAGGGTTGTATTTATTTGTGAGAACATTTACTTGATAAAGAACTTGATGTTTTGGAGCTTGATGTGTTGGAACCTACTGTTGTGCCACTCCTCTGGCTATATTTCTACATCTACCCRTAGCAATATCTCCATCATGAGACACATGGAGATTAACTTGACTTAATTGGGATTCCAATAACAATGTAGAACTCCCACTACTAGCTTGCATTTTCATGCTTGTTTGACCCTCATGTACACAAAACAACAATGTTATCAACTTTGCGTTATTTATCAATCCTTTGAAGAGAGCTACAAATGTTATGAATTATTTGAGGTAGTGGTCCTTCATTGCTTCTTCCCTGACTTTACACTTTCTATTGTGCTTTCCAACACCACGATTTGTACATTTCATCTTCTTGAACCTTCTTGACACGTAAATCCCCAAACTTACTTCCTTTGGCCCCTTCCTTCTAGTTTTCTTTGGCCTACTAGGTTGTTTTCTAAATGGTGGTGGTTTGATTGGAACACCTTAGTCCTTGGCCACTAGGATTCATCATGTACTGATAAAACATAATGACTATATGCCTTAAGACACCTCTCATTACTATATAGTGGATCCACATAGTCATAAATACTACCATGTTGTGACTGAATGCATGAAATGGCACGACAACAAAGCAACCTTGTTAGTGCCCAGGCCCTACAATTACATGTCATGGACTGTAGGTTCACCACCATTCTTCTCTTGAAATACTTAACCTCAAAATTTCCATTCCTCGCTAGACCTGTTCATGGGCTGGGCCCCCGGACGGGCTTGAACACGCAAATGAGCCAGCGGGCTTAACCTCAGGCCAAAAAGCCTGACCCGCAATAAATTCAAGCCGGGCTCGGGATTTGCCAAAATAGCTCGGCCCGAGCCCGGTTCGGCTCGACCTATAGACTAAACCTAAAAAACCCTAATATCCTAAAATGTAAGAACCCTTCTCTTTCACTTCTTTCCCCTTAGCCGAACCTCTCTTCTCTTCACATCCTCCTTAGTCCTCACACTCTCAGGCAACCACACAACCGGCGAGGTGGCGAACATTCACCGGTGCAACAACTCCAACGGTGAGTCCTCTCCTTCTCCCTCCCTCCCCYCTCTCTCTCTCTCTCTCTCTCTCTTTCTTTCTCTCTTTAATTCCTCTTCTCACTTCTTCTCTTTCAAATCTCAAAGACCGGCGAGGTGGCGAATACAGGCATCGACGGCGGCGGCGAGTCTCCTCTCTCTCTCTCTCTCTCAAACGCGAATTGACACACTTTTCATTGTTAAAATCGCATCTCACCGTGAACTCAGCTCCGACGAACACAATCACCAGTAGTGAGTCCTCTTTGCCATTTTATTGTATTACGAAATTATTATTTAGTGTTTAGTGTTTACTATTTACATAGCCAGATGCTATTGTTTGTCCTAAATCTAAATGCTATTGTTTGTCCAAAATCTGAATGCTATTGTTTGGCTGAATGCTATTAGAGATTTGTTAGAGAATGATAAAAACAACCTAATGCATTAGGGATTCACTACACATATTTATTGGCTTAGTTTGTCTTTTAAAAGTGTTGAAACTGTTAGATTTGATTATCCTAATTCTTAAAGCAAAAACATTGTATTTGGCTTTGGTAATGTTGCAAATCTGCAATTGGTTTTCCTTTTTTTTTTTGCAAATTCAAAATTTATATTGAGTTTATATTCTTCTTTTAATATAAACAAATTCTGATTTATATTGAATTCAAAATTTATATTAAATTTATATTCTTTTTTTAATGTAAATAAATTCTGATTTACATTGATTATTGAATTCAAAATTTTTATTGAATAATCTGCAATTGGTTTTCCTTTTTTTTTGCAAATTCAAAATTTATATTCTTTTTTAATGTAAATAAATTTTGATTTATATTGATTATTGAATTTAGAATTTATACTGAATTTATATTCTTTTTTAATGTAAATAAATTTTGATTTATATTGATTATTGAATTCAGAATTTATATTGAATAATATACAATTGGTTTTCCTTTTTATGTTTTTTTGCAAATTCAGAATTTATATTGAATTTATATTATTTTTTTAATGTAAATAAATTCTGATTTATATTGATTATTGAATTCATAATTTATATTGAATAATCTGCAATTGGTTTTCCTTTTTATTTTTTTTTTGCAAATTCAGAATTTATATTCTTTTTTTAATGTAAATAAATTCTGATTTATATTGAATTCAGATATGTTGTTGACTTGGTCCCATCTATTTCTTCGTAGATAAAATTGACTCTATTATTGTTTAAGTTTTTTTGATAAATTATTTTTCTTTTAGTTTTTTATTGAATATATGCTTGTCTGATTGATAAAATTAGAATTCATTATGCAGGTTATTTCATACTTAATAATTACTATCATGTCAATGGCAAGTGAAAGTACGGCTGCAAGAGTAGATATAGTTGATGATGACTATCAAGAGTTTGACCATACTTCTACTAAGAAAAGATTGACATCTAAGGTGTGGGAAGAAATGGAAAAGATTAATTCGGAGAAGGCACGATGTAAACACTGCAAGAAAATCTTACAAGGTAAGTCAAGTAAGGGAACTACTCACTTGAAGCATCATTTAGAGCATTTCCTTAGACGTGCAATTTAGGATATTAGACAGTACAAAGTAACAACTCAATCAAACACTGATGGGAGTATTTTAAAAACTACAAGTTTGATCAACAAGAGTTTTGTAGAGCATTATCAGTTTTCTAGTATGTGGAAAACACCCTTTTACTACTGTTGAAGAACCTGGTTTTAGATTCTTTATTCAATCTATAAATCCTAAATTTAAAAATGTGAGTAGGCGTATTGGTAAAAGAAATATCATGTCTAGTTATGTGAAATAGAGAGAGGGTGTGAAAAGTGATTTGTCTAATACAGTTGGTCGGATTTATTTAATTTCTGCTAATTTGAGATCTGAGCACATTGATGATGAATTCATGTGTATAACTGCTCATTGGATTGACAACAATTGGAAGTTACAAAAAAGGAATTAATCGCTTTAAAGATTTGACACCTCCTTTTGATGGACTATTTTTAGTAGAATAGGTGGCCATGTGCTTAAGCGAATGGAATATTGATTAGAAAATTTTTAGCATCACATTAGATAACGCTAGTTACAATGATGTGATGGATAACTCTTTGAAATTGAGATATTCAATATATAAATCTTTGGTGTGTGGTGGTGATTTTTTCAAAGTTCGTTGTTGTAGCCATATTTTGAATCTTATTGTGCAAGCTGGTTTGAACATTGTTGATGATATTGTTTCTAAGATTCATGATGGTGTGAAAAATATAAAGAAATCTGTTGCCCGAAAGCATAGATTTTATGATTTTGCTGAAAAAAGTTTTCACTTAAACACAACTAGAAGATTGATGTTAGATATGTGTGTGAGATGGAATTCAATTTATTTGATGCTTGAACATGCCATTTATTATAAGCAAGTCTTACAACATTGGGGGCAAAGGGATATTTTTTTCAAAATGTTTATGCTTTCGGAAGAAGAATGGGGAAAGGTGGATAAACTTCACAAATTCTTAAAGGTTTTTTATGATGTTATTTGCATGTTTTCTACCACTAAGTACCATACTTCAAACAATTACTTCAAGGGAGTGTGGATGATTCACAGACATTTAATGTTAGTGAGTAAGGAATCTCAGAATTTTATGACTGACATGGTTAGAAATATGAAGGAGAAATTTGATAAATATTGGGATGAATATAGTATGATTTTGTCTTGTGCTGCTGTGTTGGATCCTCGTTGCAAGATTAGGTTAGTGGAGTATTGTTTTGATAAACTTTATGGGAATGAAGCTGAGGAGCATGTTAATGCTATAATTAAAACTCTTCATGATTTGTTTGATGAATACAAAGAAAATTTTTCCTACACCTCCTTTATTGGATCTTGTAGTCAGTTTGACATGAGTGAGAGAAATGGTGATGGTGATGGGCTTGAGGAATATGAGCAATTTTTGAATTCAAAAAGAAAGATTCAAAGTGAAAAAACTCTGTTGGACATTTACTTGGAGAAACAAAACCTTGATATCAAGGCAGATGTTGATGTTTTGGAGTATTGGAGTAAGAGTTCACTTAGGTATCTTGAATTGGCATCAATGGCTCGAGATATTTTGGTTATTCCTATTTCCACAGTTGCATCTGAATCTACATTTAGCATTGGGAAGAAGGTGATCAATCTTTGGAGAAGTTCACTTAAATTCAAGACAATTCAAGCTTTGGTTTGTCTTGAAGATTGGCTCTGTGCACGAAGCTTTGTATTAGGTAATTTTTTATTTATTGTTTATTAAAATATATGATTCATTGAATTTTTTCTAATAGATTTTCCAATTGTATGCAATGGGATCAAGCTTGTTAGGGGCTTCTTCAAAATTAAGCTTGTTAGAAGAGGATGAAGGATCAAATAGTAGTGATGATGATRATGAAAATGTTGAACTTGATGATATGTTTTAGGTATTATAATAGCATATATTTTCGTTATTTATTTGTCATTTGACATGATAACTAATTACATATGTGATATGGATACTGAATTTATCTTTTATTTTCTTTTGTAGAATGGCTTAGAACTTGGAAGTTGGAATGTTCAATCTTGTTAGTGAATTCAAGAATGAATGGAGATGGCTAAAACATGTTTTGTTCGATATGGGCAATGAAGTGGTCTTTTATTTTATTTTTTAGAATGGTTTGGAACTTGAGAGTTGGAATATTCCATATTGTTGGTGAATTCAAGAATGGATGGAGAACATGTTTTATGGGTTTTGTTTATCTTATTTAGATTTCTTTTTATGATTTTGGAGGAACATGAACTTGAAGTTATATTAATTTAGTTTTAGTGTATCAAGCTATTTGTAGGAATATGAAACTATATGATTTGGTTTTGTGTGTTTTATTTTCTGGTTTTCCTTGTTTCATATGTTTTATTTCAGGTTTGCCTTGGTTGTATAGAAACAACCAAACAACAGGGAATATATTAAACAACCTTAAAGAAGATTGTTGATTCACTTGATTATAAGAAAAACATGGAATTAAAATGGGTTTTTTGTAAGAATTAAAATGGGTTCTTTGTAGGAATTAAAATGGATTATCATATGTTTTATTTTAGGTTTGCCTTAGTTGTATAGAAACAACAGGGAATATATTAAACAACCTCAAAGAAGGTTGTTGATTCACTTGATTGTAAGAAAAAAAGAATGAAATTAAAATGAATTATGTCCATTTGAATAGATTTTTTGATTTAAGAATGTAAAACTATTCTTTAAAATGTAAAAGAAAGGGAAAAAAACCATCTTATAGGCCTGTTGCTCATTTGAATGGGGAAAAAAAACCATCTGAATTAAAATAGATAATGTCCATTTGAATAGGGAAAAATCCCAATCTTTCTATTAGGTTGGCCTTTGAGCTTTTTATCAGGGCCGGGCTTGGGCTCGGGCCTAACAAATTTCTATTTATGAAGAGTAAAAGCCCGGTCCGTGCCCGGCCCGGCCGATGAACAAGTCTATTCCTCACATATACTGAGAAGCAATTTCTAGCATGTGACTATGCATTCTCCAACATCTTCCTAGCATTAGGGCACACTAGCCCCCAATCCCTTCTCAACTTCTTTTGTCTTGTTTGAATCAACTTCATCATCTACCTCTGGATAGTATCAACTAATGTGATTATTGGCTTGTCTCTACAATCCAAAATCCACTTGTTAAATGACTTGGAGAAGTTGTTGCATATATTATCACTTCTAGCTCTAGGTTCAAAAGCAGCTCTGGACCATAGATTAACAGGCACAACACTTAACCACTAGTAGACTTGTTCATGGGTCGGGCTCGGGCTTGGCTTTTGTCAAAATTCTAATGAGACAGTGTAAAATCAGGCCCGAAGCCCGGCCCGTGAACAGGTCTGACCACTAGTAAGCATCATTATTCAGGCCCTTCAACTTACCCATATACCAATGAAATTCTGACATAGTGTATGACATTTTAACCTTCCATAAGCAATCCCTTAGATCCATTCCTTTGAACCTATCCTTGAAGTTGGCATACATGTGTTTGACACAAAACCTATGGTCAACCCTTGGCATTAAACTCTAAAAACACTCCACCAACACCTGAAAGAAATTGTGCATTACACTATTAACATGAGAACAGGTTAATAAATATAAGAAAATTTAAATTTACATGTGTAAATCATTGTACCTTCTGCCTGTCAGAGATGTAGGTCCAACCACATTTGTCTTGAAGTCCAATGCAATCATTCAACAATGTCAGAAACCAAGCCCAAGAATCCTTCACCTTAGTCTCAACAATTGAAAAAACTATTGGGAAAAATTCCATTATTCCTATTCAACCCAACAACATGTAAAAGCTACCCAGAATGAGGTTCTTTTAGATGGCACCCATCAAGCCTAATGATGGGGCGACAACCATCTCCAAACCCATCCTTCATTGTTGCCAAACAAACAAACAATCTCTGAAATTCCCATGTATATCTTTGGCCTATACAATCCTCATGGAACCCAAGTTTGATTACACTTCAAGGATTTGTCTTCAGAACTGCTTCATAATAATCTCACAGCTTGCTATATTATTCAACATGTACACTCTCAATATCGACAAGTGCATGCCTCTTTGCGCATTAGGCTATGAATCTAGAAACTTTAACTCTAAATTGTCATAGTGTCTCATTATGTAGTGAACTACTTTTCCAATCAAGATCATCCCAGAGGTTGTCTTTGTACTTCTCTGCTAACCATGTAGATGTAGCTTTTGTGTTTGAATACACACATTCACAGGTATGTATACTCTTCAATGACTTGATTTGGAAGGCATCCCTACTCTGTAATCAGGATGCATGCACATGCCACTCACACTTTTTTTTTTGCAAATAACTATCACTCTAGTACCCTTATTCTTTTCGCATATTTGAAATCAAACCCACCCATGATTGCATAGTTGACTAAGGCCTTTTGGAAGATTGCAGGACTGGAGAATATCATACCCACAACCAACTGTGGATTCTCCATCCGCCTCTTAGCAAAAGCATCAAATTGAGGTCCTTTCTCGTCATCAGAACCATATAATCTCTCAAACTCCTCCGGTTGCTCATAATCAGACAATATATCTGACCAAACAACTATTTCAACATTGACAACAGGAATCCTGTTGACATCACCATCCTCAACCTCATCCTCAAAACAATCATCAACATCATACTCAGCTTCCAATTCTTCTTCCACCTTACATTCCAATTCAAAATTAGGATCACCCTCTCTATCAGACCCATATTCAAACCCAAAGGCAAAATCAGCACCAAGATCAACTTTATTCACATGATCAGCTAAACCTGATGGTGGAGGTGGTGGCTCAACACTAGATGAACCAACATGTGAAAGACACATCTTTGACAGTAGTGTCTATGACAACCCTACATCAGCCCTCTTACACTCTGTCACATATATGAATGTGTCTACAATCCTCATGGACCCTGCACATCTCTAGTATACTCCTGTCACATTTTAGCCTTACCAACTCATCATCTAGATCTGCATTCGGCCTCCTATGATATACCTCACTAATTGAATTGTAACCAATATCTTTCACCAATAACTATATCTCAATGAATGATAAAAGCCAGCATCAACATTATGGCTAACAAATACATCACCACAAGTGTATATCATTGGTGGTAGGCTCAGAAAGTAACCACTATGATGTTTGTTGATACTGTATAAATTACTTGACATCTGAGTGAAAAACATGTACACAAGCATTAGTGCTAAAATCATAAACAATTTCATGTTGATTTACACTTCAATAAGCTAAGAAATAATTTAGCAAATATAAGCAAATTTCTCCTTCATCATTCATCAAGCAATCTAGTTTTGGAGTTTGTAATTAGACTTGTTTATGAGCCAGGCTTGGATTTTGCCAAAATTTGAATGGGGCCTAACTTGAAGCTCGAGCCCGACATAGTGTAACCCAGGCCTAAAGCCTGGCCAACGAACAGGTCTATTTGTAACACAACAAGAGCTGGAACACATCCCCCTTCTATGTTTTAGTTTCCCCTTTCTTTAGTTATAATCATTTGGGGCTGAAACACTTTCCTCTCCCCCTCTATGTTTTAGTTTCCCTCTTTTTTAGTTCACCCTTAGAGGATAAAACACTTTCCTATCCCCCTCTATGTTTTGGTTTCCCGCTTCTTTAGTTCACCCTTAGAGGATGGAACACTTTCCTCTCCCCCTCTATGTTTTAATTTCCCCCTTCTTTAGTTCAGCCCTTTGGGGCTAAAACTCTTCCCTCTTCCCCTCTATGTTTTGGTTTCCTCCTTCTTTAGTTCACCCCTTAGAGGCTGAAATACTTTCCTCTCCACCATCTATGTTTTGGTTTCCCCTTCTTCAATTCACCCCTTAGGGGTTGAAATACTCCCCCTCCCCCCTATTTTTTGTTTCCCCCTTTGCCAGTTAGCCCACTAGGAGTTGAAACAACCCCCTCTTTTCTATTGTTATTCTTTGGAACACTCATTTGTAAACACATTCATTTTAGCCCCCTCTGGCTCTCATGCTGACATGGACGAGAATACAAGGTTGATGATAAGGTGGATATCTAAAGACCTCTAACCCACCATTGACTCTCAAGTTCCAACAACAAAGAGTTAGTAAATACCCAAAGGTAATAATAAACATTAAACAAGTGGTATACCCAAGGCCACATATCTTTCTCTACTAGTGATTTCACTAAGGTCAAACATATGCCCAAAGTTAACAAACATATACCAAAAGCTACCATTAAAAAATTGTGAACCTAAACATTATTTTATTGAGATCAAACATTGTATAATTGGTCATTATTATACTCACATAAAACAATGTTAATAGCAATCAAATACAGACACTTTAACTGTTAAAACACATCAAATAAATGTTAACAACAATCAAATACAGACACATTAACTGTTAAAACACATTAAATCAAAGACAATAAACAACTATTACAAAGAAACCTAAATACAAACCTCAAGAAGATTATTCCAAGATGAAACACCCACTTCAGACAATATAGTACTAAAAGGGAATATTCACCGGTACAAAAAGACTACAAAGACAATGTTCCATGCACGCATCCATGTAAATAATAGACACAAACAATTCTAGTAGAGGAAAATCGAAGAATCCTATGGTCGGTTCAAAAAGAAACCCTATATTCAAACAAAACAATTTTATTTATCTCCTTTTTGTACTATTATGCAATATGTTACCTTCACTTGACTAGAGACTGCGAAAAAATAAGCTTTCTTCCCCTGTGACGGCGATAAGAGGTATTTTTCTCCGACGACAACGAAAGTAGATCTTATCTGGTGATAGTGACACGGTTTTTCTTCCCCAACAACAACAGTGTGACATGTCACTTCCTTCTTCTACGTTCGATGTGATATTGGTGCGAACTCTGATGGAGATCGGATTCAAAGGAGCTAGGATGGATTACATAAGGGTTTTTAGCTAGAGGTGTAAAATGGGCCGTGACGCCCTCCCTAGGGATAATTTTGGGGGGTCAGCCCGGTACGACCCATGGCCCAAGCCAGTGTTGAGTTATGCTGTGGGCGCTGGGTTGGGCCATAGGTCGGGCCTTGGGCATGGGCCAAATTGGGCCAGATTGTTTTTTTTTTTAAATTTTTTTGACATTTTTCATTTTTTATTTATTTGCTAAGTAAAACTAAAATATTTAACTTTCCTTTGGAAACTATTTGAAAAAATAAGAAATCTAATAATGAAATGAAAAAAATACTTCACTAAATAAGAAGTTAAAGAGACAAAGACTCAAAGTGAATAACAAATTGGAAGAAAAATATGAATTTTATTTCATTTAAATTTGAATGATACAAAGCATACAATGGTTGGATTAATGAAACATGAAAATTGGAAAATGGAAAAAATTAATAAAATATAAAAAATACAATATAGTAACAAATTGAAAATAAAAAATGACATTATTAAAAATATCAAATAAATAAAATAAAATAAAATAAAATTTACAATAGTTTGAAAAAATGATATACAACTATTGAGTATACAAAAAATATTGATTTCATCATTTTCTCCTATTATTCTTGACTTTGAGATACTTGAGCTGTTTTCAATAAAGTTGAGAATTAGTGAATGAGAGAATGTATGAGAAATTAAGAGATTGAGACTTAAGAGAGTATGAGAACTACAGAAGAGATTAAGAGAATTGTTGAATTGGTGTGATGAGAATGGTGGAGGATAGGGCTATTTATAGGACTTGAAAATAATTCAATTGCCCAAAATACCCTAAAAACTAGTCATTTTTTAGTTATTGGGAGGGGTATTTTAGTTATTGTAAAGTTATTTATCACTTTATGCAAAATGCTCCCAACTAGTTGTTATATAGATGTTGGGGGACATTTGTGTCATTCTTTTTCCCCCCAAAACCAAAATACATAAATATCCCCTATATAATTGTTTATAGCTTTTGGGGGTATTTCTATGAAAAAACCCCCAACAACTAATTCATCGGGTGGGCCAAGCACGGCTTGTAACAGGCCGTGTTGGCCTATGGACCTAGAACCCCAGGTAGGGGTGCTCACGGTTCGGTACTGAACCGTGGGGTGATTTTTTGGACTGAACCGATTTGTTCGGTTTTTACATTTAGCCGAACTGAAACTGAACTGATGCAACCTGTTAACCGACTGACCGATTAACCGTGGTTCGGTTTTCCAGTTTTTTTATGACTTCAAAATAAAAAAAAGGAACTGGAGACAAGGAGAGTGGGAATCTGATAGAGTGGGAGAGTGGAAGAAATACAAAGAGATCAGAGAACAGAGAGAGAGCTTAAGGCTTGGGGAAGAACGAAGAAGAAAATTGATTTTTGGGAGCGCCGAAGGCCGTCACCCATTGGTCTGTTGAAGCTAGGAGCACCGAAGGCCGTTGCCCGTTGATCCATTGATTTTTGGGAGCGCCGAAGAGTGAGAGGAGAGAGAGAGAGAGAGAGAGAGAATGAGTTTGGGAAAGTGAGAGTCGAGAGAGAGAGCTCAGAGAGAGGGAAAGAATGAGTCTGAGAGAGTGAGAGTGAGAGTCGAGAGAGAGAGAGAAAGAAAAGAAAAGGGACTGAAAAAGTGAAAAGTCTGGCTGTTCACCAGTCTGCCAAACTGGCGAACACTCTAGAGTCTACTACCGAATTGAAAAGTCTCAGTTCAACATTTATTAGATTTTCAAAAAATAATATATAATATTATATACATATATATTATTGTTTATATATATTGGTTGGTTCAGTTAACTGCTAGTTTTTTTAAATGGTTAATTGAAACCGAACCAAAACTGTCAGTTTTTTGAAAACATCGAATCGAAACTGAACCAACTGGTTCAATTAACCGATTTTTTTGTTTAGTTTCGGTTTTTTTATTCACCCCTAACCCTAAGCCTAGCATGACTTGGACCATCATACTGGGCCTGGCACGACCTGCATGCCATCGTGCCATGCCGCGTGGCATGRCCGATTTACACCTCTATTTTCGGTTGGGTTTCAGGCATCTTTTAGGTCAAAAGTGAAATCTATTCGAAAACATTGAATAAGAGGTGGGTGTCTACTTTCGTCATTTCGAAAATGTTAATTGATTGTGCGAAGGGTATTTTCATCAAATGACCCCTTCCTAGCCGAATTAACGGGAAAAGGGATTTTTGTCTCACGGCGATAGTACAGGGGTTCTCTGTCGCTAAACAGTTCCATTTCGTATTGCCTACGGTTCTACTCGTAATACTGAACCGATCAAGATACATCGGCTCCTTATTTCACACGCTCTCGCTCGGAGACTTATCCGTTTTGACCGATAAAAAGTGTGAGACACTGCCAATCAAGTACTAGAGAGAGAGTCAGAGAGAGAGAGAGGGAGGGTTTTTTTTTTTCCTAACAAAGAAAAGAATTAAAGAAATGCTCGCCCATTTATCGATGCCTCTTCCTTCCACTCGTCTCTCCTTTCCCACTGTGTTGCGACCTATCTTGTTTTACTTCCCGAAATCGTCCTCTCGTCTTCTTCCTCCGACCACCTTTTGCCGGCAATTCACGATTTTTCGGGTCACTGGCCGAAAATCACTCTTCTCCTCGGCTGGCCGCCTGAGATCCACCGTCGCGTGCGAGGTTGGAGGACGGCTTTTCTCAGGTGCTGCTTCAATGGATTCTTCTGCAAGAGAAGGGACTTTGTCTCTGGAGTCAATGACAGATAATCTTAAGAACCAGAGATTAGGGAACGATGAGAGGGTTGGTTTGAGGCTTGAAGACCTGAATTGGGACCATTCATTTGTACGAGAGTTGCCTGGAGATCCGAGGACTGATACAATTCCACGAGAGGTGAAGTTTTCTCTTTAAATTTCATTTCGTTTTCTTTTTGGCTTCTTGTTTGTTTGATTCCGGAAGAAACAATTCGACGGGTGAATTACATATAATTCATTCCAATGTGAGGTTGATATTAATTGCGGTGGTGAATTGGTGATTCAAGTGTTTCTTAGTGAGCTAACCATATTTGTGCTTGTAACTTGAGAACATTTTTTTTTTTCTGTATGAACTTTAGGATTTTGGGTCTTCTAAATGTTAGGCGTTCAACTATATTTGACATACAAATATTTCAGGCAACATGTGTATGGTATTGAGACCATTCTGATATTAAGATGCCAGCTATCTAAGTGTGTAAGCTCTTTGAAGTTCTCAGCACTGACTTGTATTTAAAACCCACCTGTTGGTTGAGTGATGATTTTCTGGGAACATAAGCACTGAACATTCCACTAGAACCTTACCATGTCTATTATTTATGGTCTCCATAACCGGGATATCTTTATGATATTAAAGTCTTATTGTTTTTGGGCTAATGACCAATAAATATGTTTTCTTTTGGGCCATGCAATGAGAGTGATTTCATCTGATCCTCACCACTATTGGATGCAGACCGAAAAAATTAAGATTCATCAAAGTGCAAAGAAGTTGCTGGTAAATCTGCTGAAAATATTGAATGCCATGAGTTGTGGATCATATGCCATCTGTCCTAACATATAACACTTTTTCACAAATATTTGGGGCAATAATTGCTGTGTTGCTTAACTTGATCAAATCGCTTTGCTAATGGCCAGGGGGTCTATTTTCAATTTTAGTTTTCATTGGGCTGTTCCAGAAGTGGTAACTATGGTTGGCAAGTCCCTTTGCTATGTTAGACAGTGTATGCCCTTAGCTCCAATTAGATTGATGTACTTATTGTCATTTCTTGTAAATGAATAAAGTGCATAATTGATTCATGTGATTTGGTATGTTTCTATGTAATACCCTTAAACTAGACACTTATGAGACTCGTGTTAGTTTAGAATCTTCACGGCCGTTGGATAGGTATGAGGAGATTTATCCTGCCAAGACTGATACTGATGTGCTGCCAAGTTGGTTGGGGTGACTTGTCACAGCTGCCAGGGTGAGACCTAAGGTACATGCAGTGTGGGTTTTCTTGAAACCTTGAACCAGACTAAATTCCAGTATTGCCCTGGACCTTGGAGATAGATGGACAAAACTAGAATGTTACACTTGACCCCTAGAATCGATTATGGTACTGCACTAGGTGTTGGATTGGGCTGTCTTTGATATGCCAATCAGTGAGATCCTTAGAGGGGGTCAAAAACCCAAGTATGTTGGGACAGTCCGAGAATTCACCCGAGTAAGTGATCATAGTGATAGGATCATCCCCTTTGTCAGACAAAGTGAATGATCGGGGAATGCACTCTCTCTGATGGAAACCTAAACTGCCGGTAGTGGATTTCAAATGTGTTTGAAATTTGTTTTTTGCAAAATATATTTATATAGAGATATACATACATATATTATATATATATATATATATATATATATATATATA
>NW_010729116.1:3110602-3149390 GCF_000365185.1 Nelumbo nucifera | reverse complement strand
ATATATATATATATATATATATATATATATATATATATATATAATGGTTTCAAATTGTTTGGGAAATGTTTTAATTCCTAGGATTCATGTGAGTAAAGAGTGCAACACTGTACCTTGCAGCCGAAGGAGAGATCCTCTCTTGTCGGGCAGTGTTGAATCATCAAGGGCTGAGGGGTTAAGTGTAAGACCATTGAGGGTTATACCTGATGAGCTAATCATGCATCTGCCCACAGTCCTTGGGCCTTCATAAGATGACTAGACCCAATGACCATTTAGTGTAAATGTTGGGCCCATTAAGAGCCCATGGTGATGGACTCAGGGGTTCATTGTGTCCTACAGTAAATTCGGCCAGGCCTTGTAATTTAGGCTGGACTGAACCCATGTGGCTGATGTGTAGATCAATGATAGGGTCCCACGCCATACAAAGAGAGCCAAGCTAGCCAGCATTAAAAGGAAGTGAGCTTGAAAGTTTAATCCCATTTCGAACTAGGTTAATTGGATTAATTAATTAGGGGTGAATCTGGGTATGGATTAGTAGATGAGGATAAGAGGATAACTTTTATCCACTTAAAGAGTCCAGATCCAAATAGAGATTTGGATCAGGAAACTTCTAAATTAGGAGTAGCTGTTTTTGATCTGCAGATAAGATAAGAAATTATCCTTATCTCTTAAAGAATTCAGATCCAAATAAAGATTTGGATCAAGAAACTCCTCATCAGATTAGGAGATCATCTCTTTAAGGGTTATACATAAAGAGCAGGGCAGACCTAAAAAGGGTTACACAGTTTGACTGTTTCTGCCTCCAGTTCTCTCTCACTGCTCTTGCCGCCCCACCCTGTTTGATCTCCATCTCTTTAAGGGTTATACATAAAGAGCAGGGCAGACCTAAAAAGGGTTACACAGTTTGACTGCTTCTGCCTCCAGTTCTTTCTCACTGCTCTTGCCACCCCACCCTGTTTGATCTCCATCTCTTGGAAGTGATCAAGATTTGATCTTGATATTGTTTTTGCTGGAAGAAACAATTATGAAGCTATGCTCACTACCCCATTCGATTCTTGCTGAAGAATCAAAGGTTCTTGGTGAAGAACCACTTGTTGATCTTGTCTCATCCTAAGTTGTGCCATCTTCAGTGGAGGGATGAATTGGTACTTTCTTTGGGCGTGAACACCTGCATTGGGAGGAGCTTTTGCGTGGATTCCGTATCAGGTATACCTCTCCCTAAACTTGGTTTCGGATTTGGTTCGGTTTGGTTACAAGAACGAACCTTGAAAATGTAGTTTTCTAAATTAGGGAATATGATTCCCGGATGGAAGTGAAGGAAATTTTTGAAATTTCACCCAACCTTCCTGTAGGTGCAAACATATTAGGGTGCTTCTCAGTTCTAAGTGAACATCTTCTCCAAGGCCACAAGTGTTCCTCAGGATGGGTATTTGGAAGTTCAAGGTTGTACTTGTACCCATATATAGTCATTATCAGAAGTAGTTATTTATGTTCTATAGCTACCTTTCTCCATGAGTATGCTTGTTGTGTGGCGAATCTATAGGCTGTCTTTTTGTGCATTGCAGGGTTTTGTGTATTGAGAGGGAGGTTACTCCGATATGGATTCCTACAGACTATTAAATTTTGGGGATTTTTGAATAGAAAGCATCACCATAATCAAGATGATAAACAGGGTAGTAGAGGATCTTAGAAGTTGGTTATCCATACATACTGTATTTAAAAAGCGATACTCTTCATTTTTGAGGGTTCTTTTTGGGAGGCCTAAGGGTACATACTGGTACAACATCTCATTGTACAAGTCTTTTGTTTTAATGAAACATATACTACCTTCTTCAAAAAGAGAAGATTTTTGAAGGAATGGAATAGTTACATGAACATCTTTAGAGGGAGATGGGTTACTTTATTGCTAGAACCTGACAGAATCCTCTCTCTCGATTATTTTGGCATTGTTTGACAAGCATTTGGAGGGATTGGTGTTGAAATTTTTAGTTTTCTTTTCATTCTTCAGTTGCCCATCCTTACTGGGTTCATTGAGGAGTATCATCTGTTGTTGGTATTGCCTTTTGCCTCCTTTGGGCATTCAGGCATGAATGTAACTCCAGAAAGCTTGGTTGGCTGGTGGGATTGGTCTCTAGTAGCAGACTAGCAGGATGCTCCAGAGGGAGGTTACCATGGCCATCATTTTGGGAATTTTGAAAGAAATGAATACTACATATTTCAAGGGAGGTAAACCAATTAGATGGTCCCTTCTTTGGGAACATGGGCCCACAATAGTTGGGGGAATGTTTGGTAGCTCTATAGATATGCAACAATTAAGTTAAGTTTAGTATAGATCATGGTTCATTTGAAAAGCCTAATGATTGCAACTGGCAAACAGATGATACCTCTAAGAGCGAAAGGTGATATACACATTCCATATCTCCATGCTGGGTCCCATGGTCATATGATTCAATAATTGATAGTTGTCCAAAGGTTGGATATGTATAGTAATGACATGTTGCCTTTATAAAATTACCTTTGGTATAAACTAATGGAAATCTCTTCTTTTTGGGCAGATTGGGAGTACCAAAAGGGACTTATGTTGCTAACTCAAATGGTTGGGCAAGTTTATTTTTTCTTTTATTTGAATTGAGTTGTAATGGAAAAGCAAGATTTAATGGAAATGGATACACATTTATCTTGTTCTTGGGAGAATATCCCTGTAAACATATTTTCTGTTCTTTATCTCATTCTGCCCTTTATCATTCTGTTTGCCATATTTTGTTTCTACAAACATAGTTATTAGTAGAATGCTTCTTTCTTCCTGATAAGGTTTGCTTACAACATAATACCCCTCATTCTCCATTGCTTAGATGACAACCTCTCTTTCTCCTACCTATAACCTATTTCTAGCTTTATTTCTTTCTGCTTTAGTCCAAATTTTGGAATGCTGTCTAAACCAGTCGTAGAACCAACTCTAAAATCTCATCTTCCTTTTGAATTGACAGTCTATTTATGCCCTAAAATCCATTTCATCTGCTGCCGAACTGCCCATCATTTGTTAGGTATTTGAGCACCCTATTAGCCTGTGATCGCTTCAGTTTCATTGTTATTTATTTAAATGATAAGGTATGGTGTGAGGCATTTCACGTTCCTAGAGCATTAGGAATAACCCCCAAGTCTGAGGGTAATCATCCTTATGAGCATGCAGTTTTTAATTGAGTAAACAAATAAACATAAATAAAAAGGATAAAAACGGAAAATATAAATTTTACTAATAAATGAATAACCAAGTAGCCAAATGACCACTCATCAATATATCTAGTAACAACCAAATAAATGAGCAAACAATTGGCAGCCAAAATATTTGGAGCGATGAACATGTACTTAGTTCAGCATGTTTTTTGTTTACTACTTGTACTCTTATGGGTAGAGGCCCAACAGAAGTTCTCATCACATTGTGGCTACTTGGCCAAAATTTTCCATAAAAATTACTAGTTTTGTCCTGTCTCCTTTGTTTCAACTTAAATGGGATAGAAAATATTTGTTTGAAAATATTTCAGATATAAGTCTGCCCCTTTGTGATGAAATTGAAGTTATTAGTTCCTTCTACATAGAAATAATGCAGCCTAACAGAGAAGCAGTGTATACATTTTATTTTGTTAAAATATTTTTGGTAGATTGAAGGAAGTGAAAAATAAATAAATAAGGAATAAGGGAAAAGGAAGACCAAGAAAATTCCTAAAAAATATAGTATTTTTTTTTCATGTTTAAATTTCTATTGCATAGACAGAAGGAAGGAAAGAAAGGATGACAAATGAAAAGTGAGCAAAGGAACCCTAATCCCAATCTGATATTCACAAGATTGAAGAAGAGGAAGTTCTGGGGTCTTTTGGGTTTGGGCAGAGGTGGTGTAAGTGGATAAAAGGGTGTATTAGGACTTGCCACTATTCCATTCTAGTGAATGGTAGGGTGGTAGACCATTTTCCAGCTACTAGTGGTATTAGGCAAGGGGACCCCCTTTCCCCTTTTCTATTTACCTTGATTGCTGAAGTTTTGGGGAGGATCATTAAGAGGGTAGATTCTAGAGGTTTGGTAAGTGGCTGGAGAATTGGGAGGGATGGGGTTCCAGTCGCTCATTTACAGTTTGCGGATGACACAATTCTGTTTTGTGGAGGGAATGAGATTAGGTGGGTGAGAAACTTAAAACGGGTGATTAATGTGTTTGAAAAAGTGACCAACCTCAAAGTCAACCTTGATAAGAGTTGTGTGATTGGCATTAATGAGTGTTGGAGAGGTGGAAGAAAGGGCCCAAGTATTGGGATGCGAGATTGCCTAGTGGCCAATGAAGTATTTGGGGTTTCCTTTAGGGGATAATCCTCGCAAAAGTGGCTTTTGGAATCCGATGATGGAGAAGTTCACAAGTAGGCTTGCTTCATGGAAGAAAAACTACATGTCTTTGGGTGGTAGGATAGCCTTGATTAAAGCTACTTTGGCGAACCTCCCTATCTACTTTCTGTCTGTGTTTAAAATTTCTGAGGGAGTATGTAGGGTGTTGGAGAAACTTATGAGAGATTTCCTATAGGAACCTGGGGAGGAGAAAAGGGATCATAGAGTTAGGTGGGATCTTGTCACTAGAGCTAAAAAGGATGGTGGTCTTGGCTTAGGTAACTTGTAGAAGAAGAATGAAGCTTCGCTGGGGAAATGGCTATGGAGACTGACAAAGGAAAGGGATAACCTGTGGGCTAAAATTATCCTAAGTATACATGGGCAAGAGGCAGATGGCTGGGACACAAGTGTTTCATCTAGGGCCACAAGAGCTTCTTCCTGGAAGTCTATTCATGCAATTCTTCCTTCCTTCCTTCCTTTTATCAGGTATGACCTTTGCTCTGGTAACTCTGTAAGATTTTGGGAACATATCTGGGTGGGTGACACACCTTTGAAAGAGCAATTTCCCTCTTTGTTCTCTCTTTCAAGGTTAAAAAATGAGCCTGTAACTACCTTCCTTATCTTTTCGAATTCTACCCCTGTTTGGAACCTGGGCTTTCGAAGGGCTCTTAGAGATTCTGAATTGGATTCCATTTCTAATTTGCTTAAGATTCTGAAGGAGGTGGTTGTTGATCCCTCTAGAATGGATTGTAGGATTTGGGCTCGTACTCTTTCGGGTATCTTTTCTTGCTCTTTTTTTTCAAGGAATTAACCCATTCCCAATCGGCTCTTGATTCTCCTTTCCCAGTTCCGGAAGTTTGGGGTAGACCAATTCCCCCCAGAGTAGGTGCTTTTTGTTGGGAAGTTATCTTAGGAAAGTGTAACACTTGTGATATACTCCAAAAGAAAAGGCCAAATTGGTGTTTATCCCCGCACTGGTGCATCTTATGTAAGAAGGATGGTGAGAGCTGTTATCACTTATTAGTCTCCTGTCATTTTGTTTTAGAAATCCGGTGTTGGTTTTTCTCTCTCTTTGGTTGCAGGTGGCCCACCCCTCTAAGTGTGCAAAGTTTGTTTATTTCTTCTTCAGTGAGGGGTTTAAAAAAGAGAGGTAAAATCTTGTGGAGGTGTGTAAGAGCAGCTGTATGCTGGACAATAAGGGAGGAAAGGAACCAATGTACTTTCCATGAAAAAGAAAAGAACAAAGAAGCCTTCATTGACTTAATCCATGTTAGGTGATTCACTGGGTCAAGTCTATGAAGCTATTTGAAGGTTTCTCAGCAGGAGATATCATTAGAAATTGGAAATAAATTGCCTGGTCCGCTCGGTTGATTAATTCCCCTGTTCCAACTTGGTCTCCTCCAACTTTGGGGTTCACTAAATTGAACTTTGATGGCAGCAGTGAAGGAAATCCAGGCCCTTCAGGTATAGGTGGAGTGTTCAGGGACGAAGGTCGAGTTATGGCCATGTTTTCAGGACCTATAGATTGGGGGGATTCTCTGAGAGCTGAAATTTCAGCAGTATTAGAAGGAATACAAAGAGCCGAACAGCTGAATATTAGGAAGTTGCTGGTGGAGGGTGACTCTAGATTGACTATTAACTGGCTGCAAAAGGAAGATGTTAGTTTGTGGAAATTCTCGAATGAAAAAAGAAAATCTACCAGCTTACTCAAGACATGCAAATTCAGTTTCAGTGGTCAAAGAGGAGTGCCAATTCTTTCGCAGACTTTTTAGCTAAACAAGGGGTGGGAAGAGCTAGTTTCTTTTGGGCTGTGTTGTAATATGATGTTTTTCTTTTAGGGTGGGCTAAGAGTTTTTACCCCCCCCTCCTGTTGTATTTTCTTCCTTCTCCTTTATTAATAAAAGTTTCTGTTACTGATAAAAAAAAAGAGATTGAAGAAGAGGAAGAAGAATGAAGAAACCAAAAGAAAATCCCAAATATTTAAAGTAAAAGAAATGGTTATTTTGCATTTTTTCTTCTGGTAAATCTCACCCCTCCCACCTGAAAAACAAGGAAAAAGGGAAAAGAAGAAGAAATCACATGCCTGGTAATTTATTTTTGATTATTAGTAGTTAAACTTTAATAATTGTGAGAAAAGCATGTTCTATGTCTATATATAAGCAATAAGTGCCAATCACTCCTGTTCACCCCTTGTTTATGATCTTCTACCTAACACTTACCTGTTTTTATTCAAGTGCTTTTCTTACAATTGTGCCCAGAAAAATTGATACTTGTGCACCCCTTATTTGTCCATTGTATCAGCTAAACAATTTACCAGTTTTAGAGCCTAGGAATAGTTAGTTACCAATTCCCTAGCCAGGTATTTTGTCTCCCTAAAGATGTTTCTATATTGCCATGAACCTTTGCTTACACTCAGCCAGTTCACCACCACCTTAGAATCCCCCTCCACCAATATGTTCCTAAAGCCCCAGGATCTGGCCAGTCTTTGGCTCTCAGCCCATGCAAGTGCTAATACAACCCTTGTTGAAATCATAGGATCATATGCCTGGCAATTGCTTGGTTATCTCGTCTTTCTTCTTCACTTGAAAGATCCTCACAAAACCCTTTTCTTCACATGGATGATAAAAAAAAGCGCACAACTTGGATTTGGTTAATATTAAGTTTAAGGTTAGGGTAGGAACCGTATGATGTATCTTTCTTTCTTCTTTTTTAAATTACATCTGATAGTTATTGGCTTATTTTTTGGGGCACAAGCTCCATAATTGAATCATAAAAAATAGGGCCTTAAGAGAAGCATGCATTTTTTTTTTGTGCCTCAAAACCTTAAGATAGTGTAGAATTCTGTCAGATTTTTTTTCTCCAAGTCTATTGCCAATGGGGCACTGTATTGAAATCTATTGTAGAAAGTAAACTAGCCCAATTGATAGAATGATCCCATTTGCTACTCATGATTGATCTTGGGGAGCTTGCAGTTCTTACAGTTTTTTTTTTACTATTTTATGTAGTTACTTATTTTGATGTGATCATAGCTGGCAGTAGTTTGTTGGTCTGGACTTTGATTCGCGTACTCTTTATTTTCTGATGATAGCCTTTCTGTATATCTGTACACAGTCAGCTTGGAGACATGTGATATGTGAACTTGTCAATAAACAACTGACCTTCTCTTTATTTCTGTCGGTTGGCTTTCTTTATATTTGCTAAATGTCAGCCTGGGTACATGTGAACCAGTCAATAAAAAGATATATTGCAAGTTAATTTATTTATGTATACATGTTGCTGATGCATTTTCTATTTGTTTTGGTATCCAGGTATTACATGCTTGCTACACAAAGGTGTCCCCTTCGGCTGAAGTAGACAACCCTAAGCTTGTTGCATGGTCAGAGTCAGTTGCTGAGTTACTCGATTTGGATCCTAAGGAGTAAGCATCTCTTCTCTTGCTTCTGGCCTTGTGTTGTTGCTGCCTCTTAAGATTCAACCTAAGAGGAGTCCTGATCTCCCTGTTGCTGGTTAAAGTAATTGAGTTTCCCTACTTATCTGGATTACCTGAAACTCTAGAACCAACTAGAGTTTTATTTTGAAATAAAATTTATTACTTACAAATGAATGACATTTTATCATCTACTGGAATGTCTGTGATTTCTATTTATTTCTGTTAGAGAATAAAACCTATTCAGGGACCTCACCTAATCAAAGAACCAAACAACCTAAAAGTTTAAGCTGTTAGGTGAGGTCCCTGAATAGGTTTTTATTTTCTAACATGCCCCCTCATGCAAATGTCCATTGGGCTTGAAGCACGGAGAAGCAGAGGCCCACCCATACCTTATTCTGAAATTTAATTAATTATAATGGGGGCCATAGTTGTCAAGGCGATGCCTAGGTGACAAGGCGCCCTTGGAGGTTCACTTCACCTAATCGACAAGCAGTTTTGTACAGTGTGTTATAAAATACTCTTATGTTTTTAATTTTTTGAGGTTATAATTATAAAATAGACATTAAACTAAAATATTCGTTTTGTGTGTTTATATACTAATTTCTTTTCATTATTTTCTTATTTTTTGATCAATAACACATTTCATTAATCAATCAGAAATATTAATTACAAAGGAGGAGACAGACTTTCTTGTCTCCCCAACTGAGGCTTGGGTCCCCATGAATAGAAGCATTACTAAATTCTGTATTGTACCCTCAAAGTCTTCAAAACCTGAACTGATAAGTAAGGAAGAACTTAAAATGTTGTCTAATCAACAAATTTTCTTTGTCCACATCTTCTTCTCTTCCTTTCCTATAATAGAAATAGGGGTTCAGCCCCTATATTTTTTGAATTTTCTTTGCTTTCTTCTTTTTCTTCTTATGACTATGTTGAAATATGTTGATTTTCTATACTTTAACATGAAGTATACTTATGAAAATTATGGATAATTTTATTAAGGAAATATGGTTATGAAACCCCGGATAACACAACTAGGATATATGTTTTTTACTTAAAAAAATCCATCACCTAGGTGATGCTTAGGTGCCCACCTAGGTGGCTATCACCTAGTCTTGCCTTGGCACCTTGAAAACTATGATGGGGGCAACGAGGGTTGAACACTAGACCACTTGGTCAAATAGGCTTGGGACCATGTCAAGGAACTGTTATTATCAAAAAGCTTAAGCTGTTGGGTGAGGTCCCTGAATAAGTTTTATTCTCTGACAATTTCAATTATGAAAATTGGATGATTCAATTAAACATATCCTCCCCGGTTGGGGTGGAAGTCTCCAAAACTGCTGAAAGTGGGCTTCTCAGTTTGTTCCATTTTTCCACCCTAGAAAAATCAGGTTTGCAGTTCCTAGCTTTAGCAATTCTATCGATCCTGAATGTTAATGGCAATTCAGTAGCCCTCCTAAACTATTTCTTATGTTAATTATTCTGTGGATAAGTTTAGTTTTTTTTTTTTTTTTTTTTTTTTTTTTTAATTTTGCCTGGAACATTGTTAACTATGGGGATAACAGTGACTTATGTGTGGGTTTCAGATTTGAAAGGCCGGACTTCCCACTCATATTTTCAGGGGCATCCCCTTTGGTGGGAGGGTTAGTATTCTGAACTTTTATAATTCGTAATCATACTTTTTTTTTGGTATAGGTAAGGCATCTAGGGGTAGCGGTAATTATTCATAGCTCAAATTCTATTATTCATTATCAATTTAATCTTACAGGATGCCCTATGCTCAATGCTATGGAGGACATCAATTTGGCATGTGGGCTGGTCAGTTGGGTGATGGTCGTGCAATAACTCTTGGGGAGCTTCTGAATTCTAGACATGAGAGGTGGGAATTGCAGCTTAAAGGTGCTGGTAAGACTCCTTACAGCCGGTTTGCAGATGGCCTTGCAGTTCTGCGAAGTAGCATCAGGGAGTTCCTCTGCAGTGAAGCAATGAACAGCCTAGGAATCCCAACAACCCGTGCACTTTGTCTTGTTACAACAGGCAAATATGTCACCCGGGATATGTTTTATGAGTATGTCTGGCAGAATCTAAATGATCAAATGCTACTTGTTTGTAATTCTATTTCTGTAATATCTTTTCTACATCCTGTCATGTATTTTGTTTGATAAATTCTGTGGTTTTCATAAATTCTCATGAACTTTTGAGGAGACTTTACTGATGCTACCATATGGGTTAAGGGCTTGGTACAGGCCTTTAGAGGCTTCACATCTTTTCTGAATGAGATCAGAATGCTTTTAGGTTGATGAACACTGTTCTGAGATTGATTCCAGGGGAGTTGAACAACATTGCAAAGTGAGAGGTTGAAGGAGAAAGATTATAAACATAATTCTCTCTTCCATAGCGTTGATCAAGAAGTCCCCAATTCCATTTTTGTAAAGCTTCTACAGCTTTGAGTTGACTTTGATTTCTTGGTTAATGTCCATATCCTATTTTATTAATATAAAATACTTTTTTTGATTGACATCATTCAAAAGAAAAAATCACAATAGTTGAATGGGGGATTTACAGAAATAATTGAGATGCCAAAGAAGCAACCATTGCATCTTGCATGTTTATACTTTATCATTTTACATTTTCTGGGGATCATATTTCCTATTATAATATTTGTATCATCTTTGCTTTTTTTTGACTGTAAGATAAGCTTGTTCCATTTAGTTAATGCTAAATATATATTCTCATGCAGTGGAAATCCAAAGGAGGAACCTGGTGCAATTGTTTGCAGAGTTGCTCAATCTTTTCTTCGCTTTGGTTCATTCCAAATACATGCATCTAGAGGCAAAGAAGATATTGATATTGTAAAAGCTTTGGCAGGCTACACCATCCGGCATCACTTTCCCAATATTGAGAAGATAAACAAGGGCGAGAGCTTGTCTTTCAAGATGGGTGGGGAGGGCTCCTCAGTTGTAGATTTGACAGCTAACAAATATGCAGGTGGTTTTCTTTTACAGCTTGTCTACTTTAGGGTTATTTCAGGAAATTATAGAATTAATTGATATATGCAATAGCTGTTATACATGTTTTGGGATTTGCCTGAGTTTGTAATTGTTCCATCTGTTGCATTTCTTGACTTCAAAAGTTATGTCGAAACATGTCCATTGGTTAGATAGTTGATAAGATCATTTCACCAGTTCATTTCTAGACCAGGGTGATCAAGTAGCCCTTTTTTCTTGTGATAATACACTTCTTTTATGCTTGAATAAAAGGCTTTTTGGCATATATATATGATGCATGTCTACAATGGCTAGACCCTGGACAGTTTTTTTCTTTTTATTTTGACGACATTCCTTTTCCCCTTTGCATGTGCAAATTGCCCATAAAAGCATGGACGTTGTGGAGAAATTAGTTTACTTAAGGATCTGAAATAACTTGTCTCTTATGCTTTCATTTAACCAGCCTGGGCAGTTGAGGTTGCTGAGCGGACTGCTTACTTGGTTGCAAGCTGGCAGGGGGTTGGATTCACTCATGGTGTGCTCAACACTGACAATATGAGTGTTTTGGGTCTTTCCATTGATTATGGCCCCTTTGGATTTTTGGATGCTTTTGATCCAAGTTACACTCCAAATACCACAGACTTGCCAGGGAGAAGGTACTGCTTTGCAAATCAACCAGATATTGGCTTATGGAATATTGCACAGTTTTCTGCAACTCTATCAGCTGCAAAGTTGATCAGTGATGAAGAGGCGAACTATGCTATGGAGAGGTATATTTGGAAATTTTGATTCTTTCATTTAGGAATGCATCAGAAATTAGTTTGTTGATTACTGAAATGGTCTATGTCCTTCACTTTTAACAGATATGGGACTAAATTTATGGATGAGTACCAATCTATTATGACCCGAAAACTTGGTTTGCCAAAATACAACAAACAATTGATAAGTAAACTTCTCAACAACATGGCAGATGATAAAGTTGACTACACAAATTTCTTCCGGTTGCTTTCAAATGTTAAGGCAGACCCTAGCATCTCAAAAGATGAACTGCTTGTTCCACTTAAGCCTGTTTTACTGGATATGGGCAAGGAGCGCAAGGAGGCGTGGATAAGCTGGGTACAGACCTATATAGAAGAGGTATAATGATGCTACTCTGATGTTGTCTCGCTGTTACTTTATGTGCATATTCTTATAGTACACTATTACCTGGATACTTGTCCAGAGTGTCATCTGGTGTCAAGCACTTGATTTTTTAGCGTAAATTCTATATCTGATATTGTCCTTCCTGTATCTGGGAAACATGGATACTACATGCTTATTTATTTACTTCATCTCCTCCCCTTGTTTCAGAGGTTGAGGATTTACTTTTGTCTTGTATATATGTCATGCTCTTAGCTAGATATTTTTACAGGAAAGCTTCATCTGTGAAATGTATTTTCCTTTTCCTTTTTTTTTCTCTGTCAATATGATGAACTATGGTTGATTGCTGATTGCATTAGGAGAAATTGCTAGTGAATTACGTAAAAATGTTGTAATTAATTAGTATTATAACTAACACCTACATCTACAGCATGGATGCAATTTCTTTGAAAAATGTTTTTTGAAGGCTTTTGGGTAATTTCATCCCTAGTTTGATACTTTTTTTAATGTCAATTCTATTTCCCGCATGATTAAAAGATCAATAATAATTTATCAATTTAATGAGCTATGATGCCATTGATTCTGCACAAGGGAAATTCTATTCTGATCTTTAGAAATTTGATCTCACATGATCTCTTCTATTCCACCCGAAGCTTGTTGCTAGTGGCATTCCGGATGATCAAAGGAAGGTTGCAATGAACTCTATCAACCCAAAATTCATTCTACGGAACTACTTGTGTCAAAGTGCCATAGATGCAGCTGAACAAGGTGACTATGAAGAGGTTAAGAGGCTGCTCAAAGTCATGGAACGACCATATGATGAACAGCCAGGGATGGAGAAATATGCACGTTTACCCCCTGCATGGGCCTATCGGCCTGGTGTGTGCATGCTTTCTTGTTCTTCCTGAGAAACTTCGACATTCTGAGAACATAAATCCCAAAAGATCATGTAACTTTGGTGTATATAATAGTTGCATTCAGTTGCGGCCAAAAACAATAATATACAAAAGTTGTACTCTTTTATTCATATGCTTTGTAATGAGAAAAGTGTTGCTAGGTTAGTGTATCTTCTGGAACTACAGCAAATCACTTGTAATGATTTTGGATCAGACAATAATAGATGGCTGAAATGACTTCTTTTAGCTTTTAGTGCTTTGATGACGAGCATTGGTCGTGGTGGTTGGTGAATTCATAGGGAATGATCTTAAGTCGTAAGGGAATATATGGAAAGACTGATGAAGACTGCTTACTAAGAAGGCTCTTGGGAAATTCATGCATGCAGCTACATCATTCATTGTTTTCATTAGTTTTTTCTAATGGCAATACTCTCTCTCTCTCTCTCTCTCTCGTTCATTCCAGTATTTCACAGGTTGATGATACACTACGAGGGGTAGGGGTTTTAACATTTAAGCATATATAGAAATCCTCAAATTCTGTTTTTGGTAGAAAAAATCCTCAAATTCGTAAATAGCATTTCGGTGGATTCAAAAACTGAAAAAAACCTTTTAGTGGCAAGAGGCAAATCATAGGTGGTATAAAGCAGGTATGCAGGTGAGCTTCAATGGTGACTTGACTTAAAGGCCTTCTGTCCACAGCAGCAATCTCTGGTCGCGCTGGTTATTCCTGAATCCTGATATCCTTTTGTGCTACCATATGCGTTTAATAGAAATCGGGTCAAGTTTAGCCTGAGCATGAAATCTTTGGGCTTATTATGGAGATGGGCTGAGTCCTAAAATTAGCCCATGGTGCTGAGCTCAAACCCTCATGGTTTATATATCTAGTCTCAGACCTATGTGGCCCAAGTTTCTAACCCAATTCAAATTTAAAGCGCCATAGAACCATTCGTGGAAGACAGTGCCATTCAAGGTTCAAAAAAGTTGATATTGTATGTAGTAAGGTCTAAAGTGTTGATGTCGATGGAAATGTTGCTTACCAAAATATAGGACATATGTCGGAAATGTCAAGGGGAAATATTATAAAAATTAGAGACATTGTGGAAATATGCAATGATATTTTGTAAAATGATAAAAGAAGCATTAATACATATTTCTAAATTATTATCTTATTTCCAACCATTATATAAAGCTAAGAAACTAAGACCAATAACAAATTAGTAAATGATGATTTACTGATTTATTATGCATTTTGATGTTTTTACAAGGTTATCTGATTTTTTTCTTATTGTTAATTCTGATTTATTATAAATACTAATATACTAATATATTTATTTCACACTAGTAAATAAAAATACATTTATTTTGATGTTTTTAAATATTAAAGTTATAATACATTATATTTTATTATAAATTTAATAAACTAATTCTCCTTTTTTTAGTATTAAGATTCTAAAAAATTCTGATTTCTTATAAAACTGAATGAATTTATTCTGATTTTTAATAATAAATTTATAATAAATTATGATTTAGTATAAAATTTAATAAATTTATTCTGAATTTTTATATTAAATTTATAATAAATTATGATTTACTATAAAATTTAATAAACGTTTTCTGTTTTTTAATAAATATTTTAAAAATACTAAGTAGTTAATATTTTATTACTTGAAAAATATTTTATGTTTTATATTATAAAGTAATTAATTTATTATTTATTATTTTTTGAAATATTAAATATAATATAATATAATACAATATATATTAATGGAATAATGTATATTAGTATATTGTGTTATATTAATATAATATACTAATATATTATATTATTATATTAACATTTCATTTGTTTGGTATCTTTTTTGAAGGTCTACAATATTACGATTTACCTTCATTTACTGTAGAACATCTACACCAAAAATAATATGTTTGTTGTGATGGTCTATGGACATTTCATAGACCATCACACATAATACCATAACTTTTAAGCTACTTAACAAATTAACATGACATAATTTTCGAAAGAGGGAGGGAGTAAAGCTGAGACGCTTTGGAGCTCTGCAAAATACTTCAACCTCCGATCCTTCACAAGTGTGAAAGCCAGAACTTGAAGGCATGAAAAAGAAGATCAGTTTCAAGTTCTAGGCTTCTAGCGGAAATTCATAACTTCCACCTCAAGTTTTTTTTTTTTTTCTCCTAAAAAATCTGGAACTGGAAGAGGGTTTGCTCTTACCTGAGATTTGAGAATAGATGAGAAGCCTGAGATGAAAAGCTTCAAATACTCAAAATTTTGGTTGGTTGTTGCTCAGTTGCTCGGTTGCTCCACGATTTAGCCTCCAAGTCTTGCTGATTCAAAACCAAGCCTCGTTCCAACCTCTAGGTAAATAAAATTGTACACAGAAAACTGAAAACCCCTTCTATGAAACCCTTCTTCCTCTTGTTACTTCTTCTAAGCTTGAATGGGCGTACTATGATTCTTCATTTGTTTGTAAGCATGTTGTCTTTTTCTTTCGAATCTTTCCCTTGTTCTTCATTTTTTCAAGCATGTATATGAAATTATGAATGATTGTAGCTAGCATGCGGTTTTCTTTTTTCCTCTTTTTTCTGTTCGATGTAAAACCTTATTCTCTTGCTTGTACGTTAGTCGACATGCCTGTCGACATAATAGGAAAACTGTTGTTTTTTTTGGTTATTTGGACTGACGACTGAAATATTATAATTTTTACATTACAACCCATTTTCATGTTGGTGAGTCTCGACACCGACATATGTCGGACGACATTAGTGAAATGTCGCGATATGATGGAAAAGTTTGTATATGCATAAATACAGTAGGGAAATTCATACCAAGCAGGCATATCAAAGTGCACCATGCACAATACTTATCACTTATCTGGTTTAGGTCCCTCATACAGTTCAGCAATAGATCCATTCGTTAAAAGGCGATTGCATATAAATCGTTTATTGCTGGGAATTAGTGGCAATAATTGCTCGAAAAAATTCACTCCTTCAAAGAAGGACGTCTGAAGCACCTTACCCAGCATTATATTAAAGCCGAAATTTCTTTTTCCCTGGTTGAATGAGAATGGCTTATGTGTATTTAAGCGACTCATTGACAGGACACTTGCAGTCTTGCATCCTATGTGGAGTGCAGATAAGCTCTGATTGCTCAGCACTTCTACCTTTCGATGTGGGTTGAAGAATCTAAAACCATGATTTACAAAATCAGACCGGACCAAAAAAACCAAGAATCGATCATCTGACCATTTCTGTTTTTCCCTAAAACCGTTTTTTTCTCCAAAGCCGTTGATTTTAACCAATAAACCGCTGAACCGGCTGGTTAACTATTCAAACCATTCGAAAGGTTTTGACCATTTTTCATTTTTTTTAATTTTGTCAGAACTTAAAAACCATGTCTAAAACTAAGTTTGTCAGTTGACTCTAATGGTTGAAAGCTTGTTTGGTTTGTGAACGTTTTTGAGTTAAAATGGTCACAAAACACTTTGATTGGAATTTTTTTTAAGATGATATTGATATATTCCCATTTTAGGTGCAGAATCTCAATGGCTAGTTAAGCCATCTGACAATTAATAGAAAAATTTAGAGAGGGATTTGCATAGGGTGTTCACTGATTCAAAGAAAACATACGATTAAGTTACTAGAGACATAATGTGGATCTCAATGTCCTGATTGAGTTGGCATGGCAACGTCTCCAACATAACGCATGTCCTCTACCGAACAACAGGATTGAAATGTAAATAGTGGTATTTACCTATAATTAACACAAATACAATACCTATAAATCTATAATTAACCCACATTCCATAGATCCCGACTAAGCATATAGCACCCCGCTATTGTGGGGTCAAAGCCGCATGCCCATAATTAAATTGATAGTGTCTCCATTCTCCAACATACCACTGCCAAAGTGCCAAGTTTGCCTCATCGGCTGCGTCCTGGGGTATTGAAGACCTGGGAGAAGTCTCAAACAGCCACTGGGCATTAATCACAATAATTTATTGACACGAGTGTACTACTACCACACTTAATTGATGCTCCAGGGAGCAAACCATCAAAATAGGCTTCAATGTTGGCTGTTTGAATCGTACTTCAGCTTGATAGAAGCAAAATATGTGCAATCTTTCCAGGCAATTAAAAGACAATGATGGTCATGGTCCAGTCCGACAGCACAAACAGATGGTAATATGGGTTTGGGGAAGAGTTTTTATTGCTGTTGTTTATAGACCAAAGTATTTACTTTTACCCTGAATATATTGATGCATGCAATAACTGTACATCTGTTGCCTACTGATGACTCTGAGATTTCAGAGGTCATTTGTATTGTTTCATTCTTTTACGCTTTCCAACATCTAAATTCTAAAGGGCAAGGATAACAAAAAAAAACATAAAACAATAGCCCATACATTGCATTTTTTTCATTCTTCTTTACCCCCCCCCCCCCTCGCTTTTAAACCAAAATAACTAGTATGGAAAAGAAAACAATCTGGATAACATCAATGAAAAGCTTTGCAATAAAGTAATGATTTACTCTGGCTTTTTCTTCAAATATTTGGAATCAGAAACCAGCCCATCCAGCAGGCTGAGAAGCCTTCTTCCTTTCTACACTCCTTGAATCTCCAATTCGTTCAAAACTATGAACTTGGCTAGAGGTCTGTGTTACCTGAGTGCTGGACGGGACCGCCGTGAAATTATCTGACCCAAAACCCCATGTTTCAAGACCATGACTTTCATCAGGAGCCTGTTTCTTCTGCCGTCCATTTGTTGTCCGAACTGATCTGGGAGTGTTGTTCTTCAAGGAAGGCTGTGGCTTGGTATCATCAGAGAATGCATTCCATGGTTTTGAATCTGGACTTGGGGAACTATTGGCAAATAGCCCTTGTTGGAGTTCCCACACTGTCCCTTCGATCTTCTCCCTTTGCTGCGTAAAGGTAAAAATACACCAACCATGAGCAGTGCATAAAAAGAAAAATAAAAATAAAAATAATTATGATGATGACTGAGAAATAAAAGCCAAGCAGAAGAAAGCAAATTTATAAAAGCTGTACCGGAGTTGTAGACTGCTGACTTCCAGAGGTTGTTTTTGAATAGTCCTTGTTTGGTGATGGTGTTCTAGCAGCTAGAGCTTGCTTTAATTCCTGAATCTCCAGTCGTTGAGAACGACAAATGGCAGAAAGCTTTTCATATTTGGATGTTATTTCAGCTTTCTCTGTGTTAGCTTGTTTCAATTGATCTTTCAGTCTATCCACTTCAGCCTCAAGTGCTTCTTCTTTTGCTGATTTCTTGTTATTGCTATTACTACCATTTCCAAAGTCAAGTTTATTGGTATCAAATTCAGCAACAAAAGTGTTGAATGTTTCATTCTGGAAAGTAATTGCATTTTCAGATTTTGATGTTTTTGATTTTTCAGATCCATGGTTTGCATCTTCTGAGAAAAATCTTATCTCAAAGTCCTTGGAGTGGACATCATCAAATCTCTTAGGGGGGTTTACATGTACACTCTTTCTGAAAGAACGGGTCCCAATGTTCTGCTCTTTTGGAGGGCTAACATTCCCAAGATGGCAAAGTTTCTCTGGACTCCGTCGATCATGAAGGGATTTCCTTTGACTACTTGGTTCTTCATCGAAAATGGGCTCGCCCTTGTCCTCTGAGACATGTAAACCTTTTGCATGCTGGGTGGACCAAAATGCACCTAAAGGAGGCCCACTTGCCTTGGAAGTGAGAGATGGTGATGATACATTTTGAACTTGTTCTCTGGCTGGAGGAGGGGGTGGACTCCTATGAGGCATTGGATGAGCCCTGTTTGTAGGATTTGACATACCTACTAACAACACAATTACATATCAGATAATATGAACTAAGAGCAATTTATATCATACTCTATCAGCATTTAATGCTTAGAGGATATCTGAAGATATGTTCTTACCATCATCATGCATATTGACAGTTGCTTGGTGCATGTCAGGTGGTCTGTCTGGCAATGATTTCTGCAACTCTGGAGGTAGCTGTTCATTAACACGAAACCACACCTGCCACCAGGGAAAAAGCTTGGCTTCAGTAAGCAGAAAATAATCTATATATTAACCTAAGACTACCATGGACACAAACAATCTAGAACTAACCTAGATTCATGGAGAATGGGCAATCAAGCAAAGCCCTTGCCTGCGTGATGTCTGGTCTGGCATCTGGAGAAGCCTGAAGCATGTCTCTGATCAAGCCCGTGATGGATGAACTATATTTTGGTAAATCTGGGATGCGGTAGTTTCCATTTAAGATTTGCAGCTTTGAGTCACCATCAAATGCAGATTTGAAGTAGCAGATCCGGTAAAGCAGGCAGCCAAGAGCCTGCAGAAAGACAAAATAGCTTCAGCTCTCAATTATGTCTAAAGATGTCAAGTTCAAAGGATAATCACAAATTCCCAATTGTTAACAAATATATTTTCCACCAAAATGAGGTAGTTTGACTTACCCAAATGTCCACTTTCTCATTTATAAGTTCCTTCCGATACAGATCCCACATCTGATATAAAGCGAAAAGGAAAGCATGTCAGTTGTAAATTTTTATCACCATGGTATTACATTACAGGCTACAGGATTGATCTTCATTCAACCTCAGGGGCTCTATAGGCAGGTGTTGTGTGTTTTCTTATATTGTCTTCCTCAATACCCATTTCTTCAGGCCTTTCAAAGCGCTTGTGATTGGTTGAAGTGCTGCCGAAATCACACAACTTCCATATTCCATCAGATCCCAAAAGAAGATTCTCAGCTTTTAAGTCTCTGAAGAAGGGAGGATAAACACATCAGAAATCAGAATGTATTTATTGGTAAAAACAGATTGCAGCCTCCTTGTCAGCTTTTAAGTCTTCCTTGTCAGAAATGACAAAATGATAGAAATAGAAACTTATTGCATGCAAAAAACTTTTCGGTTTATTACTCAACTATTCTCTTAAGCTTCACTTCGCATAACATGAAATCAAGTACATGTGGATGAACCTTAAAGCTATTTACTTAAAAATTCAAATATAGTTATTATATATGACATAACTGAAATAGCTGAAACTTCTTCCCAGTGTATCTCCATTAAAAGAGGCATAAAACAGCCCTTGTAATTACTATTTTAAGGAATTTCCCATTATGTCAAATCCATCTATTTATCTATTAAAATATAAGTATCTATAGTATCTATCTTATGCAAGATCAGTAGACAGTAGTTAAACAATCGAAATGCACAGAAATTCCTCAAGAAAGATTAAAGTATCTTTGTATAAAATATCATTTCAGCCTTTACTTAAGTAAGTTTCCCCCTTTTTATCTAATGATATTTTAGCAAGCAAACCTAGCTTTTTAAGTTAGACCCCTGCATGAATACACAAATGGAAGTTGTAAAAGAAATGTAATGTTCTGAAGAAAAGATCAGAAAATAAATTATGTTTTATATGAATTACTTAAATATAGAATATGTAACCAATAAAATCACATTCCACCATAACTATTAGTAATTAGAGAATCCATGAAGGTTGAACAAACAATGCTACTGTTAGGCAATGGAAATCAGATGTTTCTGCCACCAGCTCCAGCAATACAAACTCTATCTAGCACAGAATTAATATCCATATATTATCAAATACTTCAAATGACCATCTAACTACCAACCCCCTTACCCCCAAGTGGTCCACCCAGCCCAAAAAGGAGGGAATGTGGAGCTAGTGCATACTACAGTAAATGAAATAATGAATGACGATTCCCTAACTATGTAATGGAATACCTGAATTTCCATCAAATAGAAAGGTAGATCAATACTATCAACACCAAGAAGGGAGACCAGGCAGCATTTATGATTAGAGGAAATTAAAATTTGATGTCGGAAGAAGATGGTTACCTGTGTGCAATTGGAGGGGTTAGGCAGTGCATTGCAAACACTGCATTGCACACATCTCTGAAAATGGAAAGAATCTGTTTCTCCTCAAAATATCCAACTCCTCTGCTCTCCAGCACGTTAACCAGAGACTTCTCACAAAATTCCATAACAAGAAGTGCTTCTTTTGTCCGCCCCATATCCAAAATAGTATGAGCAAGAAGTGCGACAACATTTGGATGTCCCCTAAGCATTTTCATCACTGAGATCTCTTTGGTCACCAGCTCCAGAGATTCCCCATCATTGCATATAATGTGCTTCAAAGCATACTGCTTAGATGTATGAACAGCATCACGTGCAAGATAAACACAAGAGAACCCGCCTTCTGCAATCACATTGCGGATATGAACCTTGATGTTGCCAACATCAATAGTGCGGCCTTCCAGCCCAGCATGTTCTTTTGGCATAAACTGCTTGAACCTCCACATGACTGAAATAACGAAGACAGCCCTGCATTTTTGATAGAGAGCATTTCAAGATAATTAGATTTAAAAATAAAAGCAAATACTAACTAAGGTTGTAGAGTTGACATCAAGACCTTTTTCTTTAAGAAATCATCAGAAAGCCCCCTTATTGCACATGTACAGATCCCAACCTCACTCCAAGACTTCTTCCTTTTAACAAAATCATCAGAAACATGCTTTTGCAACTTTAATTAAAGCCCCCTTTATTGAACACGTACAGATCTTAGACGTCATATTTAGTTCATTCACAAACCTAGGGAAAATTTCCTAAAGAAAGAACCGATGGACAATCGAATCTTGGATGCGTAGCCAAGATCCAAACTTTCACTGAACTTCAAGATAAGAGTTCAGGCTATCAGCAGTTGATTCATTAGATCATAGATAGAATTCGCTATTACAGATCTGAAATACCAAAAGATCCACAACTTCCAGCAATAAACATCAGAAAACAGGGACTTGATATCTCGTTTTGAATTGCGGATTAATAACGGAAAGAATAAGCCAAAGAAAAAAAAGATAAGAAGAACAACGAAAGCAGACACAGATGCTACGTAGTTACCAGTACGATCTGGTCGATCGGGCTAAGGAAACACGCAATTTACTGAAATTGGCAAACTCTGATTCGAGCAATTAAAACTAACTCGAAGAAGAAACACAATCCAACTATTTACAGATCTAAAACTTGATTAATTTAATTCCCTAAATCTAGCTAATATCAACACTGTCACAGCCTAAATATTCACCTCCGAATAACAAAAAAAAATAATAAAATAAAATAAAATAAACCTCATCAAAATATCTGCGAAAAGAAAGAGAACAGAAAGTAGCGGTCGTACCGGAAGTCGGAAAAATCGGAGATGCAAGAGACGGAAGCAGAGTAAGCGAGGAGCTAAAAGTCCGCCTTTGAAGAATCAGATATGCTTGTTGGAGAGGCGAGATCTGAGCCCTTACGTGATAAAAAAACCAGCAAATCTAAACAACTCTCAATTCAGCTTTCAAAGAAAAATTCGGCTTTTAATTTGCAGCCTTGGGATGAAGAATCGGAGATGGAGAAGAGAGAGCGGATGTGGCGGAAAAATGGAAGGGGAGAGTATTTATAGCAAGCGTGAGGACGAGATTGCTACGAAGTAAACGTATCGACTCGGGGGGGTCAAATGAGACGAGTGCTGAGTGCAGTATGAGAGAGAATGCGTTATGCGTCACTCACTTCGCTTTTCCGATTTTGCTTGCTTTTTGTTTCGTCTCCGAGCAATGCTAAGCACACGGGGTTAACAATTACGCATTGGACACGGCACTTTTTGCACCGTGACTTTTGAGCAATGGGTCCCACTCTAATGCTCAGCCACGGTACCAGGTAGCGCTTTATTCAATACTGACTACTGACCAACCCGCAAGATCAGGATCGTTCTTTTCCGCACTAAAAAAAGTTTTAAAAATTTTGAAAAGCAATTAAAAACCTAAAAAAACAGGGTTTTCTTATCAGTTTTCACATGGGCCAGGCCAGGCCATTCTGGGCCAGGCTGATATTATAAGCCCGGACCCGGCCCAGGATTCATAGCCGGACTAGAGCTAGAACTGATCACCATCACCTACCCCTGAGGCCCTAATTTCCACAAAGGGAAAAGGAATTGTAGGCTCAGTTGGCCTGGTACTGGTAGTTGAGATGGTCACTCCAAAAGGGAGGAGAAGTGGGACCAACCCTGCAGAATTGCAGTGAGCCTCACGTGAACCTACCCTGTTCCCACCCCTAAACCAATATTAAAGGGTAAATTACATATACGCCCCTTGGGGTTTTGGTCAAATGCCAAGATCTCTCCTCGTGCTTGCTTGTTAACTTATCCATCTCTTATTTTAAAAGTCAAATTTACCCTTTTTTAGGACTCCATTATAGTATAGATGGGATAGGTCTAATATGGTTCAATGAATACTTTGGATCATTTTGGACCTGATTCAATGTTTAGACCATTCAATCTGTTCAAATTGATTTTAATTTAGATTGGTTCTAACTCGAACCTAGTCAGTCCATTGACACCTGTATTCTAACTCGAACCTAGAACCTCCTTATATGGACAAAAATGCCTTCTTATATTTAATTTTTCCCATAAAATTTAAGGTAACAAAGAAAATTAAATAAATTAAAAGTAAATAAAATAAAATTTGGACTTTCAAATTATTTATAAATAGGATAACATCTTGCTTAAAAAACACAAATAGGATTACTTTTATAAATCTTCAAATATGTTAGAGGCAAGATTAATATTTTTATTATCGAGGGTGTTTTGGTAAAATAACTATTTAGGTGCTAACTCAATCTCTTTCCTTGGTAACCCCACCCATTTTATTTGATGACCCATAGTTAAGATGGTCATTTGGCATCCCTCCAAATATGGGCTCTCCGTAGTAAAGTAAGGTACTAAGTTCATTAGACCTCACGTGCATCTTGCCCTGTCTTCACCCCTTTAACCTGGTGTATGCAATATTCAAAAAATAAATAAATAAAGCTTTTCAAAAATCTGTTTTACCTTTTTGGCACCTTCTTTGCATGTTATAAGGACAAAAGTATCATCCTTTATGCTTTTTGAAGGGATAAGCCAATAAGCTTTTACTGCCCTGCATTAAGACGGGTAAAAATAAAAAAAAGGGTTTACTCTCAATTTGAGAAGAGTTGCAAATACAATTGCAGTATTGCACTCTCCCAATCTCAGGGAAAAATAAAATAAAAATTTAAGATGATAAAATTATATTTAGTGTTTAAAATGAAAATATTTTTATTAATTTCAAAATATATATTTGAAGTCAAAACTAATGTTTTTAATATTTTGAAGGGCATTTTGATAAAATATTGTTGAGGATTAATTTGAGAAGTCCGAAGCACATGGTGAGGCACTATTGTTTGATTGAGGGGGGATATCAAGCCCATGTTTAATTAATGCGTGTGGGCCCCACACATCCTAACAATTGATATGGGTTATCCTTTGAGTCCTTTGTGGGTCCCATATGGTTTTTATTTATTTATTGTAATTATTGACATTAATATAAAATCAACCATGTGGGTTGTATGGGTTGAGTTCATGTGCATTTATATTGATTAAGATCATTTTATGTGATTGTGGGCTAAAGTAGGTGAAGTGAATGACTAGGTTGCACTCACTCACTTAGTAGGTGTTTGGCATCGGTGCTGGAAATATCGCATCATTTTTTAAGAAAATTGATGTTGGGCATATTGAATTGTAAATATTGTTTCTGAAAAAAACGATGTTTATTTTTTGTTTGGAATCGGTGTTATTTATAAGCTATTTTTTAAGAAAATAATATTGGTTTTATTTGGTACCATTGCTTGTAACAACGTTTTTAATATGGTTTATATTATCCAACGTCCAAGATGATGCCACATCATTGCACCATTGACAGCACTGCATCGTTTTCTTAGAAAATATTGAATTTGGTGTTGCTCTAGACCACATTTTCCTGATTTCCAAGATGCGATCTGGAGCAACATTTTTTCTGGAAAAACAGTACCAAACAAGAAGATGTTATTTGAAGTATCACTTTCTCTGATCTGATGCCTACATGGCACTGTTTTCTCAGAAAACAGTATTGACGCCAAACATTATCCATTTAAAAAAAAAATAAGGCATTTAGTTGAATGGTACATAACTGTGATTATGATAAACCATAAACATTATTTATTTAAAGAAAAAACAATAAGGCATTTGTTTAGTCACATCATCCCTCGTTACTTTGTATTCCTCTTAAAAGGGTTCACTAACCATTGGCAAATCATCCGAGAGAGAGAAGGGGGATCTGAACTGTCTGACTCGATTTGGTAGGTACAATGGTTATAATGGACCAGATGGATTGGAGATAAAATCATGCACAGTATAGTAGGCTGAACAATCTAGTATTTATAAGGAACATTGATATATTCATTCATGAGTCATGATAGGTTGTTCAGCCTGTTGTGTATGATTTTGTTTCTAGCAACTTTAGATTCGTTGTACATTAGTGTGCAATTTGGGGATTCTGGATTTTCCACCCACAAGAATTCTACCACAYTTACCCACAAAACACTACCTCCCTGAATTGGAGACATCTTCCCTGCATAATAACATGTAAGGATGAGATGTTCCCCATGTGTGGTTGGGATATTATGTGGGTAGGTGTGGGTAAGAAATCTCAATTCCAATTTGGATTGAAATCTCAAATTGGGTACCTGACTTGGACCCCTATAATATGCATATGTATCAATAATTTTAATCTTAAGGCTCAGTTTGGAAAGAGTGTAAATACAATATGTACTGTGTAGGGCTGTTCATAGGTCAGGTTGGGTCGGTTTACTGAGGTTTTTCCAACCGACCCGATCTGGTCGGGTTACTTGAGATGAAAACCGAAACCGACCCAGTGTTAAGCAAAACCGACTTGGTCGATTTGAGTCGGGTTGGGTCGGTTTCAACTCTAAGTTCATCCATGCCCCCCCATGGCCACCTAGTTTTCTGGAAATATATTTAAAACTGAAATATGTATTTTAGAAATATATATATAAAACAAAAATATACATACAAATATATTGGAATATATATTTTATGGAAATATATATCTGACATATTTCATAATATATATTTTTTAGATATAGATATTGGAATATATATTTTCAGATATTTCAGTTTTTAGTTAAGTAGGAACTAAGTCGGTTCGGTTTGGGTCGGTTTCGGTTTTCACACAACAAAACCAAAACCGACCCGAACCATCGGTTTATGAATTTGTACAACCTGAAATCAACCAGTGCTGATAAAAACCCGGCCGATTCGGGTTGGGTCGGTTGGAGTTAGTCGGTTTGGTCGGGTTGGGCCTTCTTATAAACAGCCTTAGTACTGTACAAATACATACAAAATACAATATTTTGCACTCTACATATTTGTATTTATACTCCTTCCAAACTGAGCCAAAAAGGCAAAATATGTTTAATGCAACATAAGCATGGCGTAACTTTGTCCCACAGGCAACTTTAATTGGCCACCCAATTCAAGCTGAACCCCAAGATTCTGATTGGGGTTCAACAACTTGGATTGGGTCAGGATTAGCCGCAGCCCAACCTAACCAGCCCGAACTAGAACCCCTAATGACTACCAAATCCTCATTTGATTCAGATGAGTTGGGAAAAATATTGGATAAGATAGTGGCATGGGGAGATCAGCTAAGCTGTTTCAAAAATACAGTCTAGGCTGTTATGAAGCTTCATATGCATAACGCCTTGTGTGTGGGTTAAAAGGGCAATTGCATTCAATATTTCTTTTAATTAAAAAGACAGAAAAAAAAAACTTAAGTGGACTGTCTTTCTAGAGATCAGATTGGCGTCTCACCAGCGCTGCACCTCTCACCTGTGTATTGAGAATATTTCCCGGTGATGAGTATGGAAGATGTAAGCGAAATCCGTTAACATTATCACTCAGAGCCTGCAGTTACGACAGATTTGATCCCATGGCTCCACATTTGGAGAGATGCCTAATAACCATATCTATTACCGGGTCATCAGGCACCTAAGTGAGGTAACATGTCATGTGCAGGAAGCTTCAAAACAGCCCAAAATGCATTTTCCAAACAGCCATGCTTTTTCCTCGTAGGGACACAAAGCCCTCATGTATAAAGGTTTCTATTTAACTTCAAACTTGTGGCTTGGCTTCTCACTCAAAATGGTTGGTGTGGGAATTAGTTTTCATTCAAAATAAAAGTACATATGACAAGGATCTCACCCTCCCAAGCTTTATTGTTATTTCTATTCAAATTATAAATCAAATCCATTCTAGTTGTTAGAGAATATCAATCTATTCAAGGATCTCACCTAATGTTTTAAGTTTTTAGATTGAAGGTTCTTTGAGATGGTATCAGAGCCGCTTTGAACAAATAGTCTAGTGTTCGATCCTCATTACCTCAATTATAATTAATTTTCAGAACAAGGTATGAGTGGACCTATGCTTGTTCAAACTTCAAGCCCAATGGGCTTTCGTGTAAGGGGAAATGTTAGAGATATCAACCTATTCAAAGATCTTACCTAACAACTTAAGCTTTTAGGTTGAATGGTTCTTTGAGACTAATTTTCTAGCTCAACTTAACAAGCAAACGAGCAGACTTCCAAGGCTCATCACATATTAGATGGTAAATCCCAATCAACATAGAGTTACATTTGTGTGTCCCATTATTCGGGATAGAGTGCATTGTTTACTCACAATTCACAGATCACTTTTAGTCTCTCAAATCCAATAAAATAACTCACCCTAAGGCTGTGTTTGGTTTGAAGGAAAAAGTCCACTCCTTTTCCTTCAAACTAAACATAGCCTAAATGCTTGATGCTTCAAAGCATACTAAATGAGTAAATGAATTCGAAAGAAAGGAAAAAACCTACCTGAAAAAGTTAAAAGGAAAAACGACCAGTTTGCTTGGAGGTCGTGTCAAAAGTGAGTGATGTTGAGCTTATGGTTGGAGGCCTTTTCTACGTGGTTTCTTTAGGCTTTTGTTTTTGAGCGTAAGCAAAAGAATTGAACAATAAAATGTTTTGAGTGGTTGGTGAGAGTTATTTTTAAAAATATTATTATTTGAGTGGTTGGTGAGAGTTTTTTTTTTTTTTTTGACTCTAAGACTGTGCTTGGTTTGGAAGAAAAAGTAGGGAAATCCCTTCTTGTATAGGTTTCCTTTCCCTTTACCACCTTTTCCTTTCAAACCAAACATAACCTAAAAGTATAAACCCAAGCTTATCCAAACATAACCTTAATTTTTTTTTTATTAAAGCTCAGTTTGGAAGAAGTACAAATACAAATATGCAAAGTGCAAAACTATGTAGTTTGTATTATTTTGTATGTATTTGTACTGTACATATTTGTATTTGTACTCCTTCCAAACTGAGTCTAAGTCTCAATTTGGGAAGAGTGCAAATACAAATGTATAGAGTGTAAAATCTTATATTTTATATTATTTTATATATATTTACATTGTACATATTTATATATTTTATATTTGTACTCCTTCCAAACTGATACTAATCAGTGTTTGGTTGCAGTGCAATTTTGTTTGCACTAGTACAAATGCATGGGAGTGAATGAAAAAAAAAATGTAAATTCTCGTTTAATTTTGTTTTGAATTTTATTTTATTCTCCTTCATGTCTTAATTTACTTCTTTTGTACTGCAATCAAACAAAATAAACTAAAATTTAAAATAAAAATAGGGCAGAATTTACACTAAAYTCATTTGCATTGCCATAATTTTGCATCAATACAAATTTATTTGCATTGCAACCAAACACAGAAAAGGGATAGATTCTAATCAAGAAATTGGGGTGAAGGGTTCCATTAATCCATTCCACTACACCGTTAGAAAAGATAATAATAATAATAAGAAGAACTAAGAAGAAGAATTAATCACTGATTGAATAATGTGGAGTGTAGACGTCTGGTCTGAAAATGCTTAAAATAACTCATGCGCACAAAGTGCAACGAACAAAATCATGAATTTGAAATGATCCCCACCATTTGATTAGCTCGATGCAAATAAAGTTGTTACTAAAAGATGGAGACAAATGATCAATGGATATGCTTGAAGGTCCCTCCCTTTTTTGAGGTACAATCTGGATTACAAACTTCACCACCTTAAAAATGACAGAACGGAGCCAACAACCCTTCTTTCCAAGGTATTAGAACAAAATTGTTCACTTATATTTAAGGATTGGGCATCCATATCGACGAATACAAATTAACACCGGTAGGGTGGAGTGGAGTGGTCAAATTCTGCTTTAGGCTTTTTGTCCTCGTCTCTCATGCCATTGCCCTTTCATGTGCTGTATGGGTTCTACTTATCTACTATGCTTTGTCTGATTCACGCAACAAAGATACAGAATCATGCCAAAACCAGCGTAGCCATGACCAAATTTCTCTGACACTTTTCAATTGGTTTGGTGGTTTGTCCAGTCAAGTGAGTGGTTCTTGACTGGACTGACCACCTCCTCAGCCCATTAGTATGTCACAAGTGTAAGCCAGCGCCATTTTTACCAAGTGCCCCGTTTGTAAGAGTGAAGTGTAGATGTTTCTGGCTTTTCAATGTGGGCCCCACACCACAGAGACAGCCCATAAGCTAGTTTGGTGAGAAATCAGGAGACACCAAATTGGCTGTCAGTCAGTCGTCATTTGAAGGAATGTCCATTTCAATCTCTTTCAACAAGTTTAGCTGAATTTTCAATTCAGTCATATATACAAAATATAATGTTTTGCACTCTATATTTGTATTTTTTCCAAACTGAGAAATACAAATATATAAATATGTAAAATACAAGTAYAAATGCATACAAAATATAAGGTTTTGCTCCATACATATTTGTATTAGCACTCYTTCCAAACTCAGCCTTAGACTCAATTTGAAAGAAATACAAATACAAATATGTAGAATGTTAAACCTTGTGCTTTATATTATTTGTACTCTTTCCAAACTGAGACTAACTTCTTTGGGGATGTTTAAAAGTGGCTGAAATGACATAGCTGAATAGCTTATAGCTCATTATCAAAAAACCTTATTGCTTGGTGTTTTAGTGATTTATTCACTGAATAAATCATTCAGTTCAGCCACTTAAGCGGTTAACAAATGGTCCCTAAATAAGGATAGAAATTTAGGTAAATGAAAATAAGCTTTTTTTAATACAGAAATAAGGGTTTTGATTCTTATAGAAAATATCTGTCAAATGTATGTACGTATGCATATGAGTTGATTATTGTCTTTTTAATTTTCTTTTTTTTTTCTTTTTTTTTTGGGATAGATAAAGCTAAATTGATAATCGGGCCTTTGACATTTTATCTATAAGAGTCCACACGGTTCTTAACAGATAAAAATTGTTGTGTGAACTGAGTTTTGGTACCCACAACAGAATAGGGCCCACAATGGAGAAACCAGGCCAAAATAAGCTTTGGGGGGAGACGGCTGCAATCCAACCATTCTATTTTACAGCACAACTTTGGTTTTCCAATACATTTTGGGTACCCGAGGTGTTAAGATAGATTCCAATCTGAGAACAGAGAAACAACCATCCATGTGAGAGGCCCTTCGTAAAATAGAAGTTCATTCAAATATGGGCCAAGAAAAACCTACCCTGGGGTAGGTCCAAACGTGACAATTTCGATAACCATTTGGATCTGTGTATAGCTTTCTGAAGCATGGAAATAATTCTTTTGTACACTTATAGAAATGTGGGCCCAATTCTCTGCACATGAGATGAGACGCATATCCATATATGGGCATTCCAGAGTCCAGACCATTCCATGGTTTCGGGGGCCCATGGCCCAAGGTTTGTCTTTTTCTTAAATCATCCTTCTCAAGTTCTCATCTCTTCTAATTATTTGCATAAATAAATGGTGGGGTCCGATCTTCCTCCCTTTCACACAATGAAGTTTGACTGATCGGGAGGCTCTTTTAATGCATGCAATTATGCAAGGGACATCTGCCATAGTGGGCCTGTGGGCTCAATGAAATTTTGGATGGATCAATCTTTTGGCCCACCAACTCAAAACATTGCTTTGTGGGAGGCTTGGCTCATGTTTGGTCGTTTGCTATGGTGTTCCTCTGGAGCACTTTTGAATTGGAAGATTTTACGGGATCAGGTCACTGCTAGTTTCTTTGTTCATCTTAGATCATCTGTTTCATTGATCAACGGTGATTGTTTATTGTGGGCCACAAGGTTAGTGTACCAATGCAACACCAAATATATTTGAGTGGTAGGGCAACTTCTTTCGGATAAGAAGAAAGGAGCACCCTGCCCCCCAAGAAAAAGGAAAAAAAAAAAAAAAAAAAAAGCTAAATCTCAACCCAAACTCGCCCAAGCTGCACCCCTAATGTTTGGCTAAAAACCTAAAAATTCTATTCTAAAGAATCACTATTTAAGGATTGAGTTTTTAGCTAGAAAAAGTCATTCCTTAAATAAAGTCTTTTAGCTCCAAAGGAAGAATTACTTCCAACAATTTTCGTACTTCCAAACTTGAAAATGATTTTTAGAATAAAAAAATTCATCAGAATTAATTCTCTGAGAGCATGCCACATACAACCTAGGTTTTTCGGATCAATGTAATTGCCATTGGATTAGATCAGGTCTGTCAGATCATAATAATAGGCTTTTTGACATGAAAAAAAAGGAAAACTCTAACTCAGTTAAGCTTTGTCCCAACTATATAGGGTCGGCATTTTCCTTCTAGGTGGGGGAAATTGCAAATAGAGACAAAGTCGGTTGGCCCGAGTTAACATTTTACACTATTCCAGGTTTGGGCCTTTGAGTTGAGTCCATTCAAAATTTGATAAAACCCTAATCCTAGCCTGCCCAAATTGCTCCTCTAATTGCAAAATTATCCTACTTCTATTATGAAGATATAAAAATAGATTAATAAATAGAGTGAGCAGATGTAATGAAGACAAGCTATTTTGGTTTTCTGTTAGCCATATATATCGAAGGAAAAGTTCTATAAGGAAGCTTACAACCATAATTGAGAAAGCAAATTGCATTGGTACCAGGTTAGTATAAGATGGGCAAGTCATCAAGGGTGGCCAATATTTGAATGGGTTGAGCTTAACAACTTAAAGCCCAGTTAGGCCCAGCTTAGAACTAGGTACATGTTTTATAGCAAGACCCAACTTAGGCTAGGGAAATTGCCTACATGAATGAGGTTGTTTGGTTGTGTTTGGTTTGATAGAGGAGAGGAATAGATTTGGGCATACTGGCAATTTACAGAAATTATGACAATTGACTAACAGGGTAGGTAGGGGTGTTAGTGAACCAGTTTTGGGTTCCCTGTCCAAATCAAAATCAATTTGGACAGATCGGGTGGATCAATAAGACATTGAATTGGACCAGTCCAGACTCAATGGTCCAAATATTTATTGAATTGGATTGGACTTGATCCATTCGTAATGGAATTATATTGGATTGGATCGGGTTGAACCAATATCCAGTCCATTGATAGCAGATAATAATACAGGTATCAATGGATTAGGTTTGGGTTGAAACCAATCTAAATTATAACCAATTCAAACAGATTGGGCGGTCTAGCATTAAATTGGACTGGTCCAAAATGGTCATAAGTATTCATCAGATTGGACCGGACCTGGTCCATCTGTAATGGACTGGATCGGGCTGCACCAAATGCAGTCCAATTGACACCTCTGGGTAGGTGGATTTCCTTGAAAACAGTTCGGATGAGCATTTAGGTCCTCATCTTTCGGGTCAGTTAGCTCTTTGCCTAGATGATCTAATCATGTTTATTCTATTTGGGGAGATGAGGTGGGTAATCAAATTTGTCAGCTCCATGCTCATTGATTAGTTAGAGCTTTGCTCAAAGTGATAATAACTGCTGAGATTCAAAATGGCCGACAAAGGCTATTGGGCTGAAGTCAAGCATATTTTTAGACAAGCAAATGTAGTTCTTGCTTTACTGCCTGCAATACTTATGCGGTGTATTTTAATTAATGACATAGGTTCTTAGGTAGCTTGTTGGTAAGGTCTCTGGCTGATTATGATGGGGACTTGTGATTGAATCTTTCCTTCATTAGGGATTAAGGGGTTAGGGGTGGGCTACCCCTGCTGGATGGAGAGAGAGACTTGTAGAACTTCTTCTGTGCCTTAACTCATCTTGCCATGTGGAAGATTCCTATGTCATTTAGAACTTCATTAAATGACCCAATTAGGAGATCCATTATTTATTTTCATGAAAAAGAAAAACTCGACTTCCACTTTTTCTTCTTATTTTAACTTCATTTGTTTATCCCTTTATTTCTTTATGAATTGGTATAAAAAAAAATTGAAGGGCCCGTTTGGTGTATCTTTTTGCATGGTTTAGCCGCCAAAAAACGGTGTGCCAAAAAAAATGTGAGAAACCCAAATCAGGTGATTTTCGTGGAGCTTCAAATGGAGTTTTTGTATTTTTTTTTTCTATTTGCTTTCGTGAAGAAATATGCCTTAACCAAACGGGCTTCAGGCTGCTCAGATCATAATGCAAAAGCTCAATGCATCTTTTGACTGTCAGAGCTACTAAAAGATCTTCCCAAAAAGACTTGCCAAACGGCCCCAAAGTAATTAGAGTTAGTAGTTGTGTTGCATAGATATAGACATAGGAAGCAGATTTCTGGGAATACATGAATTATTTTATCATCTTAAACCTTTAAGGGACATGAAAATAAAAATTTATATTTCTTTTCCACCAAAGAACATTTTGTAGGATATATAAGAGAAATCCACTATTTATACTCAAAATCAATTTGGATGAATTGGATGGACCAATAAGACATATTGAATTGGACGAGTCCAGACTTAATGATCCAAAGTATTCATTAAATTGGATTGGACCCGAACCAAGCATAATGAATTTATATTTAGGGGAGTTCAAATTCAGTTATTAAATTGAAAACTGAACCAAACCAAACCAAACCAAACCAAACTAAATCGAATAAGTCAATCCGATTTGGTTATTTTGGTTTTTGATTCGGTTTGGCTTTATGATTTTAGAAATATCTATTTTAGGATTTTGGTTCAGTTTGAGAAAAAAATTTAACCAAATCGATCCGGAACCTAAATTAACCAAAATAAATACATATATTTATATTTCAATTATAAATATTAACATTACTATTTATATTAATAATAATAATATATAATATGTATTTTAAATGTTGATATATTTTAATAATAATTATTAATATAAGTATAAAATGCATTTATATTTTAACTAACCAAATTAATTGAATCGATTTAAATTTAGTTCGATTTCAAGTCTAATTCGATTCATGAAAATGACCTATACAAAATATTGGTTAGGTTTTTTTTTTTTTTTTTTCCGAATCAAACCACTGAATGGGCATCCCTATTTATATTGGATTGGGTCAGATTGAACCAATAACCAGTCCACTGATAGAAGATAAGAGCACAGGTGTCAATGGACTAGATTTGGATTGAAATCAATCTAAATTAAGACCAATTTGAACTGATTGAATGGTCCAGACATTGAATTGGATTTGTCGAAGGTATTCATCGGATTGGATTGGACATGATCCATATGTAATGGACTCATATTGGATTCGATTAAATCTGGTCCAATTGATTCCCTTATTTATACTTAGATATTTATTCATCTCAGAGAAGTAAGAAGATAATGAAAATGATGATCAGAGTGTTGCAATTAGATGGGTCTCCAGTAGTGATGGGGAAAATTATTATTATTTTTGGTAGAAGGGAAAAATTATTATTGATTGAAAAGAATTACCCAATATTGAGACACTAGAGATAGAAAAGAATTTCATACCAACTAACCTAATTTTTATTTGCATTTGGTTAAAAAATAGACAATTACCCAATATTGATCCCCTTATCCATGGTCTCGGGAAGGATAGATTGGATAACCTTTAACATTTTTTTTTTTTGCACAAAGTGGCCATTCTCAAACTTGAACCTTCATTTTCACACTTGTCATCCCGAGATTTTATATACCATTAAGTACACATTAATATAAATATACTAATAATAACATTTCATTTTATTATTCTAATGATAGCTCATACTGGTTTCTTTTGCCATTTGGGTTGAATCCGTTTAAACTATGGTTTTTAAAATCGACCCGGAGACCAAACCGGTCAGGGGTTCGGTTATCGGGTCGAACGGTCCGATTGTTCGAACCGAATAGTTGGCCCATTCTAACAAAAAAATAAAAAAACTTAAAAAAATTTAGAAAAATAAAAAATGGTCAAAACCGTTCGAATGGTTAACTGCCCAAGTCAGCGGTTTACTGACCAAAAAACTACGGTTTTTTGAGAAATCCTAATTTTAAGGAAAAACAAAACCAATCACCTAACCGATTCCCGATTTTTCCGGTCCAACCATCCGGTCCAGTCTGATTTTAAAAACCATGATTTAAACGATAAGCACCTAATAGATACCCAAAAAATGCTCTTCTTAAAAATGCAATCTTTTGGATTTTGGATGGATGGATGACAAATCAACATAGAGGAATAGATAAGTTGTCGATGGGCTGATCCAGTTAAGAATAAAAATGAAATCCCAAGAAGCTTCAGCTAATCACTTTATTGTAAAAGCAGTCATAAATCAATGTCAAGGAAACCGAAGGAACCCAACAAGGCTCCATTAAAGTTTCATTTCTCTCCCGTAAAAGCATCAAAAGTAGTTTGATGGAATAAAGGAACAAAAACTGATAAAAATAAAAGAGGCATCTTTGATGTCTCTCCACCCTTTTCACAGTCTATTTCACAAAGACTCCCTCTCAAAATTAAAGAAAAAGTAGTACACTTGACCGTCTCTAGTATAACTCATTCCACCCCTTAGCAGCTAAGCTAGTTACTGGTCCAGCTTTGGTTCAACCTGACATATCTTAGCTATTTGCTTTCTTTGGTTGGAGACCCACCTTAGGATTGGCCCCACTTCTTTCACTTTTCTTTTTCTTTTCCTTTTAATTCCTTGGGAGGTGGGATATAGCTAGGGTTTAAATGGGAAAACAGTATTAGATGATGACACACCAAAAAATGAAAACATCAAGATTAGATGCGTATAATCATGCATTCAATTACTTGTACATTTTTATAGCTTGCCGGGCCATCTCTTTAGAGTTCACATCTCTGCCCCATAAGGGGCCACCCCACAACGCTCCACAACATTCCCACCGTGTATTGTGAACATTTCCTGATGATAGTATCAGAACCGATGATATCATCATTGGGGGATGTTCCCAATACACGGCGGGGATGTGCTGTGAGGTGTTGTGGGGCAGAGATGTGATCTCATCTCTTTATACAAGCTAGCTATATAATGAATTAGATTTATCAAGTAGCTAGCCATAATCACTACTTGAATACTAGACCTGTTAAGCTTAAATCTATATGAATTCCATTGATCTTGGCTCTAAATGGTTAATAAAGAAGATATTAAATGGTTAATGGTTCTTATATTCTACAACGAGTGAATTTCTTTTTCCATCTCTAATTGCTTGTTTTGACATCAAAATTTAGGTTCATCAGTTTGTTTACAGTGCAATTTCATTTGCACTAGTGTAAATGCATGAGAGTGCAAGTGAGAAGAATGCAAATACTATTCATTTTTATTTCATCAGACAAATAAAGCATTCTCATACTTTTGTGCCAGTGCAAATGAAAGAGCAACGCAGACAAATTTCTTTTGCACCTTAAACGATGACTAAAGTGTGTATTTGAAACCAAATTAATCCGACAATCGTTTGTTTAGAATAAGTGGTGGTGGAACCCACCCAGTGATAAAATTATTCCCACCGGATGGTTTCTTCTAATATATATTGCACTATATAAGAGGGATTGGTGTCAATCTTTGTATGTGAAAGAGTGTAAATATGCAAATATGGCTGAGTTTGGAAGGAGTACAAATACAAATTTGTAGAATGCAAAACCTTATATTTTGTATTATTTTGTATGCATTTAAGCTGCACATATTTGCATTTGTACTGCTACCAAACTGAGCCTATATATGTTTAGTAATACAATATAGAAGATTTTGCATCATACATATTTGTATTTATAGGCCAAATTACTCTAATAGAAAGAGTTGGTGACGATTTACGTCAACTTTGTACAGTTTTGTACCTCGGGTGACATAATCGAGTGGTTAGCCTAATGTGGGTATGTATGCCCTGATTATGTTGGTGACTGGTGATATCATAGCGGGGTACACTCTTGTTACATGCATGTGCTTGTGGTCTCATCACAGAGTTTGAATGTTTCTCCCTTGAGAAGGAGAGAGGGGCCTACAGTTTTTCGCTTTTCTTTTGTTTCCTTTTTAACTTGCCATGAAAATTCGAAATTTGGTCTATTAGACTGAGATTTCATGCCTCCTGGGTGGAGTTATGAAAGGTTGAAGACATGAAGCCAGTGCAATGGCAAATGGGTCTCTGTCAAAATTAAGAATAGAAGGGTGCTAGGTTGATCTTCCTCTGCCATACTTTCTGAGATTTCTCCCTATAAACATTTCTGAGTTTCAACCAGAGACCCCAACCATATTTGCTTAAAGTTTCTTGTTGTTAATACATGTGCTGTTGAGAGAGAGAGAGAGAGAGAGAGAGAGGATATATATTGACAGTGAGTGAGCATATGACTTGGAAAGTTTTTGATGAGAAAAGAAAAAGAAAGAAGAACAGGACCCAGAAAATGATTAGGATGCTTTGGAAAGCAACGCATAATCATAAGATTGATGACAATCAACCATGAAAACTTCGTAGGGTGAAATCCCAGAAACAATTCCTTTGATCCATCCCTTGAGACGGAACATTTTGTGAACTTAATTAAATTTAAAAGCCAAGAATAAGAATAAAAAAAATATGAATGAAGAACACAGAGAAAGTCCAAGCAATTCAGTGCAACTGGTTCAGAAGTTGAGCCAACCACCATAAAAACCTGATCATCAATTCACATTTTATACCATTGTCCAAGACCCATCAGTGAAAAAGATAACAAAAGAAAGAAGGAAAGAAGTTGAAGAAGAAGAAGAAGAAGAAGAAGAAGAAGAAGAAGAAGAAGAAGAAGAAGAAGAAGGAAGAGGATGACCATTGAACCCATCAACCCAATCTATAACCAACTCTACAACTAATGCCACACCACCACCCCACCAATGGAGCTAAGTATAACTCTGAAACCAAAGACACCCATATCGATCGATCACACGCTTCTAGCCATCATTTCTTGGTATCTCCTGTAAGATTCCTGCTTCTCCAACCTGAATTTCTCATGGCAACTGGCAATGAACTTGGCAGCAAGCCGATCAATCTCGTCGACCTCAACATCTGCCGTGGAGTTCTCTGCAGCTGGGACGACGACCTTCTCTTCAAGCCAATGAAAGTGCCCCGAGAGCTGAGACTCCACAGCCGCCTCGCATTCCTCCGCAGGGCAGACGGAGTTCCATGTGGAGTCGTAGTAAAGATTGTGGCCGCTGCTGAACCCATCCATGGCGGGCTCCGGCATGGGTATGACATGAGAGGAGCACCAGTTGTAGTGTGTTCTAATGGTGCTGAACAGCTTCCTCTTCTTCTTGCTCTTCTTGATACTGTTCTTGTAGTAATCGGGTCGGTCGTCGTCCTTGAAAAGCTCTGCGATCACTGACTTGGCTTTGGTCAGTGCCCGGACGACGAGGCAAATGTGCCTGAAGACATGAGAGTGGAATAGGGTTTTGATTTTCATGGAATTTGAGCTCGGACATGGATGCTGGATGGATTTTGGATGAGATGGGACAGCCATTTTTGGTAGGGTATCTCAAGGTCTTAGTTCAAATTCCGATATATAAAGGAACTGGGATTTCAAACCGCCACTGGGTTTCAGTTAAATCACAGAAGTGCCATCCACTTTGGAAAGCTATGCTCTTGTTTCTGTGGTGTWAGTGTTTATAAAGATGGGACTTGTTTGGACTCTTCATGACCACGCCTGTCCCTTTAAGACAGCTGATGCTGTACAGAAAATGTATTGTATTTCATGCTTGGTTGGGTAGTGTCCAAACAAGCCCCTTCCTTCAATTCCCTTAATTGCTCTTACCATGAAAGGG
>NW_010729116.1:3031531-3057019 GCF_000365185.1 Nelumbo nucifera | reverse complement strand
TGCTGGGGCATGTGGAGCAAGCCCCTCATGCCGTCCGCCTCCTATCCAAGCGCTTAACATGGCCAATCATTGCCCTGATGACCCCAAAAATTGTCACTTAAACAGATATAGGGCTCGGTTTGACCAAGAAAAGTACCAGTTGTCAAAAAGATCGGACTCCTCAATCCGATCTTGTGCACGCGATAACCTCAGTAAGACACACCATTCTGCCTGGGTTTTGGAGAGAGAAAGGCTTAGCCATTGTCCACAACAACAGCCAATCTCCATTGCCGATTCAATCTTGGTTAGAGAATGCCCCATGATGCCCAAAGGAGAAAGGTCCACACATGCAGCCCCAAACAATAGTGATGCGGAGATCAAGGAGCTCAGACAACGACTGACCGAATTGGAATGCAACCAAGCTGATAGAAGCATGACTCTTCCTACGGTCTAGCCCATAGAACCTCTCAACCAGCTTGCCAAGGAGTCGGTTTTCGTCCAAGAAATTGTGGACGAACTCCCTTCAGTTGGCTAACAACCTCCACAGTTCGAGAAGTACAACGAAGCTATAGACCCCAACGACCACGTAGAAGGTTTCAAAGTCCTTATGATGTTGCATGGCTTGTACGAGGGTTTAATGTGCAAAGCCTTTATTGCCACCCTCAAAGGAGTTGCCTTGATGTGGTATGCTTCCCTTCCCCCACACTCCATTTCCTCGTGGGAACAACTGGAGAGCCAATTCCTGGTGCAATTCACAGCCAGCCAAAGACATTGGAAGATATCGACCAACTTAATGCAAGTGCGGAAGAGTAGGAAGAGACCCTCAAAGAGTACGTGGTGAGGTTTAATGCCGAGGCCTTGCAAGTCCGTACCCTGAACCAGTCTGTAGTGGTCATAGCCATCACAAACGGTTTGCGTTCCTCTGCTTTCACCTTCTTGCTGTTAAAGAACCCTCCTCCAAACCTTGCCTCATAGATGAAGCATGCCGATCAATATATGAATGCCTAAAAAGCATAGGTGCAACAAAAGAATGGGGAAGAGTAGCATGACCGAAGAGAAAAGATCATGACGAGTGCAGGCCAGAACGGGAAAGCAAGTGGCAAGACCGAAGACCGAGGACACCGCTACCAACGTATAGGAATTTCACACCCCTAAACACACCATGGTCCGAGATACTGATATAGATCTGCGGCCGAAGCTTCTCCACATGGCCCGAGAAGATGAAGTCCAAGAACAACAAGAGAAGCCGAGACACTATGACTTCCACCGTGACCACGACCATGAGACGAACAGTTGTCGAGGTCTGTGCCACTAGATACAAGTAGACCTGTTCATGGGCCGGATGGCCCGATGGGCCGACCCGGCCCCCGGACGGGCTTGGACATGGTTATAGGGCCGCGGGCTTAAACTCGGGCCAAAAAGCCCGGCTCGCAATAAGTTCGAGCCGGGCTCGGGTTTTGTCAAAATAGCCCGACCCGAGCCTGGCCCGACCTAAACCTAGACCTAAAAAACCCTAATCGAATAGCCCCATCTTTTTATTATCTCTTTGCCTCTTCCCCTCTTCTTTTTCCAGCCGAACCCTTCTTCTCCATCCTCCACATCCTCCACACTTCACAGTGAGGCGGTGAACGTTCATCGGCGCAATAACTCCGGCAACGATAGTGAGTGTTCTCTCTCTCTGATGCGAAGTTGCGAACTGATGAGGGATCTATGTCAAGAGAAGGATCATATATTTAAAAAAATTGCGCACCCATCATCCAAGTTTCCTTCATTAATGAGATCGCGTTACCCATATAATTGATGTTGGATTTCTGGTTATCCAGAACCTAAACTATTTAATTGGTTTAATTTATGCAACGAAAATATAAAAGGAAAAGAAACTCATTAGGAAGAGAATTGGGAAGAAACATTTGAGTAGATAGGATTTTCGAGTGGAGAAAGTTAAAAAAAAATTGAAAATTTAAGGAAATCAGATTTCTAATCACTGAAGAAGAAATAACTAAAAAATCCCGCTTGATCTAACAAGGAATGAAGAGAGAATAATTAAAGTTCTATTTGGCCCTTGTTATTAATTCTTTCGAGACCCTAAGAGAGATATGAATTGTATTTGCTCTATTATCTTTTTATTTGTCCCATAGTTATCTAGTGCATGCCCTTTCCATCTTGTTTTGTTATTTTTCCATTATCAATATATTGTAGAGCCGACTAATAGAGCTACTTCCTAAAGAATAAGTCAAAATAACAGACTCTCTATGACTAAAAAATTGTAGATCAATAATTAATTAACGATTCTTTTTGTTAATTTTTTGTTATAAAATGATAATTGGGATCCCTTTGATACTGATTAACGTTTTTTATTATTATCACATTCAATTAATTCATTTACTTAGGTGCTTAAACCCTCTTAGTCTTTCGTTAGTTAGGGACTATGATCTTAGATTAGAGTTTTCGGTAATCCTTTATCTATGTCAATGATTAACTCTCGTAAACAGCCCTTACAGAAACGATTATTAGTTTGTTCTTTTATTTCATCGTATTATCAAATTTTTTTCTTAAGATATGGGACAACTCTTTTTTTTTTTTATCACGAGTCTCTCATGATCAGCCCACCAACATACACATGATTTTCAAAAACATGCTTTCAATGCCATTTTCTAAAATATGTGAAGTACGTTATCATCAAATTCCGAAATTTCTTCGTTGTTTATCAAAAGTGTGGTTTTAAAACATGATTTTCTTTTTTTTTCGGGCATAAATATGACTTTGAGTTAGGTTAACAAATTTTGAAACGAGTTTTTATGCATTCATTGCATATCTTGTAATATATTTTGAGTCTTGCAGTAACGTTATGATACACTGATACATTCTGAATAATATGATATAACTGTTGCTAATGGATATATTTCGATTGGTGCGATGAATCTTGACAAGGCCTACTATATACATATACATACACACTCTTATGTCCTGGCAACCTCAACATTGCACTCCAAAGCCCTGACAACCCTAAGCACTCTACTAAGCCCTGGCAACCCTAGGCACTCTGATTCTGTGGCCAGTTCCACGATATTGCATGCTCCATGCAAAGGCCCCAGCAACCCTATGTGCAACTCAAAGCCCCGGCGACCCCGGACACTCTATACCGCATGCAGTATCGTCTTTTATTACTTCTCTATTTAAGTCATATTTATGCCCCAAAAAAAATAAAATCTCGTTTTAATGCCGAATCTCTCTCATTAATGTCTTTTATTACTTCTCTATTTAAGTCTAACTTCTACATTAATTAAATAATTACTCCTATATTTAAGGCAAATTTAAATTTAAATTTGAATTTTAGCACATAATTACATATCTCTCATTAATTCTATTAATTAATGACTCTCTCTCTCTCTCTTATTAATTTCATTTTGTTAGTGTAAAAACTACAATTATTAACAATAGCAAGACTCAAACCTTGGTCATTAGATTTTAAAGCACATAATTTCACCACTAAACCACTCCTATTTGTTTGTTGTAATTACATGCATTTTTAGTTTTAAGTATATTGTTTTTCTTTTCTAAGTGGTGCTTATTAATAAATGCTGAAATTACTTATTAAAATTTATATATTAAAAAATATTAAGATAATTATATTGGTTATTTGAAAATTTATGTATATACTAGGGGTGAGCAAAGAAAAAACCAAAAAATCGAACCGACCGAAACCAAACCAAAAAATTGGTTAGCTGAACCAGTTGATTTAGTTTCGGTTAACCAATTTAAAAAATTGATAGTTAACTGAACCGACCGGTATACATGTTTTTCTAAATATTTTATATATTATAAATTAATAAATACGCATTATATATATTTATAATTTTTTATTATATATTTATATATATTTTTATAATAAATATTATAAAGTAAAAAAAACCAAAAAATCGATGAACTGAATCGTTGGTTAACCAAACCGGTTACCAGTTTTCAAAAAATCGGTACTATAGGTTTGGTTCACAAAAAGGCCCACGGTTCGTTTACCCGAACCGTGAGCACCCCTAGTATATACATTCATATTTTAGTTTCTTTTTTTTTACATTTTAGTTATTCCATCATTTTTCAACGGCTACTAATTATATCTTGAGATGTCACATTTATATACCTTGTGTTTCCAATACATTGAACCTTGGGCGCAACTCAAAGCCCTAGACACCCCGGGCACCTCAACAATAAGTCCCAGCACCCTAGGCATCTTNACATTCATATTTTAGTTTCTTTTTTTTTACATTTTAGTTATTCCATCATTTTTCAACGGCTACTAATTATATCTTGAGATGTCACATTTATATAAAAATTAAATTATGGTTTTTTACTTCTGAATGACTTATTTACAATCATATAAATGTAAGCATTGTTAATAATATATTTTTATAAATTATATGAATTTCTTAACATATTTATGTGTATCTTGATTTTTCATATGTATCCATGCGTATTCGAAACGTATCCTGATACGTCTCTTAAAATTGTCTTTCTAATACACCTTGTGTTTCCAATACATTGAACCTTGGGCGCAACTCAAAGCCCTAGACACCCCGGGCACCTCAACAATAAGTCCCAGCACCCTAGGCATCTTTACAAAGCCTTGGACACCCCGGGCTCCTCAGCAATAAGCCCCGACACCCTAGGTATCTTTACAAAGCCCTGAACACCCCGAGCACCTCAGCAATAAGCCCCGGCACCCCAGGCATCTTTTCAAAGCCCTGGACACCCCGGGCACCTTGGCAATATGCCCTGGCACTCCAGGCATCTTTACAAAGCCCTTGACACCTCGGGCACCTCAGCAATAAGCTCTGGCATCCCAGGCATCTTTACAAAGCCCTAGACACCCCGGACACCTCAGCAATAAACCTCGGCACCGCAGGCATCTTTACAAAGCCCTGGACACCCTGGGCACCTTAGCAATAAGCCCCGGCACCCCAGGCATAGAAAGCCCTGGCAACCCCAGGCACAGAGAAAACCCTGGCAACCCCAGGTACAGACAAAGCCCTGGCAATTCCAGGCACAGAGAAAGCCCTGGCAACCCCAAGCACAGATAAAGCCCTGGCAAACCTAGGCATAGATAAAGCCTTGTCAAACTTAGGCATAAATAAAGCCCTAGCAACCCCAACCACAGATAAAGCCCTGGCAAACCCAAGCACAGAGAAAGCCTTGGCAACCCCAGGCACACACAAAGCCCTGGCAACTCCAGGTACCGCCAAAGCCCTAGTAACCCCGGGCATAGCCATACCTCCGTGTAACCATTGGGGGGGCTTCATCGACAGTAGGTATGACTTCTATCCGACTTATAAACACAGATACCCTGTCTAACTACGATGGACTATAGGAAGACAAACTTTGTCATCTTGCATTGACAATAACACTTCGCTTAAGAACAACAATTCGCTTCCCAAATATGGTTGCGATGAAACTCTAACCTATGCTAATTATTTATACTATGACCGAACCCCAATTCTATCACCCGTGATGGGCCCCCGTCTTCCTAAGACGCGACAAACCTCAATCCTTGTATCGGTGGCAAAACTACAATGTAGCTCAACTTTCCTTCTTTTACAAATACAAATCTTAATGCTCACCCCACAGCTCATTCCTGCTATATGTTGGTCCTTCACACTCGGTAATGTTTAGATGTCGAGACAGCTCATATATATGAACACATTTAGCACGTGCTCATTTTACATAACGCTATCGCACCTGGTAGTATCTTATATGTCGAATAAACATTGTTTGATCTTTGATAAAACTGAATATGCCTGTGTTGACACTTGATTGCGATAGAGTCCAATGGGCACTCGACCCTGAAATATTTTAATCCTATAATTTCCAATGTTACCTAAAAATAACCTATGAAATCCCTCCCAATGTTAGTGGACACTTGCAACTTTCTTTCTTCTCAACAATGTTTAACACTTCTATTGAGCCTCTAAACTAAGGGGCACGCACGATTTCCTTTTATAGTAGTATGCAATTAGTGGTTGATTACACTCACGACGGTGTTCGATTGCAATTAACTCCCATAATACTTACGAAAAGTACTTGTTTAGGACAAAGTGCACGAAACAACCAACTTTAAATGATTTGATTAGCATTCGACATTTGCGCTAATACAATTCATGACAGAATTCACAAACCACTTAACTTCCAAGCTGCATTACACACAGCTCTGATTCAAACTCTTCCCTAGAAACTAATATGCAAAACAGTTTTTTTTTACGAGATCAAAAATTCCGAACGAGTGATGATAGACGATGATAACTTGCTAAGAATAACATTTGTTCTGGTGGTTTTCTCATGTGTCGACAAAACTTCATTGCAAAAGGTAATGAAGGACTCAGTTTTGAGCCCTAACCATATCGTACACACAGAAACTCATTTTCTTTAGGCACGACAACATTTATCTCATTCCATGGGAAAGGTTCAATTCCCCTTCACGCGCATTCTAAACTTTATCGCACTTAGCGACGTTTTGGGAATCGGAACAACACTTGATTTTCTTCTTTCTCTACATGGGTAAGGCATTCACTCATGCTGACAACCACACTCCGCTATGAGGGATTCGATCCTCTTAGTAGACTCTGAGAGATCGACATTGACCACTCTAAGACGAAGGTCAAACACCCAACGAAACTTCACCTGAGTATTTTTCGATAGAAAGACATTCTATCAAGATACAGGGGGGCTGCGCCCACAAAAGCAGTAACGAGATCACCCCTAGTCACTCCCTCACTTCCTACCAATGGTCAGGAGGACTAAATCCAAAAACACCACATGAACTCGGCCATTGCCAGGAAAATAGGCAATACATATTGCAATCCCATACGCTCTTGCTCGCTATCCCTCCCTTGTCAATGGTCATGGAGGGCTGAAATATGGAAACTCAAGACTAGCTTGCTCGTTGCCAGGAAGGAGGATCACACACAGTAATTTCTAATGTCTTTTGCTAATTTCCTTTCCATCAACGGTCAAGGGGGCTGAAACACACAAATAAGGCATAGCATTGACCATTGACAAGAAGAAAATCCCCAAAAGACAGGGGGCTAAGCCTTAGATCATAATGAGCCACCAAGTATGATTATAGGGTACATGCGATTTACACAGGGTGCATGCGATTTACACAAAACCACAAAGTAGGTAGAAAAACCAGACTCAATGCACATAGACAAAACCACTGCAAAACTCAAAGAACACTAGGCAATATGCTTATCGATAAGCTCCCACTTACCAATAAGTAGGGGGTTAACAATTAAAGAAGGATAAGAGTGCCCAGGTAAATTTTACCCAGGAAGACACTCCGATGCTTAAGTCAGTGAGCGATTCTATCAAAGAAATTAGGAGAGAGTGAGAGCTTATGTGTGCATACCTTTTGAAGTCATCCTGGGGTCTTTTTATAGCCACCAAAGGTTTAGGTGCTATTAGGTAATGTCTTTAATCCTTGTATAGAGCTATTTTCGAAATTCGGGGATGTACTAGTCAGTTGATTGCTAGATTTGTGCGGCAATTCCAAGTCGCCAGCTAGTCTCGAGGTGGTCAACCCAATGGATTGCTCCCTGTGTTGCGGTTACAACACACCCACGAGCGTTGTTTGTGGGACTGTTTTAGGCGAGCAAGTGGGCCGAGCTCATTCCAGCTCGGCCGCGTACCTGATGTTGACTGCTATTGGCGAGCTGCTCCGCTATGCCGACTGTTGTGGGATGAGCTCACTCCAGCTCCGCTATGTACCTGACACTGGCTGCCACATGTTGAATTGTCGAGCTATCTTGCTAAGTAGGACATTGTGTTGTCGACAGTGTCCACATGTCCATCATTAGGTGGGTTGACCAAAATGCCCCTCATCAATTGCCCCCAACTCTCGAGTCACTACTTAGTAGACGAAGAGAGTAGAAGCATCTAGGGAGATTTTGGTTGGGTTCGCCTATTCGTTTACTTCGGTTCGCCCGGTTTAGCGTGTCTTGGTGAAGTCGACTTGGCACAATGATGGGATTTTTCAAATTTTGAAATTGTGTGCCCCTTCTCTTTTCAAATTTTCACGGTGGGCTCACTGACAAGTTTGGCACCTGGACCAGTCCTCAACTGTCAACAACCTGTCAAGCACTGATGTCGCTAGATGGTGGGAGGTGTGCTCTTGTCACATCATTTCCAATCCTGGGCGGTTGACTCCCTTCCTGCAAGCTTTATATGGGGGCCCTCAAGGTCCCCACTTTGTCACTATTCTTTGAATTTTTCTGAGAAAGGGTTTGTGGTGAGAGTTCTGGAGTTTTGTTGCTGAGCTGCTAGGGCAAGCTCTATTCTTCGCAGGCAATCTGTTTATTCTTCCTTTGCCGAGTTCAATGGTTGTCATTCCGAGTCATTACCAGCATTCTTTGGTGAGTATTTCCTTCATTTTCAACATGCCTCACAATTCTGTCGAGGATAGGGTTCGTGGTAGTGGGGAGGAGTCTAGTTCCTCCGATGAAGAGTCTTTTGAAGTCTTTTTTGATGGGGTTCTAGTAGGCAAACGGGAAGAAGTTGAAGAGTCTTTTGAAGTCTTTTTTGATGGGGTTCTAGTAGGCAAACGGGAAGAAGTCGAGGTTATAACAGGTTCGTTCGAGGGGACCTAGTTATCAGGGGAAGAGATAGTGGAGTTATGTCATAGGTATCAAATCCCGGATGAGTTTCAATGGGTCGCATCAGGCCCCAATAGCTATCCTTGGGAGCACGGCCACGAGGGGCTATGTGTCTATGAGGAATCCTTAGTAGTCAGTCTTTGTTTTTTCCTTCATCCTTTCATTATTGCAGTCTTGAGGCGCTTTCGAGTATCCTTGGGCTAGCTCGCCCCCAATGGTGTTAGAACATTGGTTGGGTTAATCAGTTTATTCCATCACTGTGGCTTTCCTCTGAGCTTTGAGGCCTTCTCGGCTTTGGTGCAGATGAAGCGTGCCTTGGGTCCCTTTTATTTATACCTTCCCTTTTGTAGTGGGAAAAAAATCTTTAACTTCCCGAACAAGTTTAGGAACTGGAGGCAGCGATTCTTTTTTCTTGAAAAATCAGGTGGCTGAGGTTGTGATACTGTCTAGTATAGCAACCCTCAAAAAGTTCCTGAGTGCAAAAATGACAAGTTGTAGGCTGTTGTTCAGCAACTCGTTCGAGAACGTGTTAGGATTGAGGATTTTTTGGCCGATCCAATGCTGAACAGCCTCCGGATAGGTGGGTCGGATGCCTAGCCTCTTATTGCACATTCAGTTCAGGTCGCTTGTCTATTTGTTCCTCTCTTTGATTTGGCAGCTGATATTCTTTGCTTTCTGTTGGTATGGCGAGCTTGATGTCAATGATGTCTGTTGATGTTGATCAGAGGTTTGCTTGTAAGAAGCACTGAGTTGATCGTAGGCTGTCGAGGGGGGCAGTTTCTTCTTCCCGAACTCCTCTCATTGTAGATCTAGAGGAGGAAGGTGACCCGATGTTCACAGAGCATGATTCTTCTGGCCTTTAGCCTACACGGGAGGCAGGTCCTTACCTTTCTGATGTCCCTCCTTTTATTCCTTGTATTTTGGATGTGAAAGTGATCGATCGATCAAGTGAAGCCTAGGTGGCACTTCAAATTGGTAGGGGAATCCTTCTTCCGGCAGACATGTAGTAGATCAACAAGATGGACCTTACGGAGGCTGGGGCTCGAATGACTCATTGCATCATACAGGTTTATTATATATATATACATATTTTTTTTAGGTGCCTTACTCCTTTTCTTTTCTGTGTAGGCAAACTATTATGGCCCGACCTTGCTGGATTGTGCTTACTCCAGTCAGAAGGAACGAACTAGCCTACAGACCAACGTTGGTTTGCTTAACACCAAGGTGCAGAAGCTCAGGCTAGACTCAGAGGGGGAGCATTCAGAGTGTTAATGCTTGTAGCACGAGCTATCGGAGGCAAGGTTGAGGTGTTCTCAGATGGAATGCCTAGGGGTTAAGCGGGCTAGGGCGGAGGCAGTTGCTTCTTACATGAGTCTCCTGAGTATGAGGCCCAGCGAGTGTTGCATGGTATTCCTTCAAGGAAGAGGGGCTTCAAGTTGTGTCGCCACTACCTCAAGTCCCTGTTCCCCAACCTCGACGTCAGCTCCATTACTTCACGGAAGGTCCCATTAGAGCTCGTCGCTCAGGTGGGCATTGAGTCATTGACACCGAAAGAGGAGGAAGACGACAACGAGGAGGTCGAAGGGCAAGCTGGTGAGGAAGCTCTAGATGATGCTGGTTATGACGAGTAGCCTGCTTCTCAGCTTGACCAAGGAGTTTATGGTGGTCTTAGTGATTCTCTCACTTGTTTTGGGGGATTTATGCTCCTATTAGATTTTGGGGCCTGCGTGCCCCGTATTGTCTAAACCTATTGAGCTTTTTTCCCTTTTTCTCCCCCCCCCCACTTTTTTTTAGGTGGCTGCTTGGCCCGCTTCTTATGGGGGGGTTCCTGTCCCCCCCCCCCCCCGCCCCCGTTTTTTTTTTAGCAAAGGATCTTTGTTTCTTTTATTCTTCTTTCTTCTCCTATGTGACTTAGCTATGTTGTGTTGCTTCGAGCTCACCTACTACCTGTTGTTGGTTGAGCTGATTGGCGAGCTGTTTGAACCTTTATTCTAGGCATAGTATCGGCATAGGTTGTCTATTTTCTACGCTCGAGGAATCTTTTTGCCATCAAGTGTCTCTAGTTTGTATGTGTTCCCACTGCAAATTTTGACTATATAAGGTCCTTCCCAATTCGAACCGAGTTTCCCTACTCCAGGTTTAGGCACCATAATTTTTCTGAGTACTAGGTTGACAACCCTGAAATTACGTTTCCTGACTTTAGCATTATAGTATTGAACAACACGCTGTTGGTATGTTGTAGTCCGAATGTAGGCAAGTTCTCTGGTTTCTTCTAATAGGTCGAGGTTAGCTCACAGCTCTTCTTTATTTGATTCTTCAGCGTATACTTCGAATCGTAAGGTTGGAATTTCTATTTTTGTCGGTATCACAGTTTCAGTTCCATAGGTTAGGTTGAAGGGTGTCTCACCAGTTGCAGTTTTGGTAGTGGTCCTATAGGCCCATAGTACACTAGGTAGCTCGTCCACCCACAATCCTTTGGCTCGAGATAATCAAGCCTTGGGTCCTCGTAGTATTGCTCTGTTAGTGACTTCGGCTTGCCCATTGGCTTGGGGATGCGCTACCGACGTGAATCTCTACCTTATTCCCATTTGATCACACCATTTTTGAAACTTAATATCTTCGAATTATTTTCTGTTGTCGGAGACTAATACTCTTAGTAAGCCTAATTTGCACACTACACTTCGCCAGAAAAAATTTTGGACACTGTGAACTGTTATTGTCACTAAGGTTGTGTTTGGTTTGAAGGAAAAATTAGGGAAAGGTGGAGAAACCTATACAAGGTTTGTAAAGCATTCCCTACATTTCCCTTCCTTTGCCTACCTTTTCCTTCAAACCAAACATAACCTAAGGGTTCTGCTTCCACCCACTTAGTGACGTAGTCCATAACTACCACTAAAAAATTTTTCTGTCCCTTGGCTAGTGGGAAGGGCCCCAATAGATCCATGCCCCATTGTGCAAATGGCCACGGGCTGGTCAAGTATCTCAGATCAGCAGTGCGTTGATGTATGATGTTTGCATGTTGTTGGCACTAATCACATCGCTGAACTAGCTCGATTGCGTCTGTTTTCATGGTGCACCAGTAGTATCCTTGTCATAAAGCTTTTTGGGCAAGAGCCTTGCCCCCTAGATATCCTCTACAGAGACCTTCATGGATCTCAAGTAGAACTTGCTTTGCCTCAGCTCGTCTTAGGCATCGGAACTAGGGCATCATGAAGGATCTCTTGTAGAGTTGCTCTCCAACTATCACGTAGTGGGTTGCCTGACACTCTATTCATTGAGCTGCATTTTTTTCTATCGGTAGCGTGTCATGTTTCATGTAATCGTAGAGTGGGTCGATCCAACTCGGCTCTGCGATAGTGATGTTGGAGACCTCCTCTCTCGCTTTTTCTATCGAAGGTCATGGTAATTCCTCTATGTAGATGGTTCGTTTTGTCGAGTTAATCATGCTTTCCGATCTTGGAATTTGTTGGAGATATCATGACTCAAAAACTAGTAGGAATCCTCTAACTTTGGTGAGATACACCATCATGGAGGAATCCCGAGCCTCATAGTTCCCATTTACCTGGTTTATGATGAGTTGTGAATCGCTACATATAACTATGTGTCTAGTTCCTACTTCCTTTGCTAATGCCAATCCTGCTAGTAGGGCCTCATATTTAGGTTCATTGTTTGATGATTGGAATAGAAACCAGAGTGTGTATTCCAGCTTTGTTCCGCAAAGTCCGTGTAGTATTAACCCAGCTCCACTTCTGCCCTGGTGAGACGAGTCGTCTACATGAAGTATCCAAGGCTCCTTGTCCTAGCTCGCTATCTTGAGAGGTGGGGGTGCCTCGTTGGATAAAACTTCTATTGCTAGCATCACTTGCTTGGGTGACGATAAGCTGAAGGTACACTCGGCGATGAAAATTGCCAAGACTAGCACCTTAACTGCTAAGCGCGACCCAAACTGGATATCGTATTCACTGAGCTCGATTGCCCATTTGGTGAGTCTTCCAAAGATCTCAGGTTTCAGGAGAATTTGTTTCACTGGCTGATCTGTTAGCACCACTATGGAGTGCGCCTGGAAGTAGGGTCTCAGCTTCCGGGCAGCTAATACTAAGGTGAAGGCGAGCTTCTCAATGTTTGGATACCTTGTTTTGGAGGTGTGAAGTACTTTGCTAACATAATATACTGGTAATTGCGTTTTGTCCACCTCTCTGACAAAGACTAAGCTTACCACTTTGTCACTTGCAGAGAGGTAGAGTTTGAGCTCGTTTCTCACCTCCGGCCTGGTCAGCAGAGGGAGCGAGCTAAGTATTGCTTTAGTTCGTCGAAGATGAACTGGCATTCCTCGGTTCAATCAAAGGCCTAGTTCTTCCATTCTTGTATTTATTTTTCCTGTTTTTATAAGCTACAGACTAGATGGTAAGTTTCAGAGACTTCATACGGTTTGGATGATACAAGGATTGAACTTGTTGAATCAACAAATCACAAATATTCTTGTAGTTTATGTTGGAAGAGTATGCCCATTGTATTTACATCTATATTTGGCAGAAACTATCTCAATGGTCTCACTATTGCTCATAATATGCTGTGACATTCAAAATATATATATTTTTTGAAAAACAGTGACTTAAACACCACTCATTGGTAAGTTTGCTTTGGAGTTTAGGTATTTCTTTGGAGGTGCTCATTATTTTTATAATGGACACTAGTATGTCAAGCTAGAATATGTGCCATTACTAAATATTGTGAATCTGTCATTTGAAGTGCGGACAGGATACCTTGGATTATTCCTTTTAGTTGAATAGTCATGTTTTAATATTCCCTCTAATGGAACAAGAAATAATGATCTTGAGTGCACATTTTACAATTGTGCTTCATTTCAGTTATTTCATCATAAAATGGTATACCTACGAAAATATTGCAATTTAGTGATGCAGTTAATTTATTTTCTCAAATTGCTTATTAAAATTCTGCAAACATAATTGTTGATTCTCAGCCTCTGAAGCGGAAGAGTGAAACAGAAGATTGTGAAGGCTTCCATGAGTGGACTACCAGTCCTGGATACACTGGAGTAGTTAACAGCCCCCTTCGTACACCAATATCAGGAAAAGGGGGCAGGGTATATAGAAAGTCAAAGATTCCAAAGCATAGCAAATCAGGGCCTCAAACCCCTGTGCCAAATGCAAGTGAGAAGTGTCTCTACAATGGTTTCTTTTTTGGCATTAAGTTGATTCAGTCATTCCTATGGTACTTTGGATTGCTCAAAGAAAATTGAAATCGAATGATTTTTTTAATTTCTCACCCTTCAAAATCTCCTTGTCAAATAAAGCACTAAACTGGATGTGCATGTTTCTAGCACTTTTTTCCACTGTATCTTTGGTTGGTACTTGAGATACTGTTGCTGTAGACATTACCAATGAATTATATGATCAAATTTCTTGCTAGCAGCCCCAAGATACTTACAGAATTAACTAAAATATAACTAATAAACTAATATTGTCATTAGGTGCTAGCAACAAGTAGGGAAATGGCAAAATGTTGCAACCAGTGATATCATCTGTCATAACTAAATAGCTAATAAACATAACTGAGTGTTATATTGTTCAATGATGACTAATTATTTCTTATTTTTCTTTTCACCTGTGCATTTGTGAGTTTTATTTGGACATGGAACATGATTTACATCTTTCTTTATATGTGGTTGATTTCAATAATGGTTTTGATGCCATAATATTGGTCCAGATGATTAACCCATTGAACAGAGGGTTGGTCTTAGAATGATGTTTAATTTAAAGCAAATATTTTTCTCATGCAGGAATATGTTGATGCTAAGACAAGTTCAATTGAGAGGAAGCTCCATGACTCTGGTTGTGCATGCCGGTTTTATGTAATATGCTATAGAGCCCAAGAACCTCACAGCATGGTGAAGAAGACACTTGGGGAAGAAATCAGAGAAGTAAAACTTGAAAATATTGGTATCTTACAAAAACTTCAGAGAAAACCTTCCGAAGATGTCCACTATCGTTGGAGCTATTCTGAAGACGGCTCCTTCATGCACAGAGCTATACTACATCGCGGTCAGTTCTCTTCTAATATATCACGGCTACTGGTTGCATCCATTTGGAAAGGACTTGGATTTGATGTCAAAACAGTGCAAAATAAAATGGTCAATCAACTTTTTGATAGTGATCATGACATGTGTCCTCCAAGTTACTTGAACAATGTAAAGTTCATAAACTTCCAAATAGATAATGAAGTTATGAAACCCAGTAATATGAACTTTTCCCCTGTGGTTCCTGTAAATACATTTGTTTTAAATGATCCTATGGATGTTGATCTTGTTCATGATATGAAAGAAGATAAGCATTTTCTCCATATATGCACTTGGTAGCAGGTTTCCAATGTGTGTATATGTTGAAAATCTATAATTAGTGGATGTTTTTGAGGTTCTATTAATGGGGCAGAATAGGAAATTTTGGCTGATTGCAATTCCAGTTTCTAGTTGAACCAAACAGTAGGAATCCCTCCACGGCCAAGAAATCCTTCATCCTTGATAGCTACCTTCCAGTGGGTTGGAAAAGACCACCCTCCAGGATTTCGGACAATGAAATACCTCCTTTTCCAGGAGGGAACCTTGTTTGGGCAGCCGAACAGGATTTTGAAACCAGGCCGAGGTGCGATATAGTAGCTTTGTCTGACATCCCCACGTAGACAAGCAGAGTTCCGCTTGATCGCACAGATCGAGCTGAAGGTGTCTAAGAACAGAGGCCGGTTGTATGTGTGGAATAAAGAGATAGTACCAACTATATTCCAAATAGAGTTCGGATGTAGTTGGTCGATGGTAATGTTAAAAAACTTAACTACCTCTATAATGAAAGGGTGAAGTGGGAAGCGCAGCCCGAACGCGAGCTGCTCCTCAAAGACTGCGAGCTCATGGTGATCATGAGCCCAAGGGTATTGACCTAAGGGAAGGCAAAAAACCAAACTATCGAGAAGAAGATGGGGCCTCCGTCCTAGAGGACGGACCCTCTTCCTGAACCTCGGTCTCCCCGAGCTGGGATGGCTCGACTTTGGTAGCAGAAGCTTCCACTAAAGACATAAGAGGGGAGTCACCCTACGGCGAGCTGACCTCCCCAACAGGGGCCGTGGATTGTACCACGACACCCTCGACCTCGCTAGAACTACCTAAAAGTCTGTCTACGCTAGAACTAGACATGATTAAAAAACAAAGAAAGAACAGGAAAACAACGGACTCACTAAAAAGAAGGCTGACCTTGGAAATCAAAGAGAAGAGCGAGCTAAAGAATCCCGATGCGACCTCAAAACAAACTTTTGAACTTGTGGCGAGAAAAATGAGTCTTGGGACCCCCTATTTATAGCCACCGTACCGAAGAATCAACGGTTAAGATCAGAGCAATCTAATGACTCTTAAGAAAACCAACTACACGACCCTTGAGGTCGAAGTCAGTTTAGAACGTTTTTTGACATCCGCAGAATTTGTAGATCGCGTGATGTCTGCACGTAAACTGCACATGACCTGGGTTATTCCTTGTTGAGCCAAGCAGCCAAACTGGTCTGACCGGCGACCTATCTGATAGAGCAGCCTGAACTTTGAGCCAAATCCACTTGTCACATCGTGGACTCCCCGCACCAGGTCAAGACCCCTAGCTCGGGGAGTGGGGGGCAATTGATGAAGGGAAATTTGGCCCAACCTCGTAACAGGGGGACACATGGACGTGATTCGGCATAAGTGACAACTTAGCATGATCAGATCGGCACGTGGACGTGACTCGACACAAGTGACAGCTCAGCATGATCAATTCGCTACAAAGCGACCTCGGGTACCCTGATACCCCGAACTGAAGCTATCCTGAACTAAGATCACCTCGGTATCAGATCGCGACCAGGATAACAATATCAAGTCCGTTATAGATCGAACCAAGATAGATGCACCACCTCGGAAAGAATCCACCTCGAGACAAGCCTACCTCGGGTCGAGATCACCTCAGTACTAAGGCACTTCGGCATTCAGAGCATGTTGGGCAGCTCGCCACCAAAAAGCTCGGCACTTCACAGACAACTCACTACCTAGTAAGGACGACCTCCGCGTGGCAACCCCGAGGAGCTCACCACCATACCCCGCGTCTTACGGGACCGTACTTTGTAACGGCTACATTAGTTCACCCACTCCCCGATACAGGCGGAAGTGGGCAACCTTACCGGGTGGTGGCATTATCCCCACCTAACACGCAAACGGATCCCATCACAGCGAGGATCCAGGAACTGCTCCACTATACCCGCAGGGACTCCAGTATATAAAGACCTCATCCCCCAGGGGCGAAGGTATGGTGTGTAATCTTTGCTCTCTAGCTCTCTAATTCTCTGATATCATCTTCAAGCTCTCTACTACGTGCTAACTTAAGCATCGGAGTGTCCCCGTCGGGTAAGCCACCCCGGGATCTCTGATTCATCTCTTGCAGATTACTCAGTCCCCGTCATTGCTGGCAGCCAGATCGTCTCCAGCAGGGAGCAGCCGGATTACGCCACATCAATATGCATCTAAAGTAAAAGGAAATAATTCTACAAGTTGTATAGCTACATCTTCTACTTTTGAATTTGAACTTGAACTTAGTAGTAGAAGAGAAAAACTTTTTTATTTGATAAGTAAAAGGCAAAAATCTGCTACCTCAACAACAAGTTCATTTATTGAACTTAGTTTTTATTCACAAGCAAATTTTTCTACTTTAGGTTGAGGAAACAAATAATTTTGTTATTTTAACCTGGTGGAGTGAACATTCAAAAAATTATCAAGTTCTCGCCACCATGGTGCATGATCTACTTATCCTACTGGTGTCTACGGTTCCATCAAAGACTTGTTTTAGTGTAAGTACTAGGGTGTTGGACGATAAGAGAAGTTGTATGAATGACGAAAGTATAGAGATGTTCATTTGTTTTAAAGATTGGTTGGATGATGAAGACAGATTACAAGACAAATAATGGCATGACACTACACCTGATAATTCACTTAAAGTAGATGATGGAAGTTATGATTCATAAACAATAGTTGTATAGCATTTTTTCAAATTATTGTAAATTTTGTTTTAATTTTATTTAATTTATTTGTTATTTTTTAATAATGTATTTTTATATTTTCAATTTGTAACTATATTATATTTTTTTATATTTTATTAATTGATTCCATTTTCCAATTTTCATATTTCATTCATCCAAGTATCAAACCATTGTATGCTTTGTAATTTGTATCATTCAGATTTAAATGAAATAAAATTCTATTTTTCTTATTCCATTCTTATTTGGCTAAGTATTTTTTTCATTTATTTGTTAGACTTCTCATTTCTTATTTTTTCAAATAATTCCCAAAGCCCAAAGGAAAATTAAATATTTTAGTTTTACACTTTTACTTAGCAAAGAAATAAAAAATTTCAAAAAACACAAAAAAGAAAATATCAATTAAACCCAATTCGGCCCACGCTCAAGATCCGACCCGTAGCCCAGCCCAACATGGCCCAGGCCCACAGCATAGCCTGCAGACTGGCACGGCCCGTTGTACATCTCTACGTTTGACTCCATACCAATTTAGTGACTATTAGGATACGCAAATCACTATACTAGAATTTCGTAAGAAAATTAGTGAAATAACTACTATCGAGATCGTTGATACTATCCATAGTTTTGTGCCATCAAAAGCTGTCACTTCTCTATATGTTTGCAAACTTGACAACTGAAGCTCTTGACTGCGACCAATGACTACAGACCACAGAATTCGGTCTTGGAGTTGTCACTTACCTCTGTCTCTCTTTCAATCAAATTTATTTTATTAACAGTTCTATCTCTCTAAACATTAGGTTTATGCAATACCCTCCTCCTCATCAGAGATGACACATTTCGAAAAGGGAAAGCTGATATAATTTTAATCAGTGAGTTTCAAGCTTTAAAATCATATGCCAAAGGCAATTTTTGGTACATTTTGATATCTTCTGAATGTCCACACAACGAGGGGTAGCCCATCCCCCAACCCCAGTGGAGGTGAGATTTGATTCCAAAATCCAAGTCTCTTCAAGGGCCAAGGAGACCAACTAAAAACCAGAAAGCTGCACCGGTCACAGTTTATCCGGCTAACTGGCCGTTTGGTTTGAAGAAACAGAAAGTTGGGGAAAAGTTTTTTCATAATTAAATTTTGTTAAACAATTTTTTTCCCTCAACTTGTCGTTTCTCTCTTATTTTTTTATACGCTATGTTGCTGGGTTCGACGAAACAGAAAGTTGGGGGAATTTCTTTCATAATTAAATTTTGCTAAACAATTTTTTTTCCTCAACTTGCCGTTTCTCTCTTATGTAATCCATGGGAGATTCTGACTTCCTGAAGTCTCAAGACTCGATCAAAGCTTTCCTTTTTTTCGAAAATGACCTTGACTCGTTCTTCAGTGCGCTTCCATGTCAGAACTTGGAACTACCTTATAAGGGGTTGATTCCAAACCGAAATATACCCTTTAAAGGTTAGTTCTAGGGTTGGCTTTGGCCTTACCAATTCCATTGAAATTACAGTTGAGCACCATGTGCGTTAAAGACCTTGGTCTAGCCGGCAAGGCGACTGTTTCCCTTTTAATGGTCTGACCATCCGGTCCATTTCGAATCTTACAGTACTAGTTTCCTTGGGTTGGATGTTTGATGCCCCACTTTAGGCAAACCAACATCAAAATCAATAGATTTTTTTAACTGGAATGCACCTTGACTATGAATTGATGTTAAATTCACGGATAGGATGTGCATCGTGTGTTTTCATACTTTTTCCGAAAGTTCTTTCATAATTAAATTAATTTTGTTAAACAATTTTTTCCCTCAACTTGTCGTAGCTTTTTTTTTTTTTTATTTTATACGCTGCGTTGCTGGGTTTGACGAAACAGAAGGTTGGGAGAATGTTGTTTCATAATGGCACGAAATTTAACGTTGCACAGTGACTAGAAGCGTTTGGGACAATGATCAATATGAAGAGAAAATACCAAAAATAACTGAATGGGTATTCTGGACATTTTCATGCTTTTTATTAGAGGATTCTGAGTTAACTAAGGTCCTTAGCATGGGTCGGTTCAATTTGGTTTCATGACAAAACTCGGAACCTACTACTAGTAGGGGGAATGGTTCCCGGTTTTTGGAACCGGAACCTACATTTAAGGTTGGTTCTAGGATTGGCTTTGGCCTTGCCGGTTCAATTGAGCGCCATGTGTGTTATAACCCTGGTCTACGCCTATAAGTACTAGCTCTCTCAAACAATTCTTCAACATCTTCCTTCTAATTGCGTGATTTGTGGCGATGCGGATCTATTATTTTGCAATGGTTTATGCTCTGGTGCTGCTTTCTCCTTTTCTACTCCCTTTTGTCACAGCTCAGACTTTTGGTAATGTTACTTTAGGCTCATCTCTCACCTTAGACGATAAGAATTCTTTTTGGCTCTCCCCTTCTGGGGAATTTGCATTTGGATTTAGTCCCCTCCAAGAAACCAAACTCTTTTTGCTTGCTATTTGGTTCCACAAGATACCAGAGAAAACTATAGTCTGGTATGCCAACGGAGATAAACCTGCACCATTGGGATCGAAAGTTGAGCTCAAGAAAGATGGTCATCTCCAGCTCCGTGATCCTCAAGGTGAAGAGATATGGTCTGCGAACAGCATTAGTGACGGGGTAATCCATGGCGCAATGCTTGACACAGGAAACTTTGTTCTTGCACGTAACAGTTCTGATAATGTATGGGAAAGCTTCAAAGATCCAAGGGACACCATCTTGCCTGGACAGATAATCCTATAGCACTGCCATCTACGTTTAACTATGGAGCATATTATGAAAGTTGTGTTTAATCCTATAGCACTGCCATCTACGTTTAACTATGGAGCATATTATGAAAGTGAGACGTCAGAGGACAATGCACAGCCCCTCCGCAACAGACTGATCTTTAATGAATCTGGTAGCATTTTTATTTTGAGAAGGAACGGGAGCACATTCCCGCTCACGCCAGGGAATGATAAGTATCCGTCCAATGAATTCTATTACCGGGCGACGCTCGATTTTGATGGAGTTTTCACCCAATATGCACGGCCAAGGACTTCTGCCGGCAATGAGAGCTGGTTCAGCGTCTGGTACGTTCCTGATGACATCTGTACTGCCATAAACGGTGTTTATGGTAGCGGTGTATGTGGCTACAATAGCTACTGCAGGCTATCTGCTGATGGGAGACCAACTTGTGAATGCCCACCTCAGTATTCCTTTGTGGATCCAACTGATAGATTCAGCGGCTGCGAACCCAATTTCATACAAGTCTGCAGAGAAGATGAATTTGGAATCCAAGGGGATCCATACAGGATGGTAGTGTTGCAGGACATAGATTGGATAAAAAACGACTATGAAAAGTTAGCACCTTACGACGAGGAAAGCTGCAAAAGATCTTGTTTGGAAGATTGTCAATGCGCGGTTGCCTTCAGTCAAGTTGATGCATGTTATAATAAAAAGCGACCACTACAAAACGGAAGGTTCAACAGCATGCTCATGGGAAAAGCTTTTCTCAAAGTAAGAAATTCAGGTGGTAATAACGGTTCGCGATTCGAAGATCTTCTTCCACCTTCATACCTGATGAGGAAGAAAGATCAAGGCACTTTAATAGTTGTTGGGTCTGTGCTTTTGGGTGGCTCGGTATTTTTCAACCTGTTACTGCTGGTTGCGGTGGCGCTACTCTTTTCCTTCATCTACCACAGCAAAGTGATGAAAGGTTCACAGGTCACAAGTTTGCTTGAAACAAATCTGCGTTGTTTTACTTACAGAGATCTAGAAAAGGCTACAGATGGATTCAAGGAAGAGCTGGGAAGGGGTGCTTTTGGTATCGTTTACAAAGGGGTCCTCTTGGGATCTCTAAGTTCATCAAGTAATCAGGTTGCTGTGAAGAGGTTGGACAAAGTTGCTGCAGAGGGTGAACAAGAATTCAAAAATGAAGTGATTGCAATCGGCAAGACCCATCACAAGAATCTGGTTCGATTGCTTGGGTTCTGTATGGAGGAACAGCACCGGCTCCTGGTATACGAGTTCATGAGCAATGGCACCTTAGCAAGCTTCCTTTTCGGAATCTCAAAGCCCGATAGGAACCGCCGAGTCCAGATTGCTTTCGGCATTGCAAGAGGACTCGTGTACTTGCACGAAGAGTGCATCACCCAAATCATCCATTGTGATATCAAGCCTCAGAACATACTCTTGGATGACTGTTTTACAGCGAGGATTTCAGACTTTGGATTGGCAAAGCTGTTGTTGTCTAACCAAAGTCTGACCCAAACGGCCATCAGGGGAACCAAAGGGTACGTTGCTCCTGAATGGTTCAGGAACATGCCAATCACTGCGTAGGTGGACGTGTATAGTTTTGGTGTGATATTACTAGAGATCATTTGTTGCAGGAAGAGCGTCAAAGTGGAAATGGAAGATAGCAGTGAGGAGAAATCGATTCTAACAGATTGGGCATACGATTGCTATCAGCAAGGAAGGTTGGACGCTCTGGTTGAAAACGATGCAGAAGCAATGAACGATATCAGTAGGCTGGAGAGGTTAGTGAGGATCGCTCTTTGGTGTATTCAAGAGCAGCCATCTCTAAGGCCCACCATGAAGAAGGTCACGCAGATGCTAGAAGGCATTGTCGAAGTTTCTGAACCTCCATGTCCTTATCCCTTTAGCTCAGTTTGTTGAAAACGTGCGGAACTGGGTTATTTGGAGTTAGGTAGACACATCATCAGAGGTTGCCACATACATCATCAGATAATAACCAAGACCCCACTAGAGCTGGATCACTTCTAGTCGATTTAGGATAACTACTCTCTCTAGATCGGTTATCTTTATCATCTCGATCTCTTTATCTTCTTCTTGTTGTAATATATGCAAAATAGTGTTGTACTTAGACCCTACTTCATAATGTTATGTATTGAACAAGGTTCTAGTGATCAACACCACCAAACCATTCTTCAATTTATTCTTCTTTTACTACATTATTTTAAATATCAGATCCAATACCACCATGTCATCAATCAATAGTTCAGCCGAGGGAGGAGCCAACAGTCTTGGATGGTTAGATTCTTCTATGAGCTCAAGAGCTGCAACATCGATGACAAACATTACACACTAGCTAGTTACATATCAAGTTGAACAGCGACAATTATCCCCCATGGCATGTGCAGCTTCTTCCTATTCTTAGGACCCACAAACTGAAGGAAATGGTTGAAGGAAAAATTCCAGCTCCTCCTCAAAAGATCAATGACCCAGAAGATCCATCAAGGAAGATCTTCAACCCAGCATATGACCACTGGTATCAGTTGCATCAACTAGTACTAAGTTTGATAGTTTCAGCACTCATCGGAGGTGTTCTCGGCCAGGTTGTAGGCATGTCTGCTCACTCGAAGTCTGGAGTGCATTGGAAGATTCCATTGCTTCACACTCTAGATCAGAGTTCTCCAACTGTGGAGACAACTTCAAAGTCTCAAGACACTACAAGAAAATCGATCAAAGGCGGCGGTTTAGAACCGGCGGTCTTCAAAACCGCCGCTAGAGTAATATCGGAGCACATCTTCCCGGGACCGCCGCCTACATCGATTTTAGAAACTAAGGCGGCGGTCCATAAGAATATGTTCGGCAGATTTTACAAGAGACCAAATTTAAACCGGTCTAATAGACTGGTATAGGATAAACGCGCGCGGGGAGGCAAAACTCTTCATTCTCCGTTCAAACACGCGCGGGGAGGTAAAAATCTTCATTCTCCATTCGGTTTCGACTGTTTTATCCAAAGTCCTCTTCGAGCATTCGATAGAGAAGAGAACGGTTCTGCGATAGAGGTAACAATTTCTGCATTCGGTCTCTGGAAATGAGAGAGGCAAATATATTCTCATTGCAATTCAACCATTGAAGTTGAACTCTCATTTTGATTTTCTTGTCGATTTTAGGTCGCTTCCCTCGTCGGAAGAGAGATCCGACCTTATTTTCCAAATCCATCAATCTGCCTTTATTTCCAGAGAGGTATGTATGATCTTCCTTCATTTTCGCTTCATTGAATCTTTAATCTATTCTATAAAATATTTCTTCGTCTTCATCCAACTTCTCTGACCGCAAAATGATCACAKGGTACCACCATTTCTAATCATAGAAGATCTCAACTTCAAATCTGAGACTGAGTTGAGTGAGATAATGTGCCTTCTCCTCCATGCGTACCTTCTATTCTAATCACATCTAGGTTTCTCTCTCTCTCTCTCTCTCTCTCTCTCTCTCTCATCAACTATATACTTTAGACTTGGGATGTTATCTTATTATTATGTGTCATGTTATTTCCCTTTTGAGTAACAAATTTGCCGGCTCCATAAAAATGTTCTTCATTTTTTAGAACACTTCCATAGATATTCCTCATTTGATTGATTATACTGTGAAGATGGTTCAGGCTCGTGTGAAAGAATATCTAACCAGGACAACTTCCATAGATATTCCTAATTTGATTGATTGTACTATTGGTCCATACATGCTTTATCCATATACAGAGTAGAATGGATCCTCATTCTGAAACAGCAGGCCATGGGATTCAACCGGGGCAGAGATTTTAATAGTGCTACAAAGGTTTAGACTAGCAAAAGACTTAAAACTATACAAAATTGTAAATTAAGGGAGAACCCAAATTGGTGGTGGGCTGGATGCAGGATGAGGAAAGAACTCCTTGATAATATAAAAACATTATGAGGGAGATAATGAGCTCAAAAGAAACAGAATTGTGTACGTAACTTGGGTTTATAGATCAGCTAACAGATTGATAGATGCTTTGGCAAGGACTGGACAGAGATCTTCAACCCCAATATATACAGGAGTTTTTTAAAAAGACAAGCGTGCAAGATCTTCAATCTGCAGTATGAATAATATACTCTTAGGTTACCAAAATAGGAAGAATGAGTAGTAAAATTTTGAATGAGAAAGACAAGCCTTAGTAGTCTGGGTAGCAGAGAACAAAGCTATTTGCCTCTCCTAGCATATAACAAGACAAATACAAGCCTATAGGGTCTCTAATGACATATCCAGAACCGATCTAGTTATTAATTAGGACTATCAGCTCTGACCCTATCACAAATCAGATCCAGTCCCACACCAGACCCTATATGTTTTAAATCTTCTGGGACTCATGAGGGGCTATGTTTAAGAACATAGCAATTTGTTTTGGAGATCGGAAAGAACGAAACACAATTTCCAATCAGTCATCATATAACGATAACCGGCTTGCTTCTAGTTTCCACTTTCCAAGTCTTAACCTTGAGTCTTAGTTATTGTCTTTCACTTTGCTTGTACTTGCCATTTTGTTAATTATTTGTTGATTATTCTAATTCTGTTTTTTTTTTTCTTTTTTGATGTCTTATTATGACATCAGTGTGGTATTGGAAGTGGTGAAGATGCAAGCCATTTAGACAATCCTTTGGAGCCCTTGATCCATAAAGTTGTAAGTGCATCTGACGCAGCGTGGAAGCAATGAGAACCGGAGCTGGCTATGCAAGCACCGGGCGTTCGCTAGCACCTAGCGAATAACAYGATTTCTCTAGGAGAGAGAAAAGGTGGCGAAACTAGGAAGAAGAGAACTTGAAGAAATTCTGAAATCTGAAGTATGAAATTGATGAATAACTTTGGGAAAATAGCAGTATTTATAATACATTTGAAAATTGTAAAAGAACTAGGAAAGAACATGAATCTTGATCCTCTTGGGCTGTCTTAATAAGGTCGAACCCTCTTGGAATTCTTGGGCTTGATCTTCCACCGTCCGATCTCCCTAGCTCTCCTTATTCATGAATCTGGGAGTCTTGGATTTCTTGATGCTTCTTGGA
>NW_010729116.1:2956411-2994748 GCF_000365185.1 Nelumbo nucifera | reverse complement strand
CTTACTGTTCAACTATTGTTTAATACTATCCCTACTGTTTTTGACAATTGACTAACTATACCACTACCGTTAACATATGTTAATGCTCGACCCCACGTAACCTATTAAAATTTTTTAAAACTCAATATTACCCTCATCCCGTTCATCTCAACACCAGCAAAACCTTCTTTGATCGTTGAAAGACTGTATTACTCGGTAKCAAAGGACCCTTATTTCACCGTCCCTACCACCATCATGGAAACTTATTTGACCGTCCCAGTTAGATGGCCCTTAATGGAGCCACCAGAGAGTTCTCTTCACTGCTAAGTGGAGGTCGTCAGATCAGAGTCGGCCCTGTTTTGTTTCCCCATCTCTCGATCCCTGTTTTGTTCCCCTCACCAGAAACAGACGTATCTACACGCCTATACCTTCCAAGCAACACCCACCAATAGAAATTGTCTTGGTAAAACCAAATCTGCTATCAATGTTTACTTGAGATTACTGAGAGGAAAAAAAAAAGATGAGGCAGAACACATTATAAGAAATATCTTTTACTGCGACAACACCAGCTTTCTGATGTAAAACATTTATTGCATGTGGGGGTTCCTCCAATATTGAACGCAATTGCAACAACAATGGAGATGAGGAGAGGAAGAATGAGAGAACGAAGTTGAGCCTCCGGACGTAAGTCTCTTTCCATGGCCAACTGTTTATCGGTTGGATTTTATTTTGAAATTTGAGGAATAGTGGAGGGCAAATCTGAYATTTTGTTTCTTTCCGTTAACACTTAACAGCCATATCAATTTTCATAAACAGTAAGGGTAYTTTAAGGCAATATGTAAACAGTAATGRTAAAGTTAATCAATTTGGCAAACAGTAGGAATAGTTTAAGAGATTTACCCTTTATAATTTTGTTTCCAACTTTTATGACAAAAGAGGCCTAATTAGCTATTTTTCATCTCTTAATTTATTTTAACTACGGAAAAAAGATAGGGTTTATTGGGCTTAAARCTTATTGCTCTATGGGGCTACATAACCTGAGGGTAAGGATGGCAATTTCCCCCATCCTCACTGAGTACCCAACCTCCATGAYTAGGTAGGGATGGAGATGGAGACTTCACTGCGTCAGCAGGGACAAGGTGGGGATGGGATTAATAGGAATAGTCAATTGGGTACAGGGACAGGGATAGGGAGTGAAGTCTACACCTCTCCCTGACCCTGATTATATATATTAAATATATGTRTATAAATATATATTATTAAATGTATAATATTATTTATATTATATATCAAAATATATTTTGAATATTATTTATATTTTAATTTTTCCTTTATTTTAAATAAATACCTTTTTGAAAAAAATTCAGAGATTCARGTCCGTTGTGGATGAGAATGGCGCTCTGATCCCGATTATATATATTAAATATATAATATTATTTATAATACTATTTATATTATATATAATATAGTATAGATGTAAAAAATAATTAGCTCGGTGTCTGAATGTTTTTGGTCCTTTCATCACAGTAACTCAAAATTGGAACAGTGGATAAGGAAAAAAAATCCTCTTACTGAACTTTAAGATGGAAGGATGCCCAAAGGCCCAAAACCTTTGTTTGATCCACAGTAAAGGAGGTGCCTGATATCAGCTAGTATATTGAAGGCTCAATATTAATTACCAACTGCCCATGTTTGTTTATTAATGCACTCACCAAGCCAAATTGCTTCTGGTCCCTTCATTATAGTGCTTGCATGAATGCACAAGCATCTTGGTTATTGCTTGAAAAGTGGAAWGAGATATCTTGCTGGAATTTGGACGAACCAAATATTTTTCCTTTTTCCTTCAGCCTTCACTTTGTTCTTTCCTCTTGCACCTACGGATGGGATTAAAAAGGGGGTGGAGGCAGAGCAGAGTATCGGTGTTCATGAATGATCTGAACCAAAATATACCATGAAAACTAGTAACCGGTAGCCTTTTCGGGTTTCAGTTAAATGATGGTTTTGGCTGATTGGATGGGCAAACTGCCCGGTTAACCAATAAAATCGGGGACCTGGAGAGCATTCCAATTTTTGCTTCAGCCAAACACTACTCACACCCTACCCACAAGACACCACAGTCGAATATTTGGACTTGTACGAAAAGAGTGCAAAATCAAAGATGTATAATATAAATATAAGGTTTAAAAATACCATATATATATATATAAGGTTTTGCAACGAATATATCGTATTATTTACACTCTTCCCAAATAGAGCCTTAGATTCAGTTTGAAAGGAGTACAAATACATATAAAATACAAGGTTTTGCGCTCTACATATTTCTTCAATAGTACGAGGCCTAGCCGCCCTTCTATTAATTGTCCTCTACATCACTAACCTAAATCTGAAAAGCCTTTTCATTAAAATGTCAAAGCATTACTAAACAAAGGGGATTGTGATGGCATCTCTTCGGTTAAACCAAAAGTTGTGGTTCCAAGGGTGGGGCAGGATCTGCTATAAATAATACATGTACAATAGGCTATATATGACATGCTCACTCCTGATTGGGACAAGCAACCCATTGTATACGTATTCTTTGTTTGTAGTACATATGGAGTCTCCAGGTGAAAAGATCTTGCAATCCAGGTAGGGAGATGGGATCTTTTGAAAGCAAAAGGAGGGTTTTTTTTCATTTTTAGGAGTACTAGCAAATGGCACATGCTTTGCACATAGTAGTTTTAGATGATGATAATGATAATAATATTAGTAATATGTGTCCAAATATTTTTACAGCACTTTTATATTTTAATGTGTACAAAAATAATTCTTATTTATCACACATATTTTTTGTTTAATATGATAAATATGTAATATAGAAATATGTCTAAATGTTTTCTTGCCAAATTTCTGTACTTTTTATAATGTTTTAATATTTCTATCCTTTTAAATTTGCTATGTTTTTAAATATTTATATCTTTATAACATTTGGCCCAAACGGTTGAATTATTGACCTATCACCAAACAAAACAGAAAAAGAAACAAAATCATTTTTGGGTCACTTTTATATTTTGTATTTCATTTCCATTGTCAAGAAAAGCAATTCTTATTTATCACACTTATTTTTCTTTGGTATTAATTAGTATAAAATATTAGATATGTATCCAAACGTTTTCTATAAAATTTTTATGTTTTTTATCATTTTTGTATTTATATTTTTTTAATTTTTATTATTTAATAATGACATCAATTGTTAACACATTTGACCTAAAAGACTGAATTGTTGATTCAATACTAAATAAAAAAGCAATTTCATTTCTGGGTCAATTTTAAATTTTATATTTCATTTTCATCATCAATAAAAATAAGTCTTATTCATCACAGTTTTAAATTTTGTTAGCAAATCCAAGTCATGCAAAGAAACTTGAATAGTAAGTAAAATTCGATTTGCATCAAAAGTAGTGCAACCCTCCAATACCAATTTACATCTATTTTTCCAGATCACTCAAATGATAATGGCACATTTAGTTATAATTACGAGGATTAGGCCCGGTAGAATCAAGGGTATTAATGGAAAACCAATAATCAAAACAGTCACGAATACTCCGGTCCGTCTGAAAATCAACCCTTAGACCCAAGGGTGAAGGTCTAGCCATATATGTTGCACCACTGGACATTGAAGAAATAAATGACCTAAGGTCTCCTCTCGCTGAAACTGAAAGCACACACTACCTGGGGCTGGGTTGTCTTTTAGATGATTCAGATCATAGTTTTCAAAACTGGATCGGATCGGACGGTCAGATTGGAAAATCTAGGATCGGGATTTTTCTCTAAAACCGTTGATTTTGGTCAGTGAACCGCTGAACCGAGTGATTAATCGTTCGAACAATTTGATCATTTTTTTATTTTTTTGAAAATTATTTATTTATTTTTTATTTTCTGTAAGAACGGGCCAAGTATTCAATTCGAATAATCAGACTGTTCGACCCGATAACCGGACCCTTGACCGGTTCAATCACCGGATCGATTTTAAAAACCATGATTCAGATTTAACTGGTACACAGCCCGATAGACATATTTCCAAAGAAATAAATGGGTCTTAGGTGGGATGTTTTTGAGAGACCAAAAGGACTTTCATGTAATTTCACCAAAAGCAAGTTGGAGATATTGAGTGTTGAGGCACTGAATCAGTTAGAAACTTACATGCTGATGTAATTGTAAAAACTAAAAAGTCCATTGGGAGTCGATTTCCTCCGGATCAACTTATCCTGCATTAGAGAAGGGCGAGAGGAATTTTGAAAATGGCATGAGATATTTCTGGTGGAAAATGGCATGTTACCACACCAGAACGCCACTGCATTGAGTGATGGTCAATCAACTGTTGAACTCTCCCCTCTAGAGAAATACCAGCCAGTGCTAAAAAGATGGGCTCCAGCCCAAGATCCATGGGTCTTCTACAATATTAATATCCCACCCATTTCCAACAATCCAGTGGAGTCTCTTAATAATATGTTGTCTTATTTTCAGCATTGATAACCACATCAAAGCTCTCTATGCATAAATTGGGGTATATGGGGGTTGGGGCCAGGCCTAGGGGTGCTCACCGTTTGATTAATCAATTCGTGGCTGAATCAGTAGTATTGGTTTTTAGAAAATTGGTAACCGAAACCGAATCGAAATTAATTGGTTGACTAGTTGACCGGTTTGGTTAACTGTCGGTTCGATACGTTGATTTTTTTATTTTTATACTATATTATAAAAATATATAATAAAAAATTAAAAATATATTATATTTTAAATAATAAATAATATATCATATATTGTAAATATATATTTATATATAATACATATTTACTAATTTATATTATATATATAATATACATAAATATAAATAAAATATATAAAAATATATGTATACCGGTCAGTTTTCCATGTTTTTGCTCACCCCTAGCCAGGCGCCCTCCCATAAGGGTGTAATTGTTTAAGGGGGAACCTGTCATAGAATGAATAGAGTGAATAGAATAGAAGTAGGAATTTTATCATAATCATCATGTAAATAAAGACTAGTCCCAATTTTAATGGCTCCCCGGTGAGCTACATAAGTAAATCCTGTTTGTCCAATTCTGTTCAATGCCATATTTTTGCTGCACTTTTTCCCACCTTGCATTTAAAGGTGAGTTTTATTTGTAAGTTGCAAAACCTGGCTCTTGATATAACACAATGACAGGATAGGATTTGTGTGGCAGAGAAAATAATTTATATTAACACAAATATGAAAATTTCTTTTTTCTGTATTTATTTGTTTCCTACTACCTAAAACGATGAAAAGTCAAATATATATTTGTGGAATTACTCAATTAAGTTTTTGTTGTCAGCAAACATCTGTAAAAGCATTGGCTAAAGCGACGAGATTCCCTCCAAACAAAAATTTTGGATGTACACTCTAAAAGCATGATGAAAATTCGACAGTTTTCATTTTAAATTTTAGAAAAATTCATGGTTTGCTCCCTTTCACAAATTTTTGTTAGTATTTTGAATATACTATCCCCAAGACCCGCCTATGACAAAAGGCATATTAAGTGATCAAGAGCAAACACATAGCCTGAGCAGCAGCAGATTCTGATTTCATATCACCAAATAAGTAAGTGTTTGGTAGTGTTTTCATTTTTTTCAGGAAACATTGTCATGTCAGAACCATATAGTCAGTTTGAGCAATTTTTATTTGGTTGAATTGATTAAAGTAAAATTAATTACATTTCTTCAAAATTAATTATTTTTGGTAAAAACAACTTTTTGACTTTCTTATTCTAAGGGGGTATTTTTATCTCTTAAGCAATTAGGCTCAGGTAGGTTGGAACAAGTATGAATACAAATATGTAGTGTAAAATCTTGTATTTTAATTTACGCATCAAAGCCATCAGTACATAATATAATTCACCTTCTCTCTCAATATCTAAGATGAAAACATTGCTTCAAATTGTCCCTTTCTGCAATTTTTCTATGTATATTGGCCGAGCCAAGCCAAACTGCTGTCATGTCTCTCCCATTGGCTGGTTCTCTTAATTATTTTGATAAGCGTTGGTTCTCGTAATTGGTCCTGCAGCTACCAAATCCTTATCCTACTTAAAGAGAATTACCATTTAACAGATTACTGGGCATGGCCATCACTAACAGATGCTAGTAATCAGGGCGCGCTTACAGAGATTTTTTGTTTAGCGCTGGAGAATCAAATGCTTCCTTAGTTTTTATTTTCTTTCTGGTAGACTGCAGGTTCTTTCTGTGGTCTTGTATAAAGCTTCTTGATGTCGTATAGAACTGCACATCTAACCGTATCTGACTACAGAATTTGCTTGACTCAGCTAGTTGACTTGAAGTCCTTAAAGTCTTTCCATTAAGCTTCCCAATTCCTCATCTTCATCCTTGTTGCTGCTGCGGGTTTGTACCAATTGATCAATTTTCCGATGGCTTCTGCACTTGTTGATGCCGCAACCCTCTTAGTGCTTCTTCTTTTGCTAAACAGGGCAGCCATTAAAGCTTGCGGTAAAGTAGCTTTAGGCTCATCTCTCAGTGCTATTGATGACAGTAGTAAGTCTTCCTGGAGCTCTCCCTCCGGAGAGTTTAAGTTCGGGTTTCGCCGGCTTGACAAGACCGATCTCTTCTTGCTTTCCATCTGGTTCGACAAAATACCAGACAAGACCATGGCTTGGTATGCAAACGGAAACAACCCAGCCCCGAGAGGTTCAACCGTTCAGCTTACAAGTGATGGAGGCTTGGAGCTAAATGATCCTCAGGGCCAAGAAATATGGAAGTCTGAACCCATCGGCGGTGCCGTGGCTTATGGTGAGATGCTGRACACCGGGAACTTCGTGCTTGTCGCCACTGCTAATAAGTCTAATAACATATGGGAGAGTTTCAAGCATCCCAGTGACACCCTCTTGCCGACACAGGTACTGGAAGTGGATGGCGTCGTTTCTTCTCGACTGACGAAGACCAACTACTCAACGGGACGGTTCCAACTCCGACACAAAGATGGAAATCTCGTTCTTAACACCGTTGGGATTCCGGCTACATTTGCCTATGATACTTACTACGAAAGTGGAAACTCTGTCAATGCCAATGACAACGATTCTCTCTCTCAAACGATCTTCACTGAAACGGGGTTCATTTATATTCTTATCAGAAACGGGAGCAGGGTTGGTCTAAACACCCAGGATTTCTTCCCGCGCAAGGATCATTACTACAGAGCAACCCTCGATTTTGATGGGGTTTTCGCGCAATACATTCACCCCAAGAACTCCAGCGGCAATCAGGCCTGGTCCATGGTGTGGCACATTCCTGATGATATTTGTATGGCCAGTAAAGCTACTTTGGGCAGCGGCACCTGTGGGTTTAATAGCATCTGCAACCTAACTGCAGACAAGAGGCCTACTTGTTACTGTCCACCTAAGTATTCCATGGAGGATCCAAATAACATGTTCAGCAGTTGTGTCCCAGATCATACGCAGGTTTGCAACAGAGAGGAACCAGGAAGCTCCAAAGATGTTTATGGGTTTGAGGTATTGCTTAATACAGATTGGCCCTTTTCTGACTATGAACAGTTTTATCCTTTTACTGAAGATCAATGCCGAAATGCTTGCTTGCGAGATTGTCAGTGTGCAGTTGCCGTTATCCGTGATCAGAACTGCTGGAAGAAGAGATTACCACTTTCAAATGGAAAGGTTAACAGCCAGGTCAATATCAATGGAAAGACCTTTATGAAAGTGAGAGTAGACAGTCGTCCTACAGAGAAAGAGCGCCACGAAAAGGTTTTGATAGTCATCGTCTCACTGCTTTTAGGTAGCTCCGTCTTTGTTAACCTCCTTTTGCTAGGTGGGATTTTTCTGTATATTTATATAGCTTGCCGTAACAAGCTGAAAAAGGCTGAAGAGGTTAAACTTAAATCAGAGAGGAGCGTTGTAGGAGGAAGGCTGTGCTCTTTTACTTACAGAGACCTCGAGGAAGCTACAAACGAATTCAAGGAAGAGTTGGGCAGGGGAGCTTTTGCAGTTGTTTACAAAGGGGTCCTCGAATTAGGTGGTAAAAAACTAGTTGCAGTAAAGAAGCTAGACAGAGTGGTTCAGGAGCGCGAGAAGGAGTTCAAAACTGAACTGGGCGTCATCGGCCAGACCCACCACAAGAATCTAGTCCAGTTGCTCGGATTCTGCGATGAAGGGCAGCATCGGCTTCTTGTGTATGAGTTCATGAGCAATGGCACATTGGCGAACTTCCTGTTCGAAGCTCCAACCAGACCTGCGTGGAACCAGCGAACCCAGATTGCCTTTGGCATTGCGAGAGGGCTCCTGTATTTGCATGAGGAGTGCAGCACCCACATCATTCACTGCGATGTGAAGCCTCAGAACATACTTCTGGACGATTGCTTTACTGCGAAGATTTCAGATTTTGGATTGGCAAAGCTTTTGATGACCGATCAGAGTCGAACTCATACAGTCATTCGGGGAACCAAAGGATACGTCGCACCAGAGTGGTTCAGAACCGCGCCAGTCACCTCCAAGGTGGATGTCTACAGTTTTGGGGTGGTGTTGCTGGAAATCATCTGTTGCAGGAAGAACATTCCAGTGGGAATAAACGAGAGCAACGGTGGAGAAATTCTGACAGACTTGGCTTACGATTGCTTTTGTCAAGGAAGGTTGGATGATCTGCTGGAGAATGACATCGAGGCAATGAATGACATGAGTACGCTGGACAGATTCCTAAGGGTGGCAATCTGGTGCATACAAGAAGAACCATCACTGAGGCCGACGATGAGGAAGGTCACACAGATGCTAGAAGGAGTTACTGAAGTTCCAGTGCCTCCATCGCCATCTCCCTTTGGCTCAGTTCTTCGAAGTTGAAGTCGTGCTCTGTTTCTGTGTCCAATTGGCTAAGAAATTGCCTTTTCTGTTCCAGAATCTGGGTTTAATTTATTTCTTTAGCGGTATGTTTTAATTTGTTGTAACAAATTGTTCTTGTTATTCCTTAAGTCTTATTTTCCTTTCAACCCAACAACTCAAGAGATTGACGGGTATCTTTATCTTTACTGTATATATATATAGCAGAAAAGTTCTCTGCTCTCTCTCCATGAAACCAATTTCTGGGCTGTAAGTGCTTCTCTGATCATCCAATTGGTGGATAAACTGTGTCAACCGCTTACTACGAGAGGTGGTCTACCATTTCAACAAAAGAGAGGCTAGGAATTCAATTCTTTTTTTTTTTTTTGCCTTGCTAAGACCAAATGTCATACATTTCGAGCATTGTATCACCTGAAGTGGTGATCAAAAATCAACGGTTCCCCTTGAAAAATGTCATAAATTAGAATGGGGTTCCCCTTGAAAAATAAGATAAACTCAGATCTCGCTGTTTGTCAGCCTTGTAAGGCGTTGCTAAATTGCCCATAATAACTCAAACGAGCAACTCATCTCTGATGCACTGGACCTATCATGAATGCTTTACACCATTGACAAATTTATCACATTACAGGTTTAAGAACTCCCAAATCGCAATGGCAATATACGTGAGGGTATTATATGTCGTAAGCCTCACAAACCAAAACTTTGGGGCTTGTGGCTCCGGCTGTTCCGACGGCAAGGGTTGCAGCGGCGGTGGAGATTCGAATTATGTGTCGGCAACGGCAGTGAGATTCGCAGTGTGTCCGAGAGGGTGGAGTGGTGGGGAGGGAGAGGAAGAGAATAGAGAGAGAAGTTAATTGTATTTAATTAAGGTAAATGGGTTCAACTATGATATGGAAAATATATGATATTATTTATCAAAATTCACGAGTGGATTTTGATTGGTCAAAACTCTTTCTATATCATATCTTTTCTGACTTTTCAACATTTCTCTTAAAGTCATCATATCAGTGAGTTTTTATTTTCCAAAACTCACTTTTGCACCATTAATGCTTATTAACAGAGGTGTCCATGTCAGCATAAATAACAATTTTATAACCAAATTACCCTTGAATGGTGAGTTAGAGGAAAAATGTTTTTTTTTTTTCAGTTTCCAATTTTCTTGTTTTTTTTTTGCATTTTTAGTGTTTTGCTATAATTTTCAAAGTTTTTTTATAATTTTTGCTTTTTTACATTTTTCTATTTTCTACAATCTATAAAATTCCCTGATTTTTTGTTGTTTATTTGCAATTTCTGTGTTTTTCTATAATTTTTGGTGTTTTTTGTACAATTTTTATTTTTCAATTTCTATAGTTTCTATAATTTGAAAATAATTTTTATTTTGCTTGCAATTTCTATATTATTTTATATTTTTTGTAATTTCTATGTTTTTATATATTTTATATTTGTAAATATTTTTTGAACTTTTCCTCTTTTTTGTCTAAATATTAAAATGGTAATATATTAACACATGTTAATCTATTTAACGTCAAGTTAGTGACATGGTGACTTCTAGACATTTTGAAAAGTTGTTAGTTTAAGAGAAATGCTAAAAACTCATGGTGAGTTCTAGACAATTTCCCTTTAATTAAGGTTTTGAGTCCAGATGTCATTAGACCTAGACTCTGTCGGTTTCAAATCAATTGGGAAAGGGTGGCATGTTCAATCCTCATTGAATGATGCAAACTCGAATTCACTAGCGGGGATTCATTGCACGGACTTCTTTTAAGCTAAACTGAAATAAAAGAAACTCGTAAGACTAGATAATTTTTTAAATAATTAATAATTATTTATCTTTTATATATTTCTTTTAATAGTTTTTATAATACGAAAACAATAATTAATTTCATCTAAATTGATAATCTAATATTTAATAATAACAATAGTTTCATCCTCAATAATTATTGAAAAATTGCTTTTAAATAATAAAACAAAATTAGAGTTATACATAATTATTGGAAATATATTTATCACAAAAATACATTAGTAATTTTAATTATTCTTCCATTTTATAATATCTATTAAAAATACTTTCTTGAAAGTTATTACATATTTTCGTTATTTGGAAGCTTCAATACCTCCAAATTATTTAATCTATTTTTCATTATTTTAATAATATTTAAAATTTTTAATTATTTATATTTTATATCCTTACTATAAAATATTATTAAATATATTGTAATTACTTTTGTGTTTCTAATATTTCTAAAGTTATTACATAATGTTGTTATTTAGATTTTTAAAATACTAATTATTTATACTCACATTACATAACTTCATTATTAATTTAGTAAAATATAGAATTATGATCAATTTAAATATTATGAAATCAATTATAATTATTTTTGTATTTTTGAGAAACTTTTAAATGCATTTATTTTAAATATCTAAAATTTAGTTATGTTAAGTCTTTCATTAAATAAAATATTCAGTTATTTAAATATTTAAGTAATACTTAAAAAATTTTGTTGTTGAAATTTTATTAATTTTAAAGTTATTACGAGATATTAAATATTTTGTTATATAATTATTTAAAAATTTTTAATATTTTTTATTCAAAATATTTAGTTATTGAAATATTTAAACAATGTTTGAATTTATATTTTAAAGTCTTTATTATTTAATTAACATTTAACCAATTTTTTATTTAAATTTTTAAAATTGATCCTGCAATGTTAGCAGCCCTCTCCTTGCAGGAACCCCATTCTAATTTTCTGTTTTTGTTATTTTTCTTAATTTTTTTATTCCACGTAATACCAAGAGATATTCCACGTAGTAGCAGACGTTTTAGTGTTTTCCTCCAAATTTCTGTTCAAAGTTGCACAGACGTTTTAGTGTTTTCCTCCAAATTTCTGTTCAAAGTTGCACAGACGTTTGTGTTGGCAAGTAACTAAGAATATTGCATTGACATTTCAGGTTCCTATTTTCTATTTTTTTTTCATCATTTTTTTTTTTTCTCTTCAATATTGGACATGCCATTTGTAAGAAGTTTGGAGTTCATTTTCTGGTTGCACAATCGGTCATTTGCGATGGATTTCTTCCTTGGGTTAATTTGGAGTTCGTTTTACATTTACAGGTTTGTTTTCTTTATTGTTTTTTTTTTTCAGATTCATTTTTGGCTTTTGTTTAATGGTTCTCCTATATTTGCTTCAGGTGTGTTTTTCGGTGAAAAATACAAGGTTCAAGTTAATTCTCTGGTGAAAAATAGAAGGTTTCAATTAGCTCTAGAGTTAAAGTTACAATAACAAAAAAACAGGTATGATTTCCTCAACCATTAACGTTTTGTGGTAAAAATTATATCAAAAATTACAAATAAAATCCAATCCGAAAAATGAAAAAAAAAACCCATAAAAAATGATCCGGGTCATCACAGGACCTGTTTTACCACGCGGGTGGAGAAGATAAAGTAAGCGAGTCATATTCTACCCATTTACGAAAACATGGTGTTGGATCATATGGACCCAAACCGTTAATGGTCATGGATTAGCCGTATTTAAATGTTTAAAATATAGTATTAATCGTATTTTTAATAAATACAGTTGATACTGTATTTTAAAAAGTTACAATATTTTTAATAAATCCAGTATTTTCAAAACTTACAATAATTTTAATAAATCTAGTATTTTCAACCGTATTTTTAAGAAATGCAGTTAATACTATATTTTCAAAAATTACAATATTTTTAATAAATCTAGTATTTTCAAAAACTATAACATTTTTAAAATAACAATTTGTTAATTAATTAACAGTGTTTACTAAAATACTGTATTTCATAATTACATTATTATCAATTAACTAACAATATTATATTTATTAAAAACATTGTTTTATTAATTAATAGTATTTTAACAAATATTGTATTTTTCATAAATATAGTAGATTAATAAGTAGAGTGTTTTCAATAATAAAATATATTATTAATTAACCAAGAGAATATTTAATAATAGTAATAGTAATTAATATAAAGTATTTTTTAATGATTAAAGTAATTTTAATAAATACAACATTTTTAATTATTACAATATTATTAATTGATTAAAAATATTTATTAAAATACTTTTGAAAAACAGAATTAATAATTACAGTATTCTTAATGTTTATAGTACAAATTACAGTATTTTATTTCATTAATAAATACAGACTATTTATAGTATTTTATTTAAACACAGTATTATGATAAATATAGTATTTTTAATAAATACTTAATTTATTAATAGATACAATTTTATGGTTTTTTAAAATTACAATACTTTTAATAAATCCAGTATTTTCTTTTAAAATAACAGTATTATTAATTAATTAACAGTGTTTATGAAAAAGTATCTTATTCAAATACTGTATTAATATACAGTATTTTCATAATTACAGTATTATTCAAATATTGTATTTCTTAAAAACAGTAACAATATTTATTAAAAATACAGTATTTATTAATTAACAGTATTTAAAAAACACAATAGTTATTTATTAAGAGTACTAATTAAAGCATTTCTAATAAACATAGTGCGATGCATGGGATTTGGTAAACTGTAACTATCAGAAGAATACATTTAAAACTAATTATTAATTAAATTCACATTATTTATTTTTACGCTATAATTAAATTATTTTTAAACTGTAATTAAAAGTATTAATAATTACAGTATTTATTAATTATTTTTAATAAATACAGTCTTTTAAAAATATTATTAAATACTACTATGAAAAAAATAAGAAAATACTGAATAATTAAAAGTAAAAAATTATTTTTTAATTCTGAAAGATTGAAGATTAAATAATTAAAAATCAATTATTAATTAATCAAAATTAATTTATAATTCTGAAAATTACTAATTTATAATTATTAATAGTAAATTACTGAATTATGTTGAAAAATCCCAAAGCTTATATAAAAATACGAAAAATTATGAAAAACCTACACATTAATTTAAATACTGAAAATAATAATAAAGTAAAATTAACAGAATTTTTATTAATTACGCTATTTATTTAACAATATTAATTTTGAATGAATAATTAATACTGAAAATTACTAAATAATACTGATAATTAATGAAAAAATACTAATATACAAAAAAGAGTCTGAAAATACTGAATAATATAGAAAAATTACTGAATTATATTGAAAAATTACTGTAATTAACAGTATTAATTAAACGATTTATTAATTAATAGTATTAAATAATGCTGTATCTATTGAAAAACATAGTATTGATTAATTGACAGTATAAATTAGAAGTATTTAAATTGCAATAATTTACATAATTTTCAATAATTAAGAGTATTTTACAAAATACTGTATTTATTAATTACAGTATTTTTTAACAATTACAGTTTTTTATAAAAAATACAGTACTTATTGATTAATAATAAATGGCTTTTAATATGTACAGTTTTTATTACTTATTTTTAATACATACAGTTATTTAAAAATATTATTAAATACTAATATGAAAAAAAATTACTGAAAATACTGAAAATCACTGAATAATTAATATTAAAAAATTAATTTTTAATTTTAAAAGATTGTATAGTAAATTATTAATTAATTAACATTTATTTTTAATTCTGAAAAATAATTAATATTTAGTTATTAATTGTAAATAATATTAATTTTGAATGAATAAAGAAAAGTAACTGAATTACAATGAAAAATACCAAAAATTATTTAAAAATTCGGAAAATTATGAAAAACCTAAAAGTTAATTCAAATACTAAAAATAACAAAAAAAAAGTAAAGTTAACAATATTTATTAAAAAACAGCATTTTATTAATTAACAGTATTTTTAATAATGTTAATTCAAAAATAGTGTGATTAATTAACAGTATTTTCAATAAATACAGTATTTAGTTAAGTCGTTTGAAAGATTTTGGTTTATTTTTGTCATTTACGTGATTGAGGTGTTTCTAATTTGTTGTTGGAATTTTATTTACATAAAAACAAAATAATAACACTAATAATAATAGTAATAACAACAACAACAAAAATAACAATAATTTAAACTGTAATTGACAGTATTTATAATTTAAGTTATAAATTTTAGACAATTACATTTAAATACCAAAAGTTGTCATAAATTAGTTTTACCCAAGTAACTAACCAAAAATAAAGTACCAATACTTCTGAAAATATAAGAGAATTACATTATATAATTACAGTATTTTTAATAATTAACATGTTTTTAATAAATACAGTATTTATTAATTAACAGTATTAATTACAGCATTTAATTGGTTACATAATTTTACAAATACTGTATTTATTAATTAATAGTATTTATAAATTACAGTATTTTTTTAATAATTACAGTTTTTTAAAAGATACAGTATTTATTAATTGTTTTTAATAAATACAGTTTTTTTAATATTATTAAATACTAATATGAAAAACAAATACTGAAAATAATGAAAATTACTGAATATAATTGATATTTAATGAAAAACATACTAATATGCAAAAAAATTCTGAAAATACTGAAAATTACTGAATAATATTGAAAAATTACTGAATTAGCATTCAAATTAATTTATAATTAATAGTAAAAATGAATTTTTAATTCTGAATGATTGAATAATAAATAATTAAAAATTATTTATTGATTAATTAAAATTAATTTTTAGTTCTGTAAAATTATTATTTTTTAATTATTTATAGTAATTATGTTAATTTTTAATGAATAATTAATTCTGAAAATTACTGAGTAATGTTGAAAGCTAATGAAAAAAATACTAATATGCAAAAGAAATTCTGTAAACACTTAAAATTACTGAATAATATTGAAAATTAAAGAAAGTTAATTTAAACTGTAAAAAATGTGAAATACTGAAATTAACAGTATTTTTTATTAATTACGCTAAAAGTTAATTTAAATACTGAAAATAATTATTTTTAACTAAACAGAAGTATTAATAAATATATTATCTTTTATAAATAATTTTTTTATTAATTAACTGTAATTGACAGTAATTAATAAATATGTATTAACAGCAATTGACAGTAATTATATCTTAAGCTTAACATAGCATAAAATTACACTTAATTATCAAAAAAAATACGTTTAACACTAATTATGAATTAAATTCACATTAATTACACTAATTCATTAGTGATGTCTATTTTTTTTTTTGCTACATTATTGTATTTCACATTTTTTATCAAGATGCACGGGTTCCCGCTAGTTAAGAAATATTTGCACACTCAAAACCCCATAATCCTAATACTCCTCACACCGGGTGAAGGTGGGATTTAAAAATTCCTAATTTAGAGTCATCAAATTCAATTAAATGGATTTTAGGACTTCCTTGCATCTTTGATTCTACCCCATCTTGGTCCAAGGAGATTCAACAATACAATTAAGTGGATGAGTCAGATATTAGCCCATTACTTGAGGCTAAAGTTACTATGCCGTTGGTGAATGCATCTTTCAAGTGGATTCTTAGGGAATCAAAGGCCTTAAAATAAGTGGTTTTAATGTTTATTGCGTTTTGGAAGCCAAAAGCACCCCCGAAATGGGCTTAGTGTGTGGAAAAGCAATTAATTAATCGATGGTTTCTGACTTATTGTGTTTTCAAGTAGTGATTCTTTTTATTTTTCATTTCAATATTGCCCACTTAAAATTTTCTTACTACCCAGAACACTCCCATCAACTCCAAAACCCCCACCCCATATTCTACCTCACTTTCCCTTTTCATTTTATTTTCAGTTATTGAACCGCGGTTGATTTGGACAGTCAAACTGTTTGACCCAGAAACCATCCAAGCAACCGGTTCCATTTTACCCTAAATCCAGTCCCTGACCAAAAATCATTAAATCGGTCAACAATYCGTTGATTCAGGCGGTCAAACCGTCAACCCATTGACCTATTCAACGGTTTTGACCTTTTTTTTATTTTTTTAATTTTTATTATCAAAATTGTCATCTGTTCGAATTGTACAGTCAAATCATCGACCGAGAAACCAGTGGCCTAAATGATTCTGTTTTCCAGATCGTTTTTTAAACCATGCTTCTTACCACTTGCATGGCGGCGAGCTACAACTACGTTTAATTTCCAAAAAAATTGATTGAATATTGATTCCCACCGTTCCATCTCATTCATTGTTTCTCAATCAGCAGTTTTTGCAACGGACCAGGTATACTTCATATGTTTTCTCATTTTATTCATATAATAATCATGGTAGCAAAGAAAATGACGTTTAATGGGCATAAAATGGTATTTATACATTTTTTTATGGTTATACAAAATTAATGGAGGATAATATTGTCTTTATATTAGTAAAATCTGTTTTGAACTAAGCAATGTTGTCAAATAAGTATTTTTTAATTAGAAAAAAACACTTTACAAAGCGGATTGTAAATACTATTATAAAAATGCTTTTTGTAAATGCACTTCTAAAACGGCCGGTTTGGAGGCAAAAAGCCCCACCAAACGTAGCCTTGTGGTATTGCCGCAGGTCTTGCTAAAACAGGGATCATTAGAAACAAATTGTATAGCAAGAACCACTCTCTGCCCTAATTTTGATGAGCTCTTTTTTCAAGTTTACATCCCTTCGTGTACAGGATCTTTATACCTTAATATAATTTACTTTTCCTTCAAAAAGTAATCATCAAATTGAGCTATCGATTATGCTACACTACAATCAAATCCAAATCATCCAATTATTGAAATTTTAAATCCAATCCGATGTGTGTTTTATTCCAGATTTCGGATTCAGATTCTATTTTATTGTCATTAAAAATTAATTATTATATATACAATCGGATCGGGTGGGATCAAATCTTCATCCCATCCAATTGGTAAACAGATGAAAGGTTTTAACATCAAAATCCAATTATTTGAGTTGGATGCTGGGGCTGATAGACTAATAATATGTATATATATTAATGATTCAACATGATATTCTCATATAAAGTCTAGAAGTAATTCAACTGTTTGAATCGTTCAACCTAAACAGTCAAACCACTGACCTGGAAATCTGTGGCCAAAATTATGATATTAGATTATTTGGACGCATATAGTCCAATTCCGTTGGAGGATGATGGTTAGAAATTTCTAACGACCATTTTGATCAGAAGAAGCGTGACACAGACTATCCCATCTTTTATTCCTACCCATGTTGTTCATCTCATGTAAATGAATACAGTGAATTACATTTCATCTTTTACCATTTTCAGGAAAATATTTAATTTAGGAACGATGATATGAGATGAGATGAGAAATGGCAATGGGCGGATTCAGGGTGGGGCACCTCTTCCCCGTCACCACCTCATAGCCAAAATCCTCTATCCCGTCTCTAGTGGCAGGATGGGTTGAAGGGAATGATGGGGAATCTCTAATTTCTTTTTTTTTTTTATCTAAAAATATATAAATTTCAAGTGCATTTTAAAAATAGAATTATGAAAATTTAGGAAATATTCAAAGGTATTTTGATATTAAACTTAAAAATATTTTAATATTTTACGATCATGTTTGAAAAATTATTTGCAAACCTCCTACACAAGACGTGGTAACTCTTGCCCAGAAATCAAATTTAACTACAAGCAAAAGAACTCAGGTAAATCTACAAAGGGGAGAGATGTATAATTGAGCTGCAAAAGATGGATCGCTCACGGATGGGATAGGTTCGTTTGAGTTGGCCCCCGACTGCCTACATTTCATTGAAGGAACGGTGACGTCCAATTGGAAGTTTAGACCTAAATTGTGACCAGACTGGGCATTAATGTTAGAAACTAGTACAACTAGTATGAAAAACCGAGCTTTACTCTACGTCTCTTAGGTCTTACCTACGAATTTCGACAAGAAACCAACGATTAATCAACAGGGTTTTTGTCTGTAGGCTTCTTCCTCGAAGTTTTACTCGACTACGGTACAGAAACCGAGAAGCGGTCAGTTGATTTGTCTCTCTCTCCAATCCAACTTCCAAGCTCCTCCCGTTATAAGCTTCCCATTTATTAATCGAGTAGCCTGTAGACTAGCTTGTACCAAATGGCGCTTCCAATGGATTCTGCAATTCTTCATATTGCAACCCTCTTACTGCTGCTGCTTCTTTTACCACATGATACCATAGCTCAAGCCTACAGTAACGTAACTTTGGGCAAATCTCTTACCGCCGGTGATGACAACACTTCTTGGCCTTCTCCTTCCGGAGACTTTGCATTCGGGTTTCGCCGGCTTGACAACACCGACCTCTTCTTGCTTGCTATCTGGTTCGACAAAATACCAGATAAAACCATAGCTTGGTATGCAAACGGAAATACCCCAGCCCCGAGAAGTTCAACCGTTCAGCTTACAAACGATGGCGTGTTGCAGCTAAGCGATCCTCGAGGCCAAGAAATATGGAAGTCTGACCCCATCAATGGCGCGGTGGCTTATGGTGCGATGCTGGACACCGGCAACTTCGTCCTTGTCGGCAGCACTGATAATAATTCTGATTACATATGGGAGACTTTCAAGCATCCCAGTGACACCCTCTTGCCGACACAGGTGCTGGAAGTGAACGGCGTTGTTTCTTCTCGACTAACGGAGACCAACTACTCGACGGGACGGTTCCAATTCCGGCAGCTCCAAGATGGAAATGCCGTGCTCAATACTGTCGGAATTCCAGGGACATTTGCATATGATGCTTACTTCGTCAGTAACACCTTCGAGGCTAACGCAAGTGAATCCGGCTATCGAGTGCTCTTTAATGAAACGGGGCACATTTACATCCTCAGAAGAAATGGGAGCATAAAGGGTCTAAATCTTAACGACTTCCCTCAGCGCAGGAACTATTATTACAGAGCAACGCTCGATTTTGATGGAGTTTTCGCACAGTACATTCACCCCAAGAACTCCAATGGCAGCCAGAACTGGTCCATGGTGTGGCACCTTCCTGGTAATATTTGTCTGGCCAGTCGGAGTAAATTGGGCAGCGGAACCTGTGGATTCAACAACATTTGCAATCTGACTGCAGAAAATAGGCCTACTTGTTACTGCCCACCTCAATATTCCAAAGAAGATCTAAGTAACATATTCAGCAGTTGTGTCCCAGATCATATACAGAGCTGCAACAGAGATGAACCGGGATATTCGGATGATGTTTATGGGTTTGAGGAGTTGGTTAATACAGATTGGCCCCAATCTGACTACGAACAGCTTCAACCTTATACCGAAGGTGAATGTCAAAGCAACTGCTTGGAAGATTGCCAGTGTGCAGCTGCAATTTTCCGAGATGAAACCTGCTGGAAGAAAAGGCTACCGCTTTCAAACGGAATGGCAAACAGCAGTGTAAATGTCAATGGAAAGGCTTTCCTCAAAGTGAGAGTAGACAGTCGTCCAGCAAAGAAAGATGAGAAAAGAAAGATTTTGATCGTCGTTCTGTCACTGCTTTTGGGTGGTTCTGTCTTTGTTAACTTCTTGTTCAGTGGTGGGATTTGCCTGTTTGTTTTCCTAGCTTATCATAAGAAACTGAAAAAGGCGAATAAAGTTAAATATGAAAGAAGTTCTGTAGGAGGAAAGCTCTGCTCTTTTACTTACAAAGATCTGGAAGAAGCTACAAATCAATTCAGGGAAGAGCTGGGCAGGGGAGCTTTTGCAATTGTTTACAAAGGGGTGCTCGAATTAGGTGCTAGGAAATTGGTTGCAGTAAAGAAGTTAGACAGAGTGGTTCAAGAACGAGAGAAGGAGTTCAGAACTGAATTGGGCGTCATCGGCCAGACCCATCACAAGAATCTAGTCCAATTGCTCGGATTCTGCGACGAGGGGCAGCATCGGCTTCTTGTGTATGAGTTCATGAGCAGCACCTTAGCAAGCTTCCTTTTCCAAGCTCCAAAGCCTGTGTGGAACCAGAGAATCCAGATAGCCTTTGGCATTGCAAGAGGGCTTCTGTACTTGCATGAAGAGTGCAGCACCCAGATCATCCATTGTGATGTGAAGCCTCAAAACATACTTCTGGATGATTGCTATACTGCAAAGATTGCAGATTTTGGGTTGGCAAAGCTTTTGATGACTGATCAGAGTAGAACTCAAACAGCCATTAGGGGAACTAAAGGGTATGTGGCACCAGAGTGGTTCAGGAGCATGCCAGTCACCTCGAAGGTGGATGTATATAGTTTTGGGGTCTTGTTGCTAGAGATCATCTGTTGTAGGAAGAACGTTCCAGTGGAAATTCTAGAGGACAACAATGGAGAAATCCTGACAGATTTGGCTTACGATTGCTATTGTCAAGGCAAACTAGATGATCTATTACAGAATGATATGGAGGCAATGAGTGACATAAGTACTTTAGACAGATTGCTAAGGGTGGCAATCTGGTGTATACAAGAAGAGCCATCAGTGAGACCCACCATGAGGAAGGTCACACAGATGCTAGAAGGAGTTGTTGAAGTTCCAGTGCCTCCATCCCCGTCTCCCTTTAACTCATTCCTTCAAAATTAAGGTAGTTCTCTGTTTCTGTGTCCAATGAGTCCTGTATTTTTTTTTTCACAAGTTGGATTTGTTTCTATACCAACTGTATGTTTTGTTTACTGTGGCAATTGAGTTATCAACTTTCTATCAAGTAAGTATAGCTTTTATCATTGTTAGGTTTCTGTTGACCCTTAATTAGGTTACAAGGCTTTTAATAGAAGACATTTATCATTGTTAGATTTCACCAACTATTATTATAATTCAGAAACAAAACACAGAAGGATTCCAGTACAGGGACATACAAGTTTTTCTTCTACAGAAAACAAATTTGTGCTACATATTAATTAGCAAGTATAACTTGACAATGAAGATAGTGAATAAACAAAACTTGGAACGAACTCCCTATCCCAAACTGAGGAAAGCTAGTGGTAAAAATCAAACTAGTGCAATTATTTGATTCTTGACTCCACACATGAAACCCTTGATAAAAAGGACATGAAGACAAAATTGGGCATATCTTCAGGGAAAACAAACAAAAATTAATGTAAATTTGTCGTGTTTGGGAAGGGCACAAATGCACTCTATATTTGTACTCTTCCATAAGGTGCAAAATCTTAAATACAGTATTTCTAAACCTTGTATTTATATATTTATATTTGCACTCTTCTCAAACTAAGGCAATCTGACATTCTCCCTCTCACACGAGTCATTGAGCAAGTGAGCAGGATAAAATCTTGGAAATGACTAAAGATATTTTATTTGAGAGATGCTGACATACAATATCTATGTACCACTTTACATTGACATGGGGTGTTGATGTGTTGGAACCTACCTGGTAAAGATATTTCTGGCAACAATTTTCATTTACTCCAGGTCTCAAGGGGCACTTAATGTCTTGTAAGATTGGTAGTGACATCCAGCTACCGATTCCAATTTGGACCACTAGAATCTTATTCAAGAAAAGAGGGGAAATCATCATCAATGTTGACATTGTCTTAGATTGTGTTTGGTTTGAAGGAGAAAGTAAGAAACGAAAGCCAAAAGTAAGAAAATTTTTTACAAATTTTATATATATTTTTCTTACTTTTCAAACATAGCCTTAATTGCTCGTGAACCGTAAATAAAGTCTACTGCTGAATTGTAGATCGTAATGTAGACTGAGATCCAATCCCACTTTTCCCAAGTTGAGCGGATGATAGAGTTGCCAATGTCCAATCAGTCGGTCAACCCATATGAATTGAGTCAATTAATAATTGCGTATTTTTTAAAAAGGTAAGATAAAATTATTTAAAATTAAAACATATAAATTTATACAAATCCGAATTTGTTTGTCACAAAGCTTGCCTCACACTAATCTCACAATGCTTTCAGTTGTGCATTGGTAATATCTCCCCAATTTGTATCTTATCTTTCATGGGATGATGTTTACAATACATACCCACCTTGTGTTGTGAGGTTGGTGTGAGGTGTATTTTGTGAGGATCAAATTCAAGCCCAATGTATATAAGTGGTCCAAGACTCAAATGCCAACACAAAAGAACAACGCAAAAGATGGGTTGTGCCCAAGCATAAGCAAGCAACTACCAAAAAATCAGGCCACCTTTAACATTAAACCTGAAACCCATTGATCAAGGGTGATTTGGCCTGACCTCATAACAGGGGGACACGTGGATATGACTTGGCTAACAGATGACAGCTCAGCATGACCAGCCCGCAGTATAGCAGTCTCGGGCTAAAGTGACATTGAGATAGGGTCACCCCGAAATAAGATCGCCACGGTACCAGATTGCGACATGAACACTTCGATCCCAAGGCACTTCAACACTCAGTCCAACTCGGGACTTAAAGACGTCAGCTCAGGGATACCAACGTGCCACTAAGGATCCCGAAAATCCCTCTGACGGTTCCCAGACTTCACGGGATCACACCGCGTAACAGCTAGCCTTATCTCCCCCGACCGATTTGGGCGGACTCGATAAGCCCTATCTGTTGGCAGCACTATCTCCCATTATCGTGAAAACGGATCTCATCGTGATAAGGATTCCGGAACTACTCCGCGAAACTCGCGAGGACTCTATTATATAAAGGCTCCACCCCCTAGGGGTGCAAGGTATGCGTGATTTCTTGCTCTCAAGCTCTCTCATTTTCAAGCAATTTTAGCTCGCTACTAGCCTACTAACTTAAGCATCGGAGCGACCTCGCCGGGTTAGCATCCCGGGGTTCTTTGATATCCTTGCAGGTTCAGTCCGTCGTCCGTCTGGAAGCCAAGTCACCTCCAGCTAGGAGCAGCCAGATCGCACTCAATCAATTGGTGTCGTCTGTGGGAAGAGCTACTAGAAGCCTCTTTCCACCAAAAATCTCAAACTCAGAATCAATGGCATCCTCTAGCAATGCCAGACAGAACGGAGAAATGAACGTCTCTGGGGGGCAACCTTAGATCCCGATTGTGTGCATTGGTCAGTTTACCATACCGCTCTCCGCGGGTGGGATCCCTACACTGACTATGCCTCAAGCAACTATGCCTGTGAACGCCCCACTTCCTCCTGTAATGGTGTGACTTTTGCTGAACCAACTTTGGTTCCCCTGGAGTCGGACAGAATCAGCTTGATGACCTAGTACATTGCGTGCGGGATATTCAATCCCAAATGCAATAGGTCCAGCAATTTCAGCATTACCAACAACAGGTTTTGCACCACATCTACCAGCAGCAGTTCCCACCCCTGCAGCAGAATCAACAGCTGGTTCCACCTCGGCATCCGGAAACACAGCAGAACAAGTCTCACCATCAGAACAATTGCCCTCCTCGTCGGGGAGAGACTTCCCAGATCAAAAATCCTCTCAGGAGCCAGGTTTCGTCCCGCGGCAGGAGGGAAAGGCAAGTTACTCCTCCCGCCTCGCAGCAAGTGAACTGGTCGGGAGATACTCAGCCCGCCAGAGCTACTTCAACTCGGCCCTCACAACTTGAAGGTTCGCTTGTAGGGAACCGGTTCGGGGTTCTGGCCGTGGACTCCAAACGAGGCTCCTCTGTCCACAGCAGCCAGCATCAGCAGTCCGAGCCACTCCATGCCAGGACATTGCCCGACAACTTTGAGGTCAGCAACATCAATGCAGAGCCAGTCAAGAAGCAACAAAGGAGGCATCCTAAGGCACGTTAAGCAATAGCTCCAAGCCAGATCATTGGACCCAGTCAGCTCGAGCAGCCTAAAGGTAAAGAGGAGGCGAGCTTGGAAGCCACGAAGATCGCTCCCCTCCTCTCCGTATCATCTCCTTTGTCCTCCGAGCTCTTGGCGACCCCGATGTCGAAGAACTTCAAAGTACCTCCGCTAGATAAGTATGACGAGTCATTCGACCCAAATGATCATGTAGACTCCTTCTAGTCCCAGATGCACCTAGCTGGGGCTGACAAATCTTGCATGTGCGTTGCCTTCTCTACGACCTTCAAAGGAGTAGATCGCACATGGTACAGGAACCTCGCGCCAGGGATGATCAAGAGTTGAGCACAGTTCGTGCAGATGTTCACCTCGCACTTCATCACCAACAAGAAGTGTCTGAGGTCGCAAGAAAGCCTCCTCAGCATAGTCCAGAGGGAAGGAGAGTCGATCCGAAGCTACATCAAACGCTTCAACGATGCCTGTTTGCAGATCCCCGACCTAGACCCCGCTGTAAGATTCACGGCAGCGAATAAGGGTATTACTCACAGGGAATTCAAGTTGCACGTAGTGGCAAACAAGCCCAAAGACATCACCGAATTCCTCAAGCTCGCCGATCAGTTCATCAGGACCGAAGAGGAGATGAACAAGAAGACTGAAGCCCCAACGGAGAAGAGAAAAAGGGAAGATGACAACCCAAACAACGGTGGTAGCAAAAGAAGAAAGAGCAAGTCCCTAACCAGGGAGGAAACAAGTTAGATCAACGTTCCTGAATTCCTCCGGTTGAAAAAACGAGCTACACGCCCCTCAACGCGAAGCGGGGAGAAATCCTCATGGCAATCAAGGATGCCTCTTATGTGAAGTGGCCACCTCAATTGAGGGGAGATCCCGCCACTAGGAACAGAAATGTTTATTGTCGTTTTCATAAAGATCACGGTCATAGCACCGAGAATTGTAGAAATCTCCGCGATGAGATAGAAGAACTCATCCGTCACGGATATTTAAAAACTTTTGTACAAAAAGAAAACAAAAACCAAACAGATCAGTAGGTGGAGAAAATGAGAAATGCTCCTGAGTCCAGCAGCAGACAGAGTGAGCAGTCGCAGAGACAGTTGTTAGAAGAGAGACTGATTCGCGGAGTAATCAATATGATTACTGGCAGGTCCATCGTCGTAGGTTGCACCTCAACAACGGGGAAAGCCTCAGTTCATGAACTAGAACGTGAGGAGCATAATCCACCAAAGCGACCTAGGCTCGAAGATCAAATATTCTTTATGGAGGATGATGCATGCGGGGTTCAGTATCCCCATGACGATGCCCTGGTCATAAAGATGAGGATCAACGACTTCGAGGTAAGCGCGTCCTGGTCGATTCAAGCAGTTTAGCTGACATCTTGTTCAATGACGCATTCGACAAGCTCTAGCTCCAGGACGGCGATCTCAAGCCGACAGGTACACCCTTAGTGGGCTTTAGCGGAGAAGAGGTCAGACTGCTAGGTCGAGTCTCAGTACTCGTAGAGGTCGGCACGTGGCCCAACATTGCAAGATTTGAACATACATTCCTGGTGGTCGCGACTCCCTCCCCGTACAACGACATAGTAGGTTGGCCTATTACCCACGCACTACGCGTAGGGGTTTCCACCTACTACCTGGCCATGAAGTTCCCTACGGATTACGGAGTAGGAGTAGTGCGAGGCAACCAACTTGAGTCTTGCAAGTGCTATGTCGCCGCTCTCAAGGGGAAGGCCAAGCTAGTGGATGATGTCGAGTTCGAGCGACCTGTAGAGTATCCTAAGGAATGAGCTACGCCAACTGAAGAGACGGTCCATATCTCGGCCTCTAAAGAAGATCCAACCAGAACTCTCTAGATCGGCACCTCAATCGAGGAACCACTCCGTTCTCAGCTGGTATATTTTTTACTTAAAAATTTAGACATATTTGCATGGTCCATAGTAGAGATGCCCGGAATAGATCCTAGTATTATAACTCACAAATTGAATACTAATCCTTTAGTCAAGGCAGTTAGACAAAAAAACGCAACCTCGCCCCGAAGCGCTGGAGGATAGTCGACGAGGAGGTCGGAAAAGCTCTTTGCAGCCGATTTCATCAGAGAGGTCCATTACCCGAGCTGGGTGGCTAACCCAGTTCTGGTAAAAAAGGCCAACGGTAAATGGCGCATGTGCGTCGATTATACCGACCTAAATCGAGTTTGCCCAAAGGATTGTTTCCCACTCCTTAAGATCGATCGTCTACTGGACGTGACCTCAGGGCACGAATTGCTGAGTTTCCTGGACACGTACTTAGGAAACAACCAGATCTGGATGGACCCTGTCGACGAGGAAAATACGGCATTCATAACCGAAGTAGGATTGTACTGTTACAAGGTCATGCCCTTTGCGCCAAAAAATGCCGGGGCGACCTTCCAAAAACTTGTAAACAGACTATTTGAGCCGTTGATCGGCAATAAGCTTGAGTGCTATGTAGACAATATGGTCGTTAAGACTCAGTTTTCAAACTGTTTAATAAATGATTTGTAGTGTGTTTTTTAAATTTTGCGCAAGTATAATATGAAATTAAACCTTAACAAGTGTGTCTTCAGTGTCACATCGGGTAAATTCCTGGGTTACATAGCCAACCGGCGTGGCATCGAAGTCAACCCTAAAAAAATAAAGGCGATCCTAGATATGAGGCCACCTCGTAAATTAAAGGAGGTTCAGAGACTGAACGGTCGTATAGCCGCTCTGAGCCGCTTCATGTCCAAGTCGGCAGATCGCTACCTTCCTTTTTTCAAGGCAATTAAGAAAAGTAAAGATTTTGAGTGGACCGAAGAATGCCAGCTCACCTTCGATGAGCTGAAAAAATACCTAGCTAGCATCCCAGTTCTGACCCGACCATGAGGGAGATGTTTTAAAGTTGTACCTCTCCACGAGTGATGAGGTAGTCAGCTCGCTACTGATAAAGGAAGTAGGTCGGGTCCAACGGCCTATCTATTATATCAGAAAAGTTTTGTAGGACGCCAAAACAAGGTACCCAGAGATCGAGCAACTGGCGTACGCATTGGTCATAGCAGCTCGGAAACTTCGTCTGTATTTCCAAGCCCATACCGTCATCATCCTCACCAACGAACCTCTAAGGAAAATCTTACTCAAGCCCGAGGTATCTGGCAGACTAATGAAGTGGGCCATCGAACTCAGCGAGTACGACTTCCGGTACGAGCCTCGAACGGCGATTAAGGCCCAAGCCTTGGCCGATTTTGTCGCAGAATGTACCTTTAGCACCGCAGTCCTTGAATTGATTGAGCTCGAGCACAGAGAGGAAGCTTCAACCAGTGCAGCACCAATCCCGGTTAGAGCAAGGCCAACCTGGGACGAGGAGCCATGGATCCTCCACGTAGACGGCTCATCTAATCAGCAAGGAAGTGGGGCCGGCATTATTCTGTACGGTCCAAGCRGAGTGAAGCTGGAGTATGCACTTTGGTTCGAGTTTGAAGCATCTAATAACAAAGCGAAGTACGAAGCACTGATAGCCAAGCTCACTCTAGCAAACGAAGTACAAGCAAAACACCTCGTCATATGCAGTGATTCCCAGCTCGTGGTCAACCAAGTCACCGGCAATTATGAAGCTCGCGACCCCACCATGGCTGCTTATCTAGCCAAGGCCAGGGAAGTTCTATGCATCTTCCAGTCATATTTCATCAAGCAGATTCAAACGTCCAAGAACACTAAGGCCGATGCCTTGTCCCGGTTGGCCAGCACAAGCAGCAACACCATGAGGACCGTGTATATAGAGAACCTACCTCAACCCAGCATTCTCGGGGGGGCAGAAGAGGTCACTCCTGTTGCACAAGCAGAGCCGAGCTGGATTGACCCACTTGCAAACTACCTACTGCATGGGACCCTCCCTGTAAACCGCAATGCGGCCAGAAGGGTAGAGCGTCAAGCAACCAAGTACGTCATGATAGACGGATGGTTGTACCGGAGATCCTTAACGCTCCCTACTTGTGCTGCTTGCGACCCTCAAAGATCGAGCTCGTTCTCCGCGACACTCATGAAGGCCTATGTGGCAGACACTTGGGGGGTAGGGCTCTCGCCCAGAAAGCACTGCCACAGGAATACTACTGGCCCACATTGAAGGCAGACACACTCAAGCTTGTCAAGAAGTGCGATAAATGCCAAAGGCACGCCAACATCCACCACCGACCTGCTGCCTACCTGAAGTATCTCACCAGCCCATGGACCTTCGCACAGTGGGGAATCGACATTCTTGGCCGATTCCCGCCAGCGACAGGACAGAAGAGATTCCTGGTGGTAGCAGTGGATTATTTCACAAATTGGGTGGAGGCGGAACCCCTAGCAACAATCATAGCCCGAAGCATACAAAACTTCTTTTGGAGAAATATAGTATGCCGCTTTGGACTACCTCGGGTGCTGTGGGACGTTTTGGGGGGCTGATTTAATCTCCTCATAGAGGAACAAAAATATAAGTGGAGTTTAAATAGGTATTGTAGAGATCTTCAAGGCATAGGGGGGGGGGGGGGCATGGCCCCCCTCCGCCTTTGTTAGAGAATGAAAACCTATTCAGGGAATTCACCTAACGGCCTAAACTTTTAGATTGAATGGTTCTTTGAGGCTTGAGAGACCATATTCTCGATCATACGAGAAGATGTGTCTCCCTTTACTTGACCAAGTCCGGATCTACTTCTTACAGAGCACTTCTTACATCGACCTCACATATGATCACAGGAAAGGAAGGTTTGGCTGAACGCAATGTCTCCATCGGGCTTTTTCAGAGATGAATGTGGACAAAGGAAAGTTACCTGTAACATTTCTGAATTCAATTTGATGGGCCTTCCAAACTCTTTAGACCCAATTAATAATTGGATTGGGATCGATTCTTATCGTTTCAAATCAATAAATACCCATAAAGGTTTTCTTGTTTCTACTATTCTTTTTATATTTTATTTTTAAAAGGGTAACTTTGATGGATTTATATATGATAACTTTGATTAAAAATACTTATCTTGTCATCGTGCAAACAGTTTCCTGGTTACTGTATTATTAAAACGAAGTTCAATGTTGGTATTAAAATGAACCCCGATAGGGCTAAAACTTTCCACCCAATACGTACGCGGAATAGGAATCTCCAAAGTTACCCTACCCTTTTCCTGGTCATTTTAACATATAAATTTATTTTTTATTTTTATTTTTAAATCTACTTAGACCTATATGCTATTATATATAAAGACACACATTTTTAACCAGAGAGGGTTTGAGGCTTGAGTTGGGGCGGAACAGGTCGGAGCCCCAGTAGGAATAGGTCAATTTGCCATATTAGAGCATTCGATTTATTCGATTAAAAGTTAAATCAAATTGAAATATAGAAAAAGTGAAATTTTATTCAATTTTTTATTAAAATCAAATTTTAATAATATATATATATATATATATATATATATATATATATATATAACAAAGTTCGATTAGCTAAGTTTTTTTCAATTAATCAAATTTTTTATTCTAAAAACTGAAACCAAAAATTTTGATTTGACTTTTCGGTTTTAAGTGAACAATGCTAACTTTAATCAGAGAGAGATGAATCGAATGAGGTATGCAATCACCTTACTTATAGACACATAACAAGCCTTGTACTAATGCTTGGACTCCTTTTTTTTTTCAGACTGATATTGAAATTGAACCTGATTAGTGGAATACTTAAGGATAGCAAAATGCTGATTTGGACAATTTTACAGGTAGCCTTTTATGGTAGGCCATTTATTACGGGTGCAACTTTTTCAGGTTAGGATTGGGATTTTGTCAAAATTTTAATAGGCCCAACCTGAAACCTGAGCCCAAAATAGTGTAAACTGTTAAGTCGGGCCAACCCGACTTGCACCCCTACCATTTATGCTTCAATCACATATTGATGGACATCCTCGCAGCCCCTTGTAGTTGTGATTAAGTATGAAAATGTTTCCAATGCACGGCTGCAAAAGGGTGTGAGAACAATTTTGTGAAGACTAAATCTGGTCTCGTTTTTTATTGTCATGGTCTTGGGTTCGAATCCAACCGTCCAAGAACACAGACAATCCGGACTAGCTTCAACACTATTGGTGAATGTCTAGTTCAACAAGACTCCTACGTGGAGTCTACTCCTCGAAAAAGATAGATCTCTAGAGGTTCACTAGAATAAGACTCTGTGGCAGGTTTGAAGATTGACAATAACTTATCACTAGAATAAGACTCTATATAGAATAATCGGTCCACCGGAAAGGTTCTACTATGAGGACCCAGTAAAAATGGGCTTTATCAATTTCCAATAGAGAATACAACAGCTTTTTTTGAGAGAACATACTACTATGGATGGTTGGCATGCACAACTGGGTCACCCCTCTCTTCTTATTGTTCAAAGCATTGTTTCTAAGTTTGTTCTTCCAGTTTATTCTAATAGTCCTTCTAGTTCTATTTGTGAAGTCTGTCAAGCTACAAAGAGTCATAGGTTACCTACCACATAAATGTCTGAGTTTGTTTCCCCATCCCCATTAAAACTAGTTTATTTTGCTATTTGGGGTCCTGCCCCCGTTACTTCTCATAATGGAAGTCGTTTCTATATAATTTTTGTTGATGATTATTCCAAATTCTTTTGGATTTTTCCTATGGTGCACAAATCTGATGCCATTGATATATTTTTGCATTTCAAATTGCATGTTGAAAATTAATTTTCTTGCAAAATAAAAAGTCTTCAATCAAATTGGGGTGGTGAATACCGTTTGTTTACCTACTTGTACTATTTGGGCATCACCCATTGTGTTACATGTCCTCACAATCATTCTCAAAATAGTTCTGTTAAGAGGCAACACTGTCACATTATTGAAACAAAGCTTGCTCTTCTCAAACAGGCTTCTCTCCCTTTTCACTTTTGGGATGAAGTTGTCTACACCGCTACATTTTTTATTAATTGTCTTTCACTCCTCTCCTTGGTTTTAAGTCCCCTTTTGAAATTATTTTTCAACGAACCCTTGACTACATCTTTCTCAAAAGCTTTAGTTGTGCTTGTTACCCTTTCCTTTGCCCCTATAATCATCATAAATTTGATTATCGTTCCTCTCAATGCACTTTTCTTGGCTACAATCCTCGACACAAAGGGTATAGGTGTTTTCATCGTCCCACCGGTCAGGTATATGTTTCTATGGATGTTGTCTTCGATGAAACTCTTTTTCCTTATGCTATGTCTACATCCACCGTCGCTCCAAGTGCCAACATTCCTCCCAGCCCATCATTTATCCTCTTACACCTCCCCAAGGACCACTATTCACTTCACCAAAGATGACATCAAGTGGTGACTCTCATGGCTCTTCTACGTTCTTGCAATCAGATGAACATGATACCATTGCTGCAGCTTCACCATCACTTGCTCATGCCGCCTCGCCTACATCATTGACCTCATCTCAGTCCTTCTCACCATTTGAATCTATTTCTCCTCCTCAAAGGACTCGCTCATTACGTGATATTATCAGGCATGGTCCTCATAAAACTTCCAATTTGCAACAACCTAGCTACTGGATGAACACATTCTATGGTGACACGATCACAATCTCGGGCTCACAATTCTCATGCTTCCATTGTTACGAGGTATCCCCTTCCTATTGCTCTTGTTGCCCAACTTTCAGATAGCATGATTGAATCCATGTCTTTCTCTATGGTTGTTAAAAGTGAGCCTTGGCATTGCGCCATGTCTGAAGAATTTGATGCTTTAATGTGCAATGGCATGTGGTCTCTTGTACCATCTCAACCTGGCATGAATGTTATCACCCCCAAGTGGATTTGTAAACTCAAACGTTGGGTTGATGGCTCTATTGAGTGCTACAATGCTCACCTTGTGGCCCGTGGCTATACTCAACAACCAGGGGTTAACTTCAATGACACTTTCAATCCTGTAGTCCGTCACACCACCATACGTAGTGTTCTTTCTCTTGTTGTTATGCATAACTAGCCCATCTGATAACTCGGTGTACACAACGCTTTCCTTCATAGACAATTACAAGAGGAAMTTTTTATGGAACAACCACAAGGTTTTGTTGACTCTCAGCATCCTACACATGTTTTTCGATTACATAAGGTTCTCTATGGATTGAAACAAGTTCCATGTGCTTGGTTTCACCCTCTTGCCTCATTTTTACAATCTCTTGGTTTTGTGGGGCTACTGCGGATCCCTCTTTGTTCATCTATAGAAAAGATGGTGTTATGCTTCTACTGCTCATATATGTTGATGATATCTTATTAACTGGGAACAGTTCTTCTGCCATGTCTACTCTCTTGAACTGACTAGCTAAAGAGTTCACCAATAAAGATATGGGTGACGTGCACTACATTTTGGGGATGGAGGTATCTCGTTCTTCCCAAGGCTTGGTTCTTTCTCAGCGTAAGTACATCTATGACTTGCTGAAACGCACCAATCTTGGTGGTGCCAAACCAGTCACTTCTCTGCTTACACCCTCTTCCTCTCTCTCCAAATTTGGTGGCAAGCCTCTAGTAGGATCCAACACCTTATCGGAGCTTAGTTGGTGCCCTACAATGCATTACTTTGACATGACCTGATATGTCCTTTGCTGTGAATCATGTTTGCCAATACATGTAGTGCCCCACTGTATATCATCTTATTACAACAAAACACATTCTTCGATATCTCAAACATACTCTGGATGTTGGTTTGTGGTTTAAACCTGGCAAAGACGTCTCTCTTACTGCCTATATAGATATTGATTGGGCTGGCTGCCCAGATGATCAGTGCTCAACCGGTGGCTACGCTATTTATCTGGGCCCACATCTTGTTTCTTGGTGTTCTCGTAAGCAGTACAACATTACTCGCTCTAGTACAGAATCTTAATTTAGGTCGCTTGCAAACACTATAGTTGAGTTGATTTGGTTGCAATCACTTTTAATGGAGCACAGCTTTTCTCTCAAAGTACCCCTGGTTCTGTTTTGTGACAATGTTGGTGCTACACACTTGGCTGCAAACCCCATCTATCATGCTCACACCAAGCATCTAGCCATTGATTACAACTTTGTTTGAGAACATGTTGCTAGCAAATGCCTATGTGTCCAACACATTTTCTCTCAGGATCAATTGGCTGATGTATTTACAAAGGCTCTGTCCAACCCACGTTTCTCCTTTCTTCGATCCAAGCTCAATGTGTTGCTATCCACGATCCACCCCATTGAGCTTGCGAGGGGGAGGGGGGAGGGGGTATTAGTGAATGTCCAATTCAACAAGACTCCTACTTGGACAATCTTATAGGTAGACCATTTATGCTTCAATCACATATTGATGGACATCCTCGTAGCTAGAGGTGTCAATTGGACTGGATTTGGTCTAACCCAATCCAATCCAGTCCAATGTGAGTCCACTTACAAATGGACAGGACCTAATCCAGTCTAAATCTAATACAAACCAAATTCAATCCGATCCATTAAAATGTAAATGGATTGGATTGAATCCAATCCAAACAAAATGAAATATAAAAAATTATATATATAAAAATTACAAAAATATATTAAAATGAAAAAATCTAAAAATTAAAAAAATACCCTTTTGGCATTGAAAAAGCTCTTTTGTAAGAGTGCTTTCATAAAAGTACTTTGGTAAAAAATACTTTCATAATTCATAAAAGTGCTTTTGTAAAAGTATTTTAATGAAAGTACTTTTGTAAAAATACTTTTATAAAAGTACTTACATAGAAGTGCTTTTATAAAAATACTTTTGTATAAGTGCTTTTGTAAAAGTGCTTTTGTAAAAATACTTTCGTACTTTTGTATAAGTGCTTTTATAAAAGTACTTTCACAAGTTCTTCCATAAAAGTGCTTTTGTAAAAGTGCTTTTTTAAAAGTACTTTCATAAAAGTGCTTTTGTAAAAATGCTTTTATAAAAGTGCTTTCATACAAGTACTTTTATAAAAGTACTTCCTTAAATGTGCTTTCGTGTAAAAATGCTTTTGTATAAATGCTTTTATTAAAGTGCTTTTATAAAACTGCTTTTGTAAAAGTGCTTTCATAAAAGCACTTTTGTGAAAGTGCTTTCGTAAAAGTATTTTTGTAAAAGTGTTTTTGTAAAAGTACTTTAAATAAAATTAGTTTTATAAAAGTTCTTTCGTAAAAATAATTTCATAAAAGTGATTTTATGTCGGCTTCAGTATTGAATCAATTTATTTTGATCAGTTCAAATTGGACAAGGGCATGATCGGATTATTGGAAATTTGATTTAGCCATGAAGCAAGGTTGTGTCAACCAAAAAAAAAAAAAAGCAAAGACACATTGATGATTCAATGCGGTTTTGGTTTCAGTCGAAGGGAGAGACGCATTGATGATTCAATGCAGTTTTCGGTTTCAGTCGACCAAAAAAAAAAAAAAAACAAAGACACATTGTCATGATGATTCAATGTTGTTGTGGTGCATCTCTGGACGCAAAAAACAAAAAAAAACAAAAAAAAATGGAAGACGCATCGGTGTTGCGTCTTTGGTTGTGATGCGTCTCTAGAATCGGTGTTGCGTCTTTGGAACCCAAAAAAAAAAAAAAAAACGACGCATCAGTGTTGCGATGCGCCTCTGGAACCCAAGAATGAATTCACATCAGTGATTCGATGCGTCTACAGAACCGACTCAAAAAAAAAATTTGGAATCGTGATTTGTATGCACGTAAGCAATTTGCATGTGTCCGTTTTTCTCTCCTTTGCATGGAAGTAACCTTGAACCTTTTTGACTTTGTCATGCATGCAATGAATATAGTTTTGGATGAATACTTTTCTTTTCTTTTGAAATTAAATTGATTGAAACAGCATGTTACCAAAGTAGCCTCTATAGTGTAAAATTAATTTGATTTGAAATATAAAAATTTTGTGTGTTCATTGTCCATGCGGACATTGGTCGGCCCAAAAGAAGGTTGATGTTTGGCCGGGCAGTGAACACACATGCAATGATTTGAAATATAAAGATTTTGTGTGTTCATTGTCGATGCGGACATTGGTCAGCCCAAAGGAAGGTTGATGTTTGGCCGGGCAGTGAACACACATGYGATGATGAATATTGATATTGTAAAGCTATTATCCATGTGAAAAGTAGTCGGTCCAAAGAAAGACTATTGTTTGACAGGATTTTTTATCAATGTTTGATTGTTGCGTTGAGAGTACCATTTACAATTGATGTTTCTATGCAAACACTAAATGTCAAGTTGTGCTGGGTATCTTGCCTTTGTAATTTATATTATTGATTTATGTTGTTTTTGTTCTCTGTTCAGTTTCAGCAACTACAAATAATGTTTCTACTCAAATCAGTGCCATTCCCCTGCTGAATGGTACAAACTTTAAGATCTAGAAAGAGAATGTGGAAATCGTTCTCGGCTGCATGGATTTAGACCTTGTGTTAAGGACGAAGCGACCCATCCTGGCTGAGGACAATTCCAATGAGGCCAAAGTTGAGAAGTGAGATCGTACTAATCGCATGAGTCTGATGATTATGAAACGTTCCATACCAAAAGCGTTTCAGGGCTCTATTTCTGAGAGCATTAATGCTAAGGAATCCCTTGTGGCGATACAACAGTATTTCGCCAAGAATGAGAAAGCGGAGACTAGCAACCTTTTAGCTACTCTAATTTCTATGAGGTACAAGGGAAAAGGAAATATAAGGGAGTACATACTGGAAATGTCRAATCTTGCSRGTAAACTAAAGGCACTAAAGTTAGAGATAAATGATGATTTGCTCATGCATTTCTCATTTCTCTTCTTGCATAATTCAGTCAATTTAAGGTGAGTTATAATACTCAAAAGGAGAAATGGACTCTTAATGAGCTCATTTCTCAATGTGTGCAAGAAGAAGAAAGAATCCAGAGAGAAAAGACGGAAAGTGCTCACTTAGCATCAACCTCTCAGAATAATAAAAAGAAGAGGACTAAGGATACTACAAAAGGAACACCCACGCAGAAAAAGGCAAAGAAGCAAGGTGATGGATTTACTTGTTTTTTCTGCAAGAAATGAGGACACATGAAGAAAGAGTGTCCCAAATACGTCGCCTGGCGCATAAAGAAGGGTATGTTTCTCACTTTAGTTTGTTATGAGGCTAATTTAGCTTCTGTACCTATAGACACTTGGTGGATAGATTCTGGCGCTACTACTCACATAAGTGTGTCTATGTAGGGTTGCATCTGGAGCCAACCGCCAATTGATGCTGAAAGATTCATCTATGTAGGCGATGGCAATAAAGTTCTTGTGGAAGCTATTGGACATTTTAGATTAATTTTAAAAATTGGTTGTTATTTGAATTTAGTTGAGACGTTTGTAGCTCCGTCATTTAAATGGAACTTAATTTCTATTTCCTATTTAGACAAATCTGATTACTTTTGTGGTTTTGGAATAAATAAAGTTAGTATTTCTCTAAATTCGAATGTTATTGGTACCGGTACTTTAATTGATCGTCTTTATATGTTAGAAACTATTGCTTCCCACAATGCAGTCTCGCATGCAAGTACTAAAGGTGCAAAGCGTAAATTAACCGAGAATTCTGCTTCCTTATGGCATAAGCGCTTAGGCCACATCTCTAAACAAAGAATTCGGAGGCTTGTGTCGGACAGAATTCTTGATTCCCTTGATTTAATGGACTTCCAAGTCTGTATTGAGTGTATTAAGGGAAAATTGACGAACACAAAGAAATTAGGTTCCAATAGATGTACGGAAGTCTTAGAACTGATACGTACAAACATTTGTGGGCCATTCCCTACGCCTGCATGGAATGGCTAGCAGTACTTCATTACGTTCATAGACGACTATTCACGGTACGGGTACCAATACTTAATAAGTGAGAAGTCTCAATCCCTGGACGTTTCCAAGTCTTATAAAGCTGAAGTTGAACTTCAACTTGGTAAGAAAATTAAAGTCGTCAAATCTGACCGTGGCGGGGAATATTATGGCAGGTATGATGGATCAGGAGAGCAACGTCCAGGACCCTTTGTTAACTTCCTAAAGGAATGTGGTATCGTCCCACAGTACACCATGCCRGGTACACCCAACATGAATGGTGTTGCTGAAAGACGAAACATGACACTTAAGGACATGGTAAGGAGCATGATTAGCCATTCTTCTTTACCTGAATCACTTTGGGGAGAAGCATTAAAAACTGCAGTGTATATCCTTAACAGAGTACCCAGTAAAGCAGTAACTAAAACCTCATATGAGTTGTGGGCTGGGAAAAAGCCCAGCATAAGGCACCTACACATTCAGGGATGTCCAGCTGAAGCGAGGCCTTATAGGCTCAACGAAAGAAAATTGGACTCTAGGACAGTTAATTGTTACTTTGTTGGATACGTGGAACGTTCTCGAGGGTTCAAGTTCTATAATCCCACTACTCGCTCCTTCTTTGAGACGGGAAATGCGATATTTCTTGAAGATGTTGAGTTTGGAGGGGAAGAATTGAGGAACGTCTCTTTTGACGAAATAGTTGTCTTGCAAGAAGAGAAATCCATTTCTCTTCCTGACATTATTATCGATAGTGATCAGACAACAATTCCTGACACTGTTCATGAAGCGATTCCGGTTCAAGACAACAATGAAGTTCCTTCCATAGAGCAAACTCAACAACCTCAAGAAGTGTCATTGAGGAGATCCAACAGACAAAGGAGAAGTGCGATTCCAGATGACTATATCGTGTTCCTCCTAGAACAAGAAGATTCAGTAGGCTTAGCGGAAGATGATCCAATCACCCTTCGTGAAGCCCTTCAAAGTTCTAATTCTCAACATTGGATCAATGCCATGCAAGAAGAGATGAAATCCATGAAAGACAATGACGTTTGGGATCTTGTCGAGTTGCCTGAAGGCTCGAAACCCATTGGTTGCAAATGGATATTTAAAACCAAAAGGGATTCAAAAGGCAATGTCGAAAGATATAA